>JADRCH010000188.1:169100-453630 GCA_019843965.1 Rhynchomys soricoides | reverse complement strand
GCTGCTGTGTGGACATGATTACCATGGTCATGTCATATCCAGAAGCATGGCACTCCTATCTTCTGGCTTTTACATTCTGCCCCCTCTTCTGCAATGTCCTGGAGACATGGAGGGGTTGACGCAGCTGCCCCACTTGCAGTATGTATAGTTTTTATTCTAGAAGGAAAGACTTGCAACTCACTGAAGTGAGCCTCACATCCCAGCTCCCTGCAGATGTCACCTCCCTTCTGGATTACAAACTCTGCAAGCAAGATCTCAAATGAGCTAGGTCTAGAGGTGTATGCCTGACATCTCAGCACCCAGAAGGCTCAGGCAGAAGGAGCCAGTCTGGACTACATGGTAAGCCCCCTCTAAACAAAACAAAACAACAACAAAAATCTTGAATGGCAAGAGGCATTTGCTGAGTTTGAGAATAAAAAACATCTGGCTGTGTCTCAGACTTAGCAGCTTAACTTTTTTTCTTCTCTTACCATACAGATGCAGTCTGGCTGATCAATCACCTTTAGCTACTTCCAGGAGATTCCCCTGCCTGGTGCTCTAGCCCACCGTGTTGCTATATAGGTCTCCTCAGACTGTGAGGGTTACCATCACACAGGGAGCAAGTTGTTCTCCTAGCAAACCCTTTGAGTGGTGTGTCCATCTTGAGGAACAACTCAAGACATCCTGACTGCCAGATACCTCTCTGTTTTAATCACCACTTCAAATTAAAAGTTCTTATACATACACACATTCACCCCTTGTTCTACCTGGGACTGACCCAGTAGAACAAATCCTGGGTATCCTCATCTTTTGAAATTTGTCCTGTCCTGAAAACTATTGAATGTTTTCTGGCCCCAAGGACTATGCTGCACAGGTCTTGTGTAAATATTCCCAGTGCAGTGTATTTCATGTCACTTGATTCACCAAATTTCTAGAAATGCACTCATCAGCTTCTGCTATGTGAGCTGGTTCCAGCACACCACTGGATCTATGCAGGATCTTGCTGGTTCACAGCTCAGGCAGTTTTCTCAATGCTGAAAACCACAACATCCCCCCCTTTCAAAAGGTACTTCTCATTTTAATATAGTTAGACACTAAAAGGGTAGCCACAAGGTACACAGAAGTTTATTAACTATAGTGCAGTAAGATTCCATGAGTCACAATGTCTGTGCACAATGCCTTACAGCTCACTGTCTCCTGCAAACAAGAAGTTTAACTTAAAGTGAGAGTCAGCAGGGAAGAGGCCAACACAAGAGTGGGCGCTTCTGGCAGCCAAGTTTTAAGCTGTGCAATTAAGTAAGAGCTTTGGTCCACTCCATGGATCTTCTTAGAGGCCTTCTTCAGCACGGGAACCCAGCAACACAACAGAACATTCTGGATCAGGATGTGGCCTCCAGGTTGTCTGTTGTAACATACATATGCACACACGCATGCATGCACGCATATGTATGCATGCACGTAAGCGAGATGGGAGAAGGGATAGGCAACTTTTCCTTCTGAAGTCCTACTGCTGACTCAGGAGCTGTAGACTGCTAAGATGTCCTCAAGTGGCCTGAAGTAACAGGTCATAGAGGGGAAACAAAGTACTTTATAAATTCACATTTTGTAATAGTTTCAAGAGCCCACTGCATAAACTCAGAAGGTGATATAACCGTAATGAAAGACTTAATTCCTCTTTCCAGACAATGCTATAATGCCAGGAGGGTTGAGCCCACAAAGCAACAAAAAGGAAAAAAAAAAAAGCATGAGAATATTACCTTAGAAGATACTAAAACAGTAAGACACACCCTCTATTGTACGCTCACTCTTAAAGAAGGAGGGCTCCACAGTCAGCTTTGTTTTCCTTAGGATCAAAAAGCTATAGCACAAACCTTGGCATAGGAAACTGAGGGCAGCCTAAGCCTGGGATATGATCACAAACCCATGGAGCAAATAAAATCACTAACTTACTCCCTTACAATGAAGGACTTGATTGTTCTGTCATTTACAAGAGAAAGAACCATTTCAAAGTATGCTACACAACAGTGTATGTAAGTAATCATCAGGCATCCGTTGGTCACGGAACTCACCAATGACTAGAGCTAAATAAAACCTCACAATACACTTGCAAGAAAATCCTAAGACATTAAAACTGGTTCCTCATTTTCATAGAATGATGGTTCAAATGAGTTCTTGCAATGCCTCTGTCAGAACAGTGAGGCCCAAGGCATGCCCCCTCAACTGGGTCACTCTCTTCAGATCTGGAAGTGCCCAAATTATTTATGCTTGGTGCCTGATGTTTTCTTTCCTCTGCTGAACCATCAGAAAGTGTCTCACTGGATTGGCCACAGACAACTACATTTTTAGCAAGTAGCCCAAAGAACTGTGGAATCTAACGGCCAGAAATGTAAAATGCCAGTACTCCCTCTGCCTCTTCCAAGGGCTTCCATGACCAGAGGTAAATCACAATCATGAATCAGCAGGCTAGGTTAACAAGCCTTTCAAGCAGAGTTAATGATCCCAGTTTCAAACCTAAGATCTTCGTGGCAAATAGAATGACTTTTATAAGATACATAGTATATAACACTGTAATACGGAGGCCTCCTGAGCTACTTTGGGAAGAACCTTGAAGAAGACCGCCATGTTGAACCAACCAGGGCTGGGGGAGGGGTCATTAGTGACTCTCTCTGGAGAGGGCTGTTTGCACACATGCTAGTCCTTCCGATAAGTCAGGCATGTCTTAGTGGTTTACAGAAAACCCACTATAAATTAAAACAACAAATACGTTGCTAGAGGAGAGTAGAGGTGTGGGTTACCAGGCACTGAGTGAAGAAAGGTGAGATGTCCTGCACAACCTCACTTCCTCATCTCTGGTACCGAGCAAACCAGCCTGCAGACACAATACCCACTACTGGTGCAATTTAGAACCAAAGTTCTAAATAACACAAGAAAAGTGAAAAAATTCAAAGTAATGGACTACAAAAAATAGTTCCTAAGTCGCCACTAAAAACCTTCTTAAGAGGCATTTCTTGCCTCTAACTTAAAAAACCAAGAAGGAAACCACAAATTAGTCAGCTGCAGGAACACAAAATAACAAAGATTCTTTGGCCCAAAGTATAGCTAACAAGACAAATGAGAAAGATTCTTCTACATCAAAAACTGTTTCCTTAACTGTAAATTGACAATACTTTAATACTTAAAATACCCAGTCCAAGCAAGCCTACAACTTGTAAACCTACTGAGCCGAAAGAAATCGGGGTCAAATACTCCATGTCACCTAAACACAGCTGATGACCATTAAACCAAGTAGTGCATACTGAACGCTGACCGGAGAACATTTGTGGAGAAGAAACAAAGGCTATCCACCTCAAATGGGCGTGTTGTTCGTTGGCACATCATCAGGAAGCTACAAGCTCCACACCATTAAAAAATACAATTTTGGTATCAGCAGAGTGACAGACATTTGGTCTCCTTCAGGCAACTGGAAGAAACCATGAACTACATTCAAGAGCAAAGGTAAACCGGGCACTGTGTTTCTGTTCAGGAATTTTGTTGTTCAATTAGAGCGTATTAAAGAAGGGAAGTCATGAGTCCCTTCCGAGAGTTTCTGAACAGTTTATAAATACAAAATAAACGTTTCTTCAATAAATAAGTGGTCCTTAAGGTCTTCACTGATGACCTTCAGAATCTTCTGTCACTGCTGTCCCCACCAGTGGCACTCTTGGCCAGGGGAATGGGATATTTCCTGCTGTTAGGTACCACTTCTTGCATCGCCCACACTTCATCAGTATGCCTCTTCATAGTCTGAATCCTACAGGGGAGAGAATAGCATATGTATGTGCACTACAATGTCACAGTCAGATTTAGATGAAGACCATGCGTGTGAGGTCTCAAAATGGAACTGAGCTTGGGGTAAGCAACGGTGGGATATCTCTGATAGCACACCTATGTCCCATGGAGCACCACAGGACCCCAATATAATATGTCTACCAGGCTGATTTCTGCTTTGAAGCCCCAATGGTTTTTTTTCTTCCCCTTGATGACTGTATTTTAAAACCTCAGTATACAAGAAAAGATGCTTACCTCCAGCAGAATGTGAGGGGCTGGGGTTAGGAGCTCATTTACCTCAGTTCAATCTTTCTAGCTAAAGGGCATTAAATAGTTATTTAATGACATTTTTGGCATCTCTGAAATGGGGGAAAATAAAAACACAGCTCACAGATGTGCATGGAGCAATAGGTGTGAGTGTCTTGGCACTGTGCACAGCACTCAGTAACCTTTGAGTGCAGCAATTCCCACTGTCACTATTCAAACTCATACCTCATCACTTGGGACCTCAAATGGGCCATTAGTACTATCTGGTGTATCAGATTGTTCTGGGTCTTAGTTCTATTTGTCTTTAAAAAAAAAAAACTATTTACTTACTTACTTACTTACTTACTTACTTAGAGAGTGCATATGTGTACTTGTGTATACCCACATATATGGAGGTTAGAAAACGATTCTCTTCTTCCGCTGTGTTCCAGGGATCAGAGGTCCTCAGGCTTGGTGGCTAGTACTGTTACTTCCTGAGCCATATCACTGGCCCTAATTTTCCCATTCTTCTAAGTAACTGTTTCATACCTAAACTTTTTCCACTGTCCTCTGATCCCTCCTCTTCCCATCATTTTTAGATCATGACCCTGCTTTCTCCTGCCATTGAGAAGGAAGGCAGTCGGCAAAGAACATCCATGACTCCACCATTAGATTCATTTACATGCATATGGCCTCATCTGTTCAGCCTCTCTACTGTCCAACCTGCCTGCCTGTCTGTCTGTCTGTCTGTCTATCTTTTTGAGATAAGGTTTCTCTGTGTAGCCCTGGCTGTCCTGGACTTCACTCTGTAAGCCAGGCTGGCCTTGAACTCAGAGATCTGCCTGCCCCTGCCTCCTGAGTGCTGGGACTAAAGATGTGCACTACCATGCCCAGCTTTTCTCTACTGTTCTTATGCCTTTATCTCAGCTACTATGTCCTCCTGTGACGCCTTCCAGTGTTAACCTGGCAATTCTACCTTCTCTCTCTCCTGCAACATCAATTTTTCCTTCTCCATTGGCTCATCCACTATAGCATAGAAATGTGCCCTGTTTTACTCATCACAGAAAGTAACTCTTAAGACACAGTACTCCTCCCTACCCACTGCCCATTCCTCTGCCTCCTACCTAGAAGAGCTGTTTGTCCTCACTTCCTCCGACACATCCTTGTGATGTTCTTGCCCCTTCCCCAGCCCTTTGCACCCTCACTATCCCAGTGGGGCTACTTCTGCCAAGATCACCAATAGCTTCCACATCACCAAACCATCCACAGTAAACTTTCAATTCCTTGAAAAATTTCTTCCCCACGCCTCAAGATAACAAACTCTCCTGGTTCTCCTCTATCTTCAGAGGTATCTCTTCATCTTCTTTTGCTAGTTCCTCTTTGGCTCTCTAATATAGGAGCCTTGGAGAACTCCAGGCTTAGTCCTTTGACCTCTCCTACATATACAGGCCTCCATCTATTTCCTGTATCTCCTAATCACTCCTATGTTAAACCTGCAGACTAGACCTCTCTTCAGAAAACATAACTGCCCACTGCACACTTCAAACTTAGTATGTTCAAATTCAACTCCTGATTTTACTCATAAATCTTGCTCTGGGGATAGAGAGACAACTCAGTAGTTAAGAGCATTCTTTGCCCTTCCAGAGGACCTGGGTTTGACTTCCAGGGCTCAGTAGTTAACAGGACCTGGGTGCTTCACAATGTGAATGTCACTCAATCTCCAGGTTCTCAGACACCCTCTTCTGACCTCCATGGCATTGCCCGTACATGGTGCACAGACATACTTACAGGCAAAAGGCCCACACACATAAAATAAAATCTTAAGTTTTAATGAAAACACTTTAAATCTTGCTCTAGAAAATGTTGGTTCTATTCGACTAGTTACCCAAGGCTTCTAGAATGATCTTTGCATCTTCTCACTCTCTCTCTCTCAGACTTATTTATTATTTTATGTATATGAGTACACAGTCACTGCCTTCAGACACATCAGAAGAAGGCATCGGATTCCATTACAGATGGTTGTGAGCCAACATGTGGTTGCTGGGAATTGAACTCAGGACCTCTGGAAGAGCAGTCAGTGCTCTTAACCGCTGAGCCATCTCTCCACCACCACCACCCCCCTCACTTAAAAAACAAATGCCAGTAAATTCTCCTGGCTTTACTTTCAAGCCAGAATACAAAATACAGCCACTTTTTGCCATCTCTACAACAGACTTCTCTCACTTAAATTACTGCTAACACCTACTAATGAGGCTCTCTGATCCTGCTCTGGTCCCTTCTACCAGTCACAAACAGAAGCTAGACTGAACTTTAAAAATAAACATCAGTCCCTTCTAACGTATTCCATTTCATTTAGCAAGAGTCCAGGTGGCCAAACCCTCTACAAGATATTCTATTAGTTCTTTGGCTTACGGAGATTTCATTCTTGCCCTTCTTTCTTGCTTTTCACACTGATATAAAAGAATTCAGATCCCAGAGATTGGAACTAGGTCCTTCTTCATAAACAACTCTTTCTCTTCTCACAAAGGAGACTCAATCTCACAGAAGTCAAACTAATGAAGAAAAGACCAGAGGGTAACAGGCTGCACTCATCTGGTGAAGTGCTGGACATGGCAGTGAGTACAGAGAGGGCCCAGTGACAGGTGTGCTCCATGTTAGGCCACAAGTTGATTTTGAGTCACCACATCAGAGTCTTCCCTCCTCTTGAGATCCCAGGACAGCCACACAAGCCTGTGTCACCAGAGACATGTGCTCAAAGAGAGACATGGATTTAATCTAGAGATTTAAACCAAGATGGGAACCTTCCAACAAGGTGATAAACAACATCAATCAAGTCACCTAAAAGGCTGTATATTTGGACTTCCTTAAAACTGCCAGGGTTTAGGGGGCTGGAAAGATGGCTCAGAGGTTAAGAGCACTGGCTGTTCTTCCAGAAGACCTGGGTTCAATTCCCAGCACCCACATGGCAGCTCTTAAGTGTCTGTAGTCTGTAACTCCTGTTCCAGGAGATCTGACACCCTCACACAGACATATATGCAATCAAATCACCAATGTACATAAAATAAAATTAAATAAATAAATTATTTTTAAAAACACCATGGTTCTGAGTCCAGAAAGTTGAAAACCCCTTATTTAAAAAAAAAAAAAATCTCCATAAGGTTTTTTTGTTTGTTTGTTTTTAATTTTTTTTTGTTAGCTGCTTGTTTTTATTTGTTGATTTGGTTTTTGTCAGTCAGTACCTTACATGGTCCCCTTCTTAACTTAAGAACAAAATTCTACACCCATGAGATAAGAAAATAAAGTCATGGACCAGTGAGATAGCTCAGTGGGTAAAGACGCTTGCTCTCAAGCCTGATGACATAAGTTTGGTCCCTGGGACCTACATGGTAAAAGAAAAAAACAAACTCCACAACTTGTCCCCTGGCCTCCATGCGCTCACTGTAGCATAACATTTCTTTAAAAATGAGGGCTGGAGAGAAGGCTTAGCAGTTAAGAGTATTTATTGCTCTCATAGAGGACCTGGGTTTTATTCCAAGTTCCTATTCGGTGGCTCACAACCATCTGTAACTCTAGTTGCAGGCAAGCAAATGCCATCTTTCTGACTTCTGCAGACACCAGGTGTACAGGTGTTATGCATAATACACCCAGCCAAAGCACTCTTATATTTTAAGAAAAAAAAATCTAAAATTTTTTTCAAAAAAAAAAAATCAAGTTGAGAATTGGTAGGCATTCCGAGAAACCCTGGATCATACTTCCCTGTGATGGCTTACCTGTATTGATCTTGAGAGCAAAAGACCCTTCAAATAGGTAGGAAGATAGAAAACACCAAACAGAAGAAACAGGGCACTTACCAGACACTCCGCACAGCGAACACAAAGCCTCGCCATACAGTCATTGCTGTCCTCCTGGTCAGTGCTGTGGAAAGAACATAAAGCAAACTCAGCTGTCACTGTCACCACAGGGGACCATTCCAAGCTCAGATATTGAAATCACACGAGTCTGATGTTACAGTCAACCCTTAAATGGAGTCGTTAGGAACAAGTCATAAATAAATGTGCATGAAATATATTATCAGAGCACTGAGCAAGTGCTAGCTAAATAGCAGCTGGTCACCATCACAAATTACTGAACAGCAGCCATGGTGAAGGCGCCATGCTGGGTGGGAAGAGAGTTAACAGGACCTGGTCTGTGGATGATCTCCCAATGCCATACGGTGAGAGCTGTAAGAACAAACACAATACGATAGTGCTCTAAGGTTAGCCTGGAACTGCCATGCAGCAAAGCACAGGGAGGGACCAGTCCTCTGCTCGGGACTCAAGGAGGAGGATGGGAAGTCCTGGAGGGTAAGAAAGCTTCCAGACAAAGAAGAGAGGGAAAGGGGTGATTCTAGGAATGTTGGGGTGAGGGGAAAATGGATGGACAAATAGATGGATGGGCAGATAAGTAGACAGATGGAGATACACGCACACACAGACATGAATGACTAGTATACCAACAAGAAAAAAGCATAAGCCGGCCATAGTTGGACTTCAGAGAGGATAAGAGCACATTGATGGAAACTATGACTTGAGATCAGACTCAGTGTGTGTGTGTGTGTGTGTGTGTGTGTGTGTGTGTGTGTGTTACAGATTCCTCGGGATAGGAAGTCTTTCTCCAGTAAATAAATACACAGAGACAGAAAGAAAACGTTGGAACTTCCCAAGGTAAGACTCTCTCACCTAATGGTGAAAGGCCCTTTCGCAGACAAGGGAAAAGTCACATAATTATTTTGGCTGTTTTGTTTTGCTGAGACAGGATCTCACTATGAATCCCTGGCTGTCCTGGAACTCAGCATGTAAAGCAGGTTGAGGCAATTTGGTAAATCGGGTTGCGGCAGGTTGGTCTTGAACTCGCGGTAATTCGCTTGCCTCTGCCTCCTAAATGCAGGCATTAAAAGTGTGCACCACCCTGCCAGCTACAGAGCTTTAGTATAGGTTTTTGTTCCTTTTAAAAAGTAAGTCTCTGCTGGAGAGGTGGCTCAGAGGTTAAGAGCACTGGATTTTTTTCCCCCCCAAAGGTCTTGAGTTTAATTCCTAGCAACCACTGGTGGCTCATAATCATCTATAATGCAGTCTGGTGTCCTCTTCTGGTCTGCAGGCATACATGCAGGCAAAACATTGTATACATAATAAATAAATCTTTTTTTAAAAAGTAAATCTCATACAAGAAGTGGTGGTGCACACCTTTAATCATGGTACTTGAGAGGCAAAAGCAGGCAGGTCTCTAATTTCAAGGCAAGCCTGGTCTAAAGAGCGAGTTCCAGAACAGCTAGGACTATACAGAGAAACCCTGTCTGGGAGACTATTGGATTGCGCCTGGTCCTTGGCAGAATGATGGTTGGTAAATGCTTTTGGTAACTGTGGTGTTTTGAATAGGAACGGCTTCCATCGGCTCAGACATCTGAATGCTTTGCTACCACGGAATAACTCTTTGACTAGGAGGCGTGGCCTCCTTGGAGAAAGTATGTCCGTGTGGTGGGCTTTAAGGTTTCAAAAGCCCATGCTAACCTCACCTCTCTTCCTAAAGACTAGGATGTAGTTCTCAACACCATGTCTACTGCCATGTTCCCAACCACAAAGACAGTGGACTAAGCCTCTGAAACTGTAAGCCAGCCCCTAATTAAATAATTTCTCTTACTTGGCCATGGTGTCTCTCCACAGAAGACAATAACCACATTTATTTAGCCCTTTCAGAGCATCTGCTGACCAAGAGCAGCACATGCTTATTTAAATTTCCTTTGCCCTTCAGGCTATGCTCAAAGCTTCCTTCATTGCTTATGAATATTCTGTTAGGAAATAGCTCAGGGCCAAAACAAAGTGAAAGAGAAAAATAGGACTTGGAGTTTTGTTTTAGTTTTGAGAGGAGACAAGTGCTCGGATATACATGCAGAGCCCGGTGTGAAGCCGTGTGAAGCCTAAATGCCCTCTTCATTCTGCTTTCCCTGACAACACCCACACATGTCACTGTAATCTTCTGACGCCCCTCATGAAACAACTGCATTTGGAAGAAAATCTCAGCAGTGGACCAAACTTCAGCAGGGGAAAAGATGTGTGTGGATATGGGATGTGGAGCTGCCCCGGAGCAGGGCTGTGAAAAGGACCGGGCTCACTGCTGGGGACTTACTCATCGGAAACTTCAATGGAAGACTTCTTATAGCCAGATCTGCTCCTCTTCTTCAACCCTGCTGCCTTCCTCCCCATTCGCACCAGCAGCAGAATGACCACCACTGCTGAGGGGATGAAGACGAGGATGGAGAGAAGAGCCACAGAGGACAACATGGTGCCGAAACCTGTAGGAGACACCAAGGGAGGGCTAAGGCTTCAGGTGCTTCTAATTACAAACGCATCATCCAAAATATAAAAACATATGAAATATAAACATGCACACATAATTCCATTGCCTACAAGGAACACGTGGCCACCAATCCGTTCTTCTTCCAAGAGTCTGAAAGCACAAGTCAGGGCAGGGTGTATGTTTGTAAAAGCAGGAGTCCTATTTTCCACACAATTTTAGTTTAACATATAATAAATATGGTTTTTTGTGATTAAAAAAGTTCTGATTATAAAAGCTCTTCTACCAGGCTGTGGTGGCGCATACTGTTAATCCCAGCACGAGGAGGCAGAAGCAGGTGGATCTCCATCTGTCGAAGGCCAGTGGTCTACAAAGGAAGTTCTAGGACAGCTAGAGCTTCATAGTGAGACTCTGACCAATAAATAAATAAATGAATAAATAAATAGCCTTCTAAATATGACACATAGTACTCTACTATACTGAATCAATTAGCAAATCAATTCTCTAACAGTGAACATCCAACTTTGACTCTACAAGTCATATCAGGATGGCCATCCTGGTGTTTTGCTCTGTCTTCTTAAGATAAAATTTTAAGGTAGAATGATAGGATCAAAGGGAATATAATTTTAAGAACTATAACTTCTATTACTAAACTGCCTTCCAGAAAAATGAAATCTATTCCTGCCAGCAGTATGATTATGTAAATGTGATACAGGTTATTGTCAAACCAGATGACCATTATGACAAAGAAGACGGCGAGGAGGAAGGGAGAGAGGGGAAGGCAGGAGGGAGGGGAAAGCAGAGCAGGCAAGCAAGAGGAAGCAGAGAAGGGAGGGAAGCCCCAAAAATGGCAGAGCAATTATGACTCACAATGTATCTCTGTGTTTTTGGTTCAAATCCAGTTTCAAACTGGAATAACCATTTAATAGTCACCAGTGAGATACATTGAAGAAAGCCATTCACAACCTCATCTCCACAGGAGAAGGAAACCATTGCTCTTTGTAAGTAAAGAAATGTAGTGTTGCCGGTCCATGGAGGGAACTCCCTGCTCTGGAAGAGTCACATAACTTATAGCATGAACTTAACAGGGCGACTTCAGCATCATACATCACCACCCTTCATTAATGTGGGGGATTGCCCGACATGCCACAAGACATTTGGTCACTTGAAGACAATTGAAAAAGGCAATGCAGAAGCTATGACAACACTGGAAGAGAACATTCGGTTTTCAAAAAGTACATCCTAATGAGATAGCTCACGGCTGTTCCCACCAACTCCTGCAAGCTGTTCTCTGACCTCCGTACACATGTTGTAGCATGCATGCTCACACATAACACACATACAGAATATAACTTTTAAAAATGTTTTAAAATTTCATCTTAACAGGCATAGGAAGATAACTTTGACACAGATCCTCTAAGTTCTGGAAAGGGCCAGAGGAGTCACAGCACGGGAAGAGACTGGTGGTTAGAAGCTTACCCCTTTCTGTGACCGTGAGCTCTGTTAGGGGGATATTGTGGAACACGTCTGGAGGGTTCTTCACAGCACAGCTGAATGTGCCGTTGTCCTTTAGAGTGGGGTTACTGATGCTGATGGACGCATCCCCTTTGTAGACATTTCCGGCCCAGGAGATCCGGTCTCGGAATGTGCCCAAGGTAGTCGGGTACTGGAAAGACTGATAATGGAAGATCTAAGAAAGCAACAGCGTGAGAGATAAGGTTAACTTGGAAAAAATGACGAAATGAACAGCAGAGTAGATGCAACATTCAAAAGATGTATAAAAGGGCTTCTCTTCCCCTGGTTGTCTCTGTAGTTGTTGTTTGTTTTAATGCTTTTCTCACCCCTACCTTAGAAAGACAGGTTAATAAAGCTGATCCAAGAAAGGATCTTCAGGCAAGTCTGGGATCTCAGCCCTCAAACCTTTTCTATGGCTGGAAAGATGGCTCAGTGGTTGAGAGCACTGCCCTTCTAGAGGACCTCAGATCAGTTCCCAGCACCCGCATCAAGCAGTTCACAATCACCTGTGCTTCAGCTCCAGGAGATTCCACACTTCTGGCCTCTGAGGGCAACTACACACACACACACGGGGGGGTGGGGGTGGGGGGAGGGTCAGACAGACAGACAGAGGCAGACAGACATACATCTAGAAAATAACTTTCTTCTAAATTCTCCCTAATAACTCTCAGGCAGGGACAACTTCATTCTCCACAAAACATTTCACAATATGGATAGATTCTCTTTTCCCCAACAAGTTTTAATTTTATTTATTTCTAATTGTGCCTATGTATGGAGCACAATGTGACTTTCCTGCATGATGCTGAGAGCTGAGCCCGGGGCTTCATGTATGCTGAATTCTTTCAGTAAGCTACCTCTCCCAGTGATGTCTGGCTCTGAGGAACTGACTCTCCCAGTGATGTCTGGCTCTGAGGAACTGACTCTCCCAGTGATGTCTGGCTCTGAGGAACTGCCATGACATTTGTTAAGATAGCTGCATTATTTACATTAGTAAATTTCCCTTTTCTCCAACCTGTGCCAATACTTACTATAATTTGTCTTTTTGATATTTTATTTTTATTATTTATATTATGTGTGTATGGGTGTGCACACATGAGTATAGGTGCCCACAGAGGCCAGAGAGGGCATAAGATCCCCTGGAGCTAGAGTTACAGGCCACCGTGAGACACCCAGTGTGGTGTTGGGAACTAAGCTCAGGTCCTCTGTAAGAACAGTGGATACTCTTAACCACAGAGCCATCTCTTCAGCCCCATAATTTGCTTATTTTATAATAGCTTTTCTTGTGGTCTGTGAGGTAATATCTCATTACAGTTTTACTTTTAGTTCCTTTAATAATCAGAGACACTGAGTTTTCCATACATCTGTTGATGTATGGCACCACTAAACTTCCCAGGATGCATTAGACAGTCTCATAGACTTAACTGTCAAGAGTGCCAAAATAGGGAGACAGTGCCCTAAGGCTACCCCCTCATGTCTATTTATCATAGTTTGCCCTTACACCACCACCAAACCATGGAAGCAGCTGTGACTGTTCTAAACATATAGGAAGAGAAACAGGATCCAAATAACCACATGAAGCAAGTTACTCAAAGGCACACAGTTAGCAAGTGACAAAAGGGAGATTTTTTTTTTTTTCCAAATCACTGGGCAGGTGTAACACAATCCAACCTCGATCAAGTGATCTCTGGTGACAGTTAACCTCACGTCAAAGGCCTGATAAGCATGCACTAAGTATCTGCTGTATTAAGACAATACTGCTTTGGACTTGGTGACTGGACACTTGGTCCCAAAAGCACAGATTTACACTGAAGGTGTGACAGGCATGTATGACAAACAACACGACTCTTATGCAAGACAGGAGGCTTTCCTCTTTCTTTGTTTACTTGGTTCTTTCCTGCTTAGGACACCAGGCGTCTCCACCCACTGAATTGCCCAATTTTTAAGAGCTATTCCTCAGAGAAGATGCAGAATCACTCAGTGGTTAAGTTCATCATGAATTCACTCCACAAATACCTAACACACATCCCATGTTCCAGGTGTGTGATGGAACAGAGCACAGTGGCCAAGACAGCCATGGCTCCAAACATGGAGCGTATGTTTGGTAAGGTAGCAAGAACTAATGCATACGTGACAAGTGCTCCAAAGGGGAAGAGAGAGGAGGCCTAACAAACCAACATGATGCTGAGTGCCTCAACTCCCAGGTACTTAGGAGGCTGAGGCAGGAGGACCGCTGTGAACGTGAGCCCAGCCTGGATTATACACTAAGTTCAGGAACAGATTGGGGCACAGAGCAAAACCTTGTGTCTAAAAAACAAGGCCTCTCATTGACCATCAAGATAAAAAGCTTAAGAATTCCTCAACAACCTTCCAGGTTGACGTAACTCATGAATTACACGTTAAATTAGTGAGCCTCAATTCTCGCTTCCTTACAGGCCTGACAAAACACACCAGTGCATCCTGAGTTACAAGAGCTTTAAATGCCCCTAATTCTAATTCAGATGAGCAGTGCCATCTTCATCTAAGGTTTCTGACCCAAGAAGCTCCTGTGGCTCACTCTGCCCTACTTTTGGACAAGGAAGCAGAGCAAAATAAGGTCAGCCATAGCTTCCTGAGAGCTTAGAATAAAGTGAACTATTTTAAATCTAAAGCAACAGGAACCTTGACTGCAGCCCCGTTTCCTTTGCTACAGTTACCCACCCCACCCTCACCCCACCCTCTACGCCAGGCACTCAGTAACAGCTCCAAGTGCACAACTCAAAGCACAGTCACTAAGATGAAAGGTAATTTTTCTTCCAAAGAGGGAAAACAGAATAAAGGACACTTTCTAAAATCAGTCTAGGGACAGTGATATGGCCCAATGAGTTAAGGCACCTTGCCACTAGGCCTGATGCCCTGAGTTCGTCCCCAGCATCTATGTGGTGGATGGAGAGGACTGAATTCTGCAAGATGTCCTCTCAGATCCATACATAAACTCAAAGTAGCATGCATACACAAATAAATAGATTAGAAAGAAAGAAAGAAAGAAAATAAAAGAAAGAAAGAAAGATCCACTTTATATACGGCTGTGATACATTCCTTTTTTAACAACTTTTAAAAATTATTTTATTTTATGAGTGTTTTGCCTGCAATGTATGTCTATGTACAGTGCATGACACACCCACGGAACAGAGGTCAGAACAGGGTGTCTGATCTCCTTGTAACTGGAGTTAGAGGATATTGTGAGCTATCGTAAGTGCTGAGAATTGAACCCAGGTTCTCTGGAAGAACAGCCAGTGCTCTTACTTGCTGAGCCATTTCTTCAGCCCCAACTCAAATATATTCTTAAAGAGCATCCATCATAAACCAAGGCAACTGATGGAACTGTAAAGAGAAAGGGTTTTTACAGCATTGTAATCTCTAATTAAACACCCGTAATGGAATTCGATCCATAAATATGTTTAATGTCTGTGATTAAAGTATATTGCTTCTAATATCATAAAGCCATCTGTCACCAGTGACATCTGTCACCAGTAACATCTGTCACCAGTACAAGATGCCACCACTTCCTTCAAAGGCAGCTACATAAATCACTGCAGACGTTTACACCGCCAGAGGAAAAGCCAAGATAAATCTGCAGTGTGAATTCTCAGACAGATGCACCCACTGAGACAGCAGGACTGGAGTATCTCTCAGAGAAAGGATGTCTGTGATGTGAGTGGGAAATTTCTCCAGCCCACGTCTCCATGCCCTTTTTAGTACATCAGATATAAAATGAAGCTGTAATACCACACAGAAGGAAACAACAAGGCAACAAAATTAAACCACATTTCCTCTTGGTTTCTGACCATTTCTTTCCTTGAAGGTAATGCACAAAAGTCTTACATGTCAGAGTAAAAGGCTCTATGTAATTAAACCAATATCATATGAGGCATAAGTGTGGCTCACTCCAAAGGTCTAAAAGTTTCTTTTATCTCTTTTTTTCTAGGTTTAACTGTATTTCAGGTATGTGTGAGCACACCCATGTGTGTGAGTGTGTATGTGAGTATGTGTGTGTGAATGCATGTGTCTGAATATGTATAGAAGTGTGTGTGTGTGTGTGCGTGTGTGCATGCACGTGTGTGAGTGTATGCCTGTGAGTATGTTTCAGGGGTATGTGATCGTGTAGGAGCACTAGTGCTATGGAGTATACCTGGAAGCCAGAAGACAACTTTTGACTACCTCCATGGGTCTGGGGAATCAAACTCCAGTCATCAGACCTGCACAGCAGGTGCCTTTATTCCCTTTCTTTAAATGTAGATCAAGCTGGCTTCAAACCTGCTATGTTGCTGAGGGATGGCCTTGATTTCCTGATCTTCCTACCTCACCAATACTGAAATTCCAGGTGTGTGTCACCATGCCAGGCACTCAAGGGAACTTCTGGCAAGTCCACACTTACAGATTCTGTGCGACTGCTGCCGGGAGGACGATATGTCCAGTCTATGGTCAGCTTGTCAGTGACATCTGAAGACGATTTGAAGGTGCATTTCAACTTGATCTTCTCTCCAACATATCCTCGGACATGAGCATCTGCACTGATCTCCAAGGAGAAGACGGTACTCACACCTAATGGGAGCAAGCCCAAACACGTACAATGTACTTACTTTGTTGGATTATGCAAATGTGAACATGAGAGATGCTTTGCATCATTTTTAGTGATCTCCCCAAAAGGCCAGAGCCATCCATGTATTTTCAGCCAAATCCACAAGGAAGAAGGAACTAAGATCTAAAGAATCTTGAATAACATTTTTTAACACTTTATAAACTTAAATCATAGTAAACAGTTGGGCAAAAATTATAAAACTAACTACACTAGCATTTTCCCAGTCACAGGCTTGCACTTAAATTAAATACAAACAAGTAAGCATTGCCCATAATAACTGAAAGGCAACAATACCCACCCCTCCCATCCTGTGCCCTCCACAACACCCTACCATACACGCTCCAGGGACACAGCAGCTTTTGTGAAGTCTAAGAGACTCAACCAAACACAGTATGGTCCCAGCATAAAGCCACTAGTGCTTCAACCAGTAGCAAAATGAGGATAGAAAATACAAATAGGAAAGTTAGTTTTAAAACTGTCCAAAAAAGGTTCTACCTAGTCTTTCCCTCCTCCTCCTCTTCTCTTTTCTCTCCTCTTCCTCCTCCTTAAGATAAGGCCTTGCTATGCTGCCCAGTCCTCCTGACTCAGCCTTCTGAGTCCTGAGATTACAGGCATGTACCACCACACCCGGCTACGCTCCATCTCTTAAAGCTGGTTAATGAATCACACATCTATTAAAAGTAAATTACGGAGGGCTGGAGGGAGGTGCAGTTCAATGGCAGAGCACCTGCCTTAACTTGGAAGGCCCTAGGTTCTACACTTAACATAAAAAAAGAAGAAAAATATGGAGAGGAAAAAAGTACAACCGAATGTGTCCTACAATGTAAAAGTAGGTTATTGTTTTTAGAGTGTGGTCTTTCCAAAACCATTCAGTCCAACTTTGAAATAACATCTCTCCACAAGAAAGAAAAAAAAAAAAAGACAGACAGACGGACATGGCACTTTCTCCAACAGATCCCCTGTGATGCTGGGGAATCGGTGAATAAAAATACACCTTCCACTGGGGAGCCATGTTCTTGGAAATTAAAACACTATCCTTTGCTTTTCCTGCTTTCTACTCTGATTCACTAAGTCAAGGGTTTTCTGGTAGCGAAGGGCAAAGAGCACAGCATGCATCAAGAAAAGAGCAATTCCATCCAGTGGTCCTTCTGTCACAGGTGTCACAGGCAGGACAGCGTAAGGACTGAACACAAGTCAGAAGCTACGGGTTCAAACCGCAGCCCAGTGGATGGCTCTGAGCAGCTCAGCAAGTTACCTACTCCTTCAGTTTGCACATCCTGACAGAAATGGAGCTCACCTCAAGTCACTGTGAGGATTAAATGAGTTAAAACACGTACAACACCCAGAAAGTCCACCTACCTCCAGCGACGCCCCACGCCTGCTGAGATCGCCTCCAGTTTCTCCTACAGGCTTTTGACCTTTCCTACCACTGGCGTTTCTGAGTCATTGTCCCAGTGCCTGTACCTCTGGCAGCTTTGAATCATTTTCTCACTCCTCTCTGGACAATCTAGTCTGGTCACATTCCTCCTGAAAGGAGGGGACCAAGACAGAGCTCACTAATAAGGCCTTTATAAGAATCTGGCCCATCTCAAAAATGACAGCCATCTGGTTCCTCACACAGCACCCTTTCTGACTGCCATGATAAATTTGTCCCTTCATATAGGCACTTGTAAATGTTCACTTCTCTGCCAGAAGGACCTCCGATCTCAAGCTCTAACTCCTGACCCATCAACAAGAAGAAAAATCCTATTCAGTCCTGGAGAGTTGGGTCTAAAACCGGAATGGTAAAGTGAACCTATGAAGTACACATGCCCCTCATCCTATGGTTTTAGCATAAATAAATACTAAAACATAAATAAAGCACAGAGCTTAAAGGAGTCAATTTGAACCTAGCCAGAACAGCACCAAGCTCTAGCCTGTCTGAGTACTGATAAAGGCTGGGTCACAGTTCTCCAACCTACTCAGGCTTCAGCGGCTATATTTGGTGAATAGAAAGAGTAACCCTCCTAGGATCACTGTGAACACACACTTTATACAAGCCTGGGTTCAGCTCAGTGGTGGAATGCGGAGGGCCCTGTGATCTCTCCCTAGCACCACAACACACAAACAAACAAACACACAAACACACGTAGAATGCCCAGTAGAGTTCTTAAGATAAGACTTTTAACAAATATAACTCTTATTATTAAAGTGGGCAATACACATACTAGAAAACTTGAACTAACTTCCCATTGGGCTGTGGGTTAAAATCTAAACAGGAACAGTCTTTCTCAGATACCTCCCAAGACACCATACCCCTTGCACTGTGCTTGGACTGACCAGTCATTTTCCAAAGATGCTGTGTTCTTTCTCGCTTCTATGCTTTTCTTAGAATATGTCTTGTCTGGAAAGATCTCCCCATTCCTACCATTCTACTGGAGTTGCTCCCCACTACACCCCAACATCCAAACACCTTTACCACAGCTCACATACCAGCCCACTTTGTGATGGCTTCCCCAAATTCCCTGAAGTTCTTTGCTCTTCCTCTGAACTTCCCATAATGCAGTACTACCTGAACCCACGTGCCATGACCACACCTGATTTATAAAAGCCATTTCCTCCGTGAAATGCAAGCACCATCAGGGCAAAACTCCAGAGGGAGGGAGGTGGGCAGAGAGAAACTGGGAGTGTCACCATGGTTACTAGTGTAAGAACACATGTGCACTGCCTAATATCTCTCTCTATCACCTTCTTTATGGAATTTTCAATAACTCCCTTGATGCTTCCGTCTGCTCCCATTCAGGAAAAGATTGGTTCTGAATAATCACTTTGTCGGGCAGTGGTGGCGCATGCCTTTAATCCCAGCACTCGGGAGGCAAAGGCAGGTGGATTTCTGAGTTCAAGACCAGCCTGGTCTACAGACTGAGTTCCAGGACAGCCAGGGCTATACAGAGAAACCCTGTCTCAAAAAAACAAAAAACAAAAAACAAAAAAAAAATAATCACTTCTAGACTGGGGTGGTGTACTAAAGGAGGAAAAACATATCACATAAGTGCACAGACAGTTCCCACAAGACATTAACGCTGGAGGGAGGGAGGTGTCAAGAATGACTCTCAGTTTCTACTAAGAAAAGCCACTCACTAAAAGAGGGGAAACCAGGCATGAGTCTGGCTCTGGGTAAGTTTATGTGTCTTTGATACCGAAGGGATAATGTCAAAGACCAGCATGTCAGGGGTCAGCAACCTACAACCCATCACTCAAGTGGAAGCAAATGGCTTTCATGAGAAAGGAGCAAACTCATAATAACTAGCTGTCACCCTGCTCTCCACTCTGCAGGTAACCCAGATTGTCTAAACCAATCAGTCTCTCCTGTGATCCCACAGGAAATAGCTAAAACACTTCAACCTTTATGTAAAGAGGATTTTATTAGAATGCCACCACATTGGTTTGTTTATGGCTGCTTTTGCACACCTGGCAGAGACTGAGAAGATCTGGCAGAGAACAGGTGCCCGCACAGCCTAAACGTTTACTCTCATTCCATTACTGGAAACGGCTGCCAATATCTGCTTTAGAGCTAAGACAAGATCTGGGCTATAGTTAGAAATCAGAACCTCTGTAGTTCCTCCAGCCAGCTCTCCGCAGAGTCCCCCCCCTTCCCTCCCTTTCTCTCTCTTTCTCTCTGTCTCTTCTCCCTCCTTCCGTCTCTTTCTTCCTCTCTTTCTCCTCTCCTTCTCTTCCCTCTCCATATTTCTTTCTCCCAAATCCCTTCTTAAAGAAATCTTCCTAATACTATGTTACATCCATTCAAATCTTCCCCCATCTTAGCACAGTATCCTTTCAGACATTTAACTTTTGTTTTATTTTTATTTTGTTTCTTGAGACAAGATCATGCTATGTAGCCAAAGCTGGTCCAGCCTCCAGTGCTCCCTCCTCCCCCCTCAGCATTCCAAGTGATCACCATGCTCTGGCTTGATATTTATTCTGGCCAACCATAAAAATAACATGAAAATTAACAAAACCATTTAGTGAAGAATAAAAATCACATTCTAATAAAAATAATTTTAGAGCTGAAAGAAATTAAATATGACAAAATCAAAGGCCTTAACTTTATACACCCAAATTGCAAATTGCAAATTGCAAATCTTCCCATCTTAAATTTACATACTGACATTACATGAAAACGTGTAATGCTGGGCTCTCCCATCATTATCACTTCCCCTCCTCCCTTTTCTCCTTCTCTTGTTTTTTCAGACAGGGTTTCCTGTTTCTCAGGTTTGATTCATATCCACTATGTAGCTGAGGATGACCCTGAACTCCTGGTCCTCCTTCCTCCACATCCTCAGCGCTAGGATTATAGGCATGCACCATTACACCCTGAGCTACATCCCCAGACCCCCAGCCTATCATTTCTTTATACTTAGCCAACTTTTTTTTTTTTTCTGAAAAAAGCAGAATCAGACTTAAAACTTAAGGCCAATTCAAACATGGTAGCAATGTAAGGGTCTTCAGTCTTTGAAGAGGGATGGCAAATAAACACTAGTGGAAAAGCAAAGCCTATCACCTACAATTCAAAAGAGACAAAATGAACAAACAGACAAACAAACAGACAAAGCACTGCAAACACGCCAAGTGAAAAAAGCTAGTCACAAAGGGGCATGCCTGGTTCACTTTGATTAAGTTACCAGAATAGAGACAAAGGCTTAAAGAGGCAGATTGGTGGTTTCCAGGGCCTGTGGGAAGGTAGGAATGGATATGGGATTTCTCTTTTGGGTGATAAAAATGTT
This sequence comes from Rhynchomys soricoides, assembly GCA_019843965.1. Taxonomy (NCBI): domain Eukaryota; kingdom Metazoa; phylum Chordata; class Mammalia; order Rodentia; family Muridae; genus Rhynchomys; species Rhynchomys soricoides. The sequence goes on along the minus strand of JADRCH010000188.1, from coordinate 432,372 downwards.
CCAAAAGTGTTTGTAATGATGATTGCACAACCATGCATACTAAAACATGCTAAACTGTATATTTAATGAATGAATAAGCATGTGAACTACATATCTTTATTTTTTATTTTATGTGTCTGGGTGTTTTGCCTTCATGTGCAGCACTTGTATGTCTGGTGTCTCTGAAGGCCAAAGAGGATATTTGGTTCTCTGGGACTGGAGTTACAAATCATAGTAAGCCACGATGTGCATACTGGGACTCAAACCAGAGTCCTGTGGAAGAGCAACAAGTGTTCTTATCCACTGAGCCAACTCTCCAGACCCCTGCTTTGTTTGTTTTAAAAGCAAAATGTAAATCTATTCAAGAGAACTTGGAGGAGTGGGTGAGGAATGTAAATCTATTTATATCTTGAATAGGTTTATACACAGTGATCAATAACTTTAAAACTATTAATAGAATGTGTGCACACTTGTAGCGATCAGAAGCAACTCTGTTGAATTGGTTCTCTCCTTCCACCTCTATGTAGATTCTGGAGATGGAACCAGGTCTTTAGGTTTGCATAGCAAGCACTTTTACCTACTGATCCATCTCACCAACCCTCCAAAATTAATTTGTTTGAACCATTTGGTTTGCTAGATTTGACACCTGCTCTTATATGTGAAATGACACTAGATCTACAAAAAGACACACTTTCTGGGATTTTTTTTTTCTCACTGGGACAATATTTGGACATTTTTCCTCCACACCCCTGCTGTGTATATATAAAAAAGATGAGTTTATATGAAGTAACAGTAGGCCTGGCTCTGTTGTAAAAAGAATTCAGAGGGAAAACTGGACATTTATGATGACATTGGTAGCTGGGAGGGATCAGGGAGTATGCTGGCAACATGCAGATTAGTCACCAGATAAATAAAAACCTCACCTTACCTGATGAGACTCAGCTACCTAATGTGTTCATAGTTAAACAATATTAAAGACCCCTTTCAGAAATGTCCATTATTTTCAGGGAAATTTTACAATACAACAATCATTCTAACACTAGCTATACTAGTATTCTATTTCCAGGGAGATACACACACACACAAATAATCAGACAATATTTGCACTTCAAAATAAAGCTAATTAGTTTGGATTGAAATTTAGAAATTGGAATAGCACGAAAGTAAAATTATCTAAACCTTAGAGTAGTGTCATTATGTCAACACTGTACTGACAATAGTTAAAAGTTTCAAAAGAATGACTGTGACTTTTCTTATACTTTAAAATGTTTATAAAGTGCAGGGTGCCTTTTCTTCAATATGCCTGCTATAGGAAAAAATCACACTGTAACCCTGTCTAAAATGTATTATTTCTAAACCCCAGAAATAAAATCACCAAGTCATGATTTTCTTTCTTTCTTTCTTCCTTCCTTCCTTTCTTTTTCTTCTTTTCCAGCCCTGATTGTGTCTCTCAAAATAAATGGAACAACAAGAATTGCCCATTTCCGACCGGGGTGTAACAGCAATACAGAACCCTGGAGGATAATCACTGAAACTCTGACAAGAACGGTGAGCGTCCGCAAAGCCTGAGCTCGCCGTGGTTTTATCGTGGCATCTTCTGGGTAGTGTCAAGTCACACAAGGTGGTCGGGCTCCGAGAGAAGAAGGGAACCAACTCTTCGCAGTGGGAGGTGCTAGCCGGGAAAGAGCACCATCCCACACCCCCTCCTTCCCTTTCTTCCTTCCTTCGCAGAAGCCGAGCGGGGGATTTCCTGAGACCCCCCAACCCGGAACCGGAAAAGCAACCATCTTTCCTGACCCCCCCTCCCCGGCCGGAAGTGGAGTCCAGCCAGCTGGCTCACTCACCCTGGACGATTACGATGCTCAGCAGTGGAAAGAGAGCGCAGCCACGGCGGCCTCCTAGTGCTCCTCCTGCCTGCTGCATCCCGACAGCTCTTCCGACACTTACACACCCTCTTTACGGCTCCCGAGGACTTCGCAGGTGGTACAGGAAGTGACGTCATTGCGGAGTCACCTTTGAAATAGCCATCCGGGACCCAACCTCAATCAGGGACTAAGATTGTTACTAGAGTCCTACCTGGCTCCCCTGATGAGCGGTTCTTTGACTCTCAAGAAGGATCTGATTGCGCTCTTCTGCTTCAAATTGGCTACAGACTTTGGAAAATCAATTTTATTTTTATGGAATTCCGGGGGACCAAGATCCTCCGACTGCAATCCAGAAGTTATCTTTCTAGAGTATCTAAGGTGAACCCTCACAATAGATTCTCCACACATTTGAAGTTGAGGGAAACATAGGCGACCATACAGGACCAGAAGAAATATATATTTATTGGGTCCTGTGCTAAATACGTGCAAGCCTCGTCATTTGTGTTCCTTTTAATGTAGCCATTACATCATCCTGAATTGGATGCTTATTAAATTACTACAGTGACAGTGATGATGAAATCATTACAGCGTGTATTCGAGGTTGAAGGGGAACTTGGGTTTGTGTATCTGTGCGTTGTAAAAGTAAGGATTGACATGAAATGATACTTGACACGAAATGAGATAGTCTAACAGGCTCTGAAAAAAAAAGTGGAGTAGGACCCTGCTTTTCTGTAGTAACCCAATTCCCCCGGACCCACCATGGTTAATATAAGTAGAAAGGGGAATAAAAAGCCTCAGCGTTTGGAACTATTTCATAGGTGACATTTTCAAATGGCATACTTTACTAGACTTGAAAGTCGGTAGGTTTCTCTATGAAAAGAATAAGTAGAAAAACAAATATCCTCGTTTCTAAAGTCCCCAAACTAAGCCAGGCAGGATGGCAAAAGCCTGTAGGTCCAAGATCTGCAAGGCTGAGGCAGAAGGACTAAGAACAACCTGGACTTCAGTAGTAAGATCAGGTTAGGGTTAGGTTCAAGAAATGAGTCTTCCAAATGTGTGCTATCATTTTGCTCACTACCCAGCTCTCCAAAGCAATGTGTAAAATCTATAGAAATAAAGCTACTAGAAATTAATTTCATCAATTAATGACTGCACTGCATGTCTGACTCTACTGTGTCTAATAAGAAAACTTGAGCAGAGATAAACATCTTCCCTTGTTTTCCATTAACTGCTATTGTGAATTTTGCAGATTTGTGTAAGCAAATAATAAAATTCATAATTCTTTATTACTAAGAGTTTATTTACACAATGATTCAGGCATAATAAAAAATAAGTTACAGTACAAAAGTACTCTTAGGAAGGAGACAATGAACTTGATACCCCATGAGTATTCAAACAAGACACAAGCTGCAAGTTCCCTGGAGACATCTTGTGAGTTTTTAACTACTTCATTACAAGTATGAAACATACACAGGTCATCTGTTTAAAGAAATATCCTGTTGCTATATTCACAAGAGAAAAATACAGATCTAACTTGTAGCTTCAAAACTAGGTATCAAGACTTTAGACCAGGATATGGTGGAGCATGCCTTTATTCCTAGCACTAGGGTGGCAGAGGCAGTGGGATATCTGAGTTCAAGGCCAGCCTGGTCTACAAAATGAGTTCCAGGACAGCCAGAGCTATATAGTGAGACCTTGGCTTAATTTTTAAGGGGGGGGGGGAATGAGAACAAAACCTTTTTTAGGCAATATAAAAAGCAGAACAAGAGGTACAAAATGAATTTCAAAACCAAATATATGTTAAATATGCTGATTTGTTTTTAAAGACTGGTAAAATATCAAGATCCAGTATGTAGAAATAGAATCTTTTGAAATTCCTGTTTATTAAAAGAAATAATCTGTGCAGCCCAGTCAATGAAGACTAAACCATCACATCACAAATATTCACCCCGGACCTGAACTTGTAGATGTTCTCTGTTCTCCAAATAGTGCTGGTGTGCACAGACCTTGTAACGAGACACAAAGAAAGCCATCCTTCCTCTTTCATAGGTCACTTGAAAAGTTTGCTTTATACTCAAAGGGGGGGGGATGGTTCATTCCATTTAGGTAGTTACGGTATTTCTTTGGTCCAAGGCAAATTCTCCTTCAAATAAGGTGAATTAAAACCAAAAGAACTTTAAATAAATCTCTTCCAGTTCTCACACATAAGATTGTAAAAAATGGTCATTTGCTTTAGGTTGGCCTTCTTCACAAGTCTAATTTTTTTTTAAGTTGTATTATATCACAAAGTCTAATAAATTGCTTAATGACTCCAATCTGCAAATGAACAGAGTCTTCTGAGGTGGGGGTGAAAGGGAGCAATTTCAAGCAATCAGTGCTTATTACAAACCTACAGTTGGGCTGGATATGGTGGTACACCCTTAATCAAAGCACTTGAGAGCTGAAGCAGGGGGTCTCTAGGTTGGAGACCAAATCTGCATAGTTAGCTCTAGACCAGCCAGCGCTACATAGTGAGAACCTGTCTAAAAATAAATAAATAAATACAAAAGTGGTGCTGAGCGATTCATCCTGGTAGCACTTGCTGGTGTCCTGGTTCTTGTGACCTTTTGTAGTTACTGGTGCTTAGAATTGCACCACCACCTATAAACCTTGGAATAATTGACAAAACAATAAACCTAGAATACTGGGAGAAAAAAAATCAGTAAAACAGGATGTTTCCATTTAAAGACAGCCATGAAAATCAGACTTCTAGTGTGAATTTGGGGTTTGGTTTTAATCAAAAATGGCTGGAAGGTTTAGCTCATCTTTTTATGACTTAATTTATTTTTATCTTATGGGGGCGGAGGGAGATGGCTGTATGCATGTACCATGTACATGCAGTGCCTGCAGACACCAGAAGAGAGTGTCATATGCCCTAGAACTGGACACTGATGGTTGTGAGCCACCAAATGGGTGCTGGGAAACAAACTGGGATCTTCTGCAAGAGGATAGTTTAGCCATCTCTCCAGACCCCTTAGCACACCTGTGCACTGTTTTAAAGAAACTAAAATATGAGAAGGTATGTCCTGTCAGACAAGCTAGCTGGCTTCTTACCCCTCTGATGCCAGTATACACAGGAGTATAGGAGTCATACATCATAGGGATGTGGAAGGACAAATATGTAACCTCTCGGTTTACAAAGCTAATGCACAATTGCACTCTGTAATTAGACAGAACCCTAGTAATGAAGGTGAGCCTGAGTCTAGTGGCTCAGGCAGAACCCAAAGTTGCCAGCCATGGGCATTGCTCATCTAGGCAGGTTTGTGCTGCAGAACCTGTAGGATGACAGGTCATCACTGGAAACGTTTCTATTGATTTCAAAGGGTGCTGATGCTGTCCTCAAAAATCCTCAGCTTCTGGAATACAAAAGTTTAAAAGGTCAATGTCCTTGAGAAGAGTCCAAGAAGACTACCTGGCAGTGCCCAGCATGTATGCACAACATCCAGCATCCACTCCTAAGGGAAATTTTGTTCTGTTTGATTTGATTTTTGAGACAGCGTATATATAGTCTGTGGTTTCTGACAGAAGGTACAAATTTAAACAAATTACAAAAATCTCTGTAGCCCAGGCTGGCCTGGAACTCACTCTATAGATCAGGCTGGCCTGGAACTCAAAAGATCTGTCTGCTTCTGCCTCCCAAGCACTGAGATTAAAGGCATGCATCTCTACCACCCAGCTAGAAAAATGTTAAGTTTACTCTCCCACTAATTCAGTTTTTATTTTCAAAGAATTTACTTACTGCTCTTTTTTACATGGTTCTCAGATCCAATATAAATGTATATTTATAATTTGTTTGTTTGGTTAGGTTTAGGGGGCTGTTTTGGTTTTTGAGACAGGGTATTTCTGTGTAGCCCTGGCTGTCCTGGAACTCCCTTTGTAGTCCAGGCTGGCTTTGAACTCAGAGATCTACCTGCCTCTGCTTTGCAAATGCTGAGATTAAAGGCGTGTGGCAATGCCTAGCCCGAACACCAATTTTTTTGTAATTTGTCAAAATTTGTATCTCCTGTCAGAAACCACAGACTATACTTGATATTAGTTGGTTAACTTTTCTTTAATCTTTTTCCTGATTTATTTTATGAGTGTTTTGCCTGCCCATCTGTATGTACACCATGTATGTGCTGTGCCCAAAGAACTCATAAGAGGATGTTGCATCTCCTGGACTTGGTATGAATGGTTGCAAGCACTACATGAATGCTGAGAACTGAACTCAGGGCCCCTGCAAGATCAGGAAACACTCTGAGCCAGTGAGCCATGTTTCTGATCTTTAGGTCACTTACCATCATGCCATAATTGACTCATAATAAAAATCAAACCATCAGAGATTAATCTTTTCATCTAAAATGATTTATTGAGCTGTACAGATAAGATAACTCAATTGATAAAGTGTCATCAGGTAAGAATAAAGTTCTGAGTTCAATCATTAGAACCATGTAAACAACTGGGCATGGAGACACGTGCTTAGAATTCAGGCACTGGGGAGGCAGAGAGGAGGAGGAGCTTTGATGGTCACACAGCCTAGCTTAAACAGCAAGGCCCAGGCCAGTGAGAGACTGTCCTGTCATACACACACACAAACACACACACACACACACACACACACCAAGGAAGATGGTAAATGAGGTTGTCATCTGATCTCTACATGCATGTGCACACACACACACACACAATTTATTTACATATTGGAAGTTCATTGTTGAAGCAGCTAATATAACCCTCAGACCTCAAATTGTAGAATCCTCTCAGCCTTAAAGGAAGTAGTCTGGCTCCTTAATCATATACACAAGTACATTGAAAGGGGAAGTCAACTATGAGGCGAGTAGAAGACTAATCTGCCTGGCCACGAGTCTCTGCTCCTGAATGGGAAGTTTCCTCAGCTATTGTACAGCGACCCAAGAGATCTCTGTTGGAGATGGGCTAACAGCTGTGCAAACTGAAGAAAGAAGTCCCCTGAGTGTGACCCTTACCTCCCAGTGTTAGTCTGTATCTTCCACATAAACAGAGACCTTGGCTCCTTGGTTGAGTTTCTCCTCTTCTTTTCTGTAACAAAAGAGCAGAAGTCAAATGTTAGGTGACCGGAGAGGAAACAAAAATGGCAGGTCCCATAACAGCATCAGGTAAGGTGTCCTGGCTGGTGCTTTAGGAAGAATTACATATACCCACGTGACTGACGAGTCCAAACTCACTTTTCAGAATGCAAGAAAACTCCCCTGGGATCTAATACAGTACTATGGGCATTTAAAGTACACACCTATATTTTACCATGGTGTCTGATTTCTAATGTCTACCCCCTCTGCAAAAGGGAAAAAAGATTTTTTTAGTAGATCTAGCAATCCCCTTTATCAACTATTCTCTTCAAATCAGAATGCTCTCAATGGATCCCTTAGATGCTTCATAATCAATTCATTTATTTCAGTGAATATTTACTAATTAAAATAAATGAATGGTTTGGGGGTACTTATAAATCCACATACAAAAGAACAAATTGAGACTCTCAATTATACACCAAATCTACCCAAAGTACACCAAAGACATAACTGCAAGAATGTAACTAAAACTGAAAAACACTTTAGAAGAACTGGACTTTATTAAAACAGAAAACTCTTGTGTCTCAATGCAAAAGGTTCAAAGGGCAAAGAGAAAACCCAGAGAGTGGAAGCAATTGCAGGTAACATAGTTGAAAGGGGCCAGACATCTAACCGTTACAGCTTAACAAGAAGAAGGCATCCACCTCAGTTTCAGGGTGGGCGGACTATCTGAATAGATACATCTCCAGAGAAGCTCTAGAAACAGCTGCTAAACACCTGGGATGAGGATGAGGCCCTTTAGTCATCACACCCAACGATGTTAATCAAAACTCACTGACATACCACCTCATGTCCACTAGAGGGCAATAATCAAAAGTTTTTCAAGAGGCTTTCTCTGTATAACCTGGCTGTCTGGACTTGCTTTGTAGAACAGAGATCCATCTGTCTCTGCCTCCCAAGTGCTGGAATTAAAAGTGTGTACCACCACACCCAGCTAAGTGGAGATAATCTAATGCCCATACAAAACACTTTGTCAATTCCTCCAAAAAATTTAACAGTTATCAATGGCTTGACAAAGTTTCTTCTTTCATTTTTGGGAGAGTTGAAAGTATGTATATACAAAATGCGTGTTTGTAGTGATTGATATTAGGTATGATAACCAAAAGGAAAAAAACTGTCTCCATCATCTGAACAGACAATACGTGGTATGTCCACTATACTGGAATATCATACAGACATAAAAAGAAACGAAGGAGGATGAGTGAGTTCAATGTGTGAACAGCTTGCTGTGCAAGGGTGAGTTCAGAGCTCCTGGCACCATGCAAACAGCCCCCGAGAGTGGCAGTAGTGAAACCCTTTAGTCCTAGTGCTGGGAGGTGGGGACAGAAGGATCCCAGAGGCTTGCTAGGCAGTCAGTCTAGCCAACCAGTGAGTATCAGGGTCACTGGGAGAGTCACGCCTTAAATTAGGTAGAGAGCAGTTATGAGCCACCATATGGATGCTGGGAACCAAACCCAGGTTCTCTACAAGAGCAACCAGTGCTCTTAACTGCTAAGCCATCTCTTTGGCCGAAATGGGTGAATTTTGTAGCTTATAAATTTTATCTCAATTTTAAAATGTTTACCGAGCACTTACTGTAGGCAGAGCAAACTTTCTGGCCTCTGAGTCACAGGGACAGCTGAGCGCCTCACCCTATGTATGTGTTTCACTTTACGGAGGATATTTTTAGTTTTACATGTTCATGTTTTTTATAGCACCCAAATCCCACATCATAATGAAATTCTATTTTAAGATCTTTTGTAAAATTAAGAAACCTTTTGAATTCCATTGCTGTTGTTAGTTTTTTTTATTTGTTTTAAATCTTTTTTTTTAAAGATTTATTTATTATATATGAGTACACTGTTGCTATCTTCAGACACACCAGAAGAGGGCATCAGATCCCATTCCAGATGGTTGTGAGCCACCACGTGGTTGCTGGGAATTGAACTCAGGACCTCAGGAAGAGCAGTCAGTGCTCTTAACCTCTGAGCCATCTCTCCATCCCTGTTAGTTAGTTTTTAAGTATGTGTATGAGTCTGTCTGAATGCAAGTTTGTACGCATGAGGTCACAGAGGCCAGAGGTGTTATATGCCCCTGGAGTTGAAATTACAGGTTGTTGTGAGCCACCAGATACAGGTGCTGGGAACTGAACCTGGATCCTCTGCAAGAGCATTCTGTGCTCTTAACCACTGAGCCATCTCTGCAGCCCCATTAAGAAGCCTTTTGTAGCTGGGCAGTGGAGGCGCACGCCTTTAATCCCAGCACTCGGGAGGCAGAGGCAGGCGGATTTCTGAGTTCCAGGCCAGTCTGATCTACAGAGTGAGTTCCAGGCCAGCCAGGGCTCTACAGAGAAGCCCTGCTCCCCCACCCCCAAAAAGAAGCCTTTTGTAAAGTCACTACCCACACCCTAACTTACCTGTCCTATGAACCAGAAACCTCTCATACATTGGTCAAAAAGAAAAATCAGCTTCAACAGTTGTTTGGCCCCATTGAAAAACTCCCAAGCACCAACCACCCTAAGAGTGTGAGCAGGGGTTCCCGCCAGTGCTCACTCAGCCTTACGATTTTGTCCCCTCAGCTTTATCAGCCCTTTCGGCCCATCGCTTTTTCCGGAAGTGCTGGAAGAGGACCACCGCGATTACTACAATGATCATCAGTGCGCAAGCAGAGCCAATGGCCACAGCCAGGAAGTAGATCTCTGAGAAGGGCACTGTGAGGAGAGAAAGACAAGGTTGCCATTAATTAGACAGTGACAACGAATCTCATCACTAACCGGACTCTTCCTCTCTCCTACTTTTACAAAGACCATATAGCCTCTGGCAACAGTGGGAAACCTACACAGACTCCATCAGGGCTTCTCTAGTGTGACTCTAGAAGCAATGACAGCTCTGCTGGGGAGCTTTGAAGTGAAATTCTCAGGTCCCACCCCAAACGGGCTGGACTAGAAGCACTGGGGGTAAATCCAGCAATCCATGTTTGGACATGCTTTCCAGATGGTGATGATGACACCCAAGTACTGAGAACCCTCGAGTCACTTGAACTGCCCAGTAATTCAAGTTTTTGCTAATCTAGTCAGTCCTATGCAACCTGGACAACCCTATCAACCCCTCATTCTGTCAGACATTTGCCCAGGCTTTAAAGCATTTACTGTGCTCTTGTCTTTATAATGGAAATGAAAGGGAAGACAAGAAATAAAGCAATAAGACCCAACACCCAGACGGGACATCAAGAGGATACTTATCCCAGGACCTCCCAGCCTGGGATCTACCAAAAAGGATGAAGCTCCCGGGATCCAGTGCCTTCTTCTGGCCTCTGCAGGCACCAGGCACACAGATACACATGCAGGCAAAACACCAAAACATGTAATGGAGAATAGAATGGGCAGTCTCTTTAGGTGTACCTCCATTTCTTAAAATACAGAGATACGGCTACTGTTTCCTGTAGGCTCTCAAAAAATAATATGTTAAATGATTGCTAGATGATGATGATGATGATTGTGTGTGTGTGTGTGTGTGTGTGTGTGGTAGTGCTTGTTTGTTTGTTGTTTTGGGTTTGGGTTTTTGAGTTTTTTGCCTAGCTATCAGGAAAAACAAAACAGAAAATAAAACCCCTGAGACCTAAAGATATATTACTTTCTTCAGGGCTCAGAGGACCTTATGTAGACCACACAGCTCTCTCTGGGAAGAGAGCCTAGAAAGATGGTTTTAAACTAAACTGGGAAGGAGTGATAGGAGACAATCACACCATGTGACAGGCTAAGACATTTTGAACAATGTGGTGTGTTAGGAATACATACTACCTCAACTCTTAAGAAGCTGAGGCAGGAGGATCTCAAGTTTGAGACCAGCCTGGACTACCTAGAGAGATCTTTCCTTAAATAGCAACACACACACACACACACACACACACACACACACACCAGAGAGAGCTAACTCAATCTTATTAGCTGTGTGACCCGGGTTATTTATTTGTTTGTTTATTTATTTATTGAACCTCAGTTTCCTATGTTAGGACATAACCGTGCCTGCCTGTAATACGTGTACATGTTACTATTATAATTTCCAATATAACTCAGAGTTTGGAAGACTTTCACAAATTCATTGCATCATTTGTCCTCACTGAGACCTCTGTTATACTTCTCACAGTGCAGATGACAAAAGCAAAATTTATGTGTAATTGATACACAAGAAGCCAGGGCTCTACTGCAGTTCTCCGACTCAGAAGTGTTGTAGTCCAAGTTCTTTGTCACCCGGCATCATTTCCAGGTTCTCCTTGTGGTACAGGCTACCCACTACACTTAGTTGGAGGACAGTTTGAGAGCCTGAGATGGTAACATGTTTGTCCGACGTGACTTCATTTACTATCTGCATGAACTGGGGAAGTGACTTACACTTGGTGAGCCTCAGTTTCCTTCTTGGTAAAATGGGAGACACTAAATATATAACAGACTCATGAGATTCATAAAGAATAAGTAAGATGAAGCTGGAGAGATGACTCAGCGGTTAAGAGCACTGGCTGCGTTCTTCAGAGGACCTCAGTTCAATTCCCAGCACTCACATGGTCAGTCACAATTATCTATAACTCCAGTTCCAGGGTCTCTGACACCCTCTTCTGGCTTCCAGGGCACCAGGTACTTAAGTGGTGCACAGACATATATGCAAGCCAACCACCCATGCACATAAAATAATGATTGTTTTTAAGAGAAAAAAAAATATGTACAGTGTAAAGCTCCTGACAGCGAGGAGTCCTGGGTAAACACTGGTGCCTGTTATTGAGAGTGTGTCAGGACTAAATGAGCTAGTGTACCAAGCACTTTGGACTGTGCCTAGCACACCAGGTACCCAATAAGCATCTTGAATAAATGAAAGAATGAACAGACCTATTGTGAGTGTCTTTATCAGTCACTTCCTGTCCTTTCTACAACCTCAAGGCCATTCTTGTCACAGATTCCTCAGATTTCTTTGTATTATTTTGTTTCTTTCCATGACCAAACAAAGTCTTTATTTTTTCACCCCAGGACTCCTCAGTCTCTGAAGTTCCCAGCTCGAAAAACCTAAACCCTCTCCTCTCCCTTCCAGCCTCAGCTTCACAAAAGATCTCTCTCTCTCTCTCTCTCTCTCTCTCTCTCTCTCTCTCTCTTCCCAAAACCTACCAGTGTGCACAACACTGAGCCGGATCGTGCCGATCAGACCATCAACATCAGGTGGATTCTTCACCTGGCAGGTATATGTCCCATTGTCATCAAACTGCAGCTTCCAGAGCAAGATGGAGACATCGTACCGCTCGGGGTTTCCATCCCAGACCACCCGGTCTTTGAACCGTCCACTCATGGGTTTGAAGGGATCCATGTGGTAGTAGAATACCTACAGAGGAGAAAGGGTGATCTTTCAGTTTCCTTCTCTGTCCCGGGCAGAAGGCTGAGATGATGGGAGTGGGAGAGAGGCATCATCACCTCTAACCGATGGTCCAGCTCCTTGGAACATTCTCCGGCTTCCCTTTTCTCAGATCTATTACTCTCTGTCCCAAGAACTGGTTCCCAACTTAACCCCATGCATGTGGCTCACACAGAAAAGGCAAGGGTAAAAAAAAGGATTGCCACAATTCGTCCTAGTCAGGAGTCCTCTGGAAGGTGACAAGAATCTACTTACAAACTGCTCACGACCCCCATCTCGAGGTCGGAAATTCCACGTCACAGTTAGTGCATCTCCCACGGGAGCAAAGCTGGAGAAAGTGCATTTTAACCGAATGTCTGTCCCGTTGACTGCCTCCAGGGCCCCGGAGGTGTAAATTTCCACAGCTGCTGTAGGACAAAAGGCTGCAATGAAGAGAAGAAAAAAGTTAACAGTGGTGTATCATTGAGAAAAAAAAACGCTGACACTTTCCAAACAAGCCAACCTTCCATTTCACTTCAGGAGTCTGCATTCTCCTACCTGCACACATTGACCCTCCCATCCGGAGGGCCAATTAGAGGTAAAACTACCTGGTGCTCTCACTTTCTTCACAGCCTTACCGTACCAATTTCAGAACTATAACCAGAAACTACAAACATCAGCAAAGGAGATGGAAATCAAAAACAAAAATCCAAACGTTGGTCAGACACGGTGTATTACGATCAAGCAACACAGGATATGTTTTTTTAAAAAAGTCTCCAAGCAGGTAAGCTTTCCAGCTGTAGGCTTGGGGCTGCTAGCATGCAGGTCAATCCACTCCAGCAGTTGCGCTTGCCTGCTCCCCTGGAACCCTTACACCACGTGGCTTATTTACAAGTCCGGTGCGTGCATTGGGACAGCTTCAAAACCACAGCGGGACTCTCGCTCAGATAATCTAGGTTTGCTCTGTGGTGCTGCAGGGAGTCGCAGACAAAATCCTCCCACAGAAATCCAAGGGCCTGATCTAGCCAGCAGCCCGAGGTTGAGAGCAGCCACACAAAGATGGTGTGTAACCTGAGATCAGAAAGCCCTCTCTGTGCTTGAATCACCGGCAGCCAAACACACCTAAACCTGTTTGCCCAAAGTACTGCCCCAAAGAAACCCACGGATTTGAAGTTTCGGTGAAGTCTGAACTAGAACGAACTGCAGCTGGGTGCTTGATCTCCCAACTGAGCCCTTGAGACTTCTTCAGGCCATGAGCTCTGTCTTTACGAGTGGGAGGTAATGGTAAAAAATCCTAGAAGCCCGCCAGTTCTTACCTGTGAGTTGTAAGCTCAGGAGAAGTGGAAGCACGCGCGCGGGACTCTTGCCATACATCAGGGAAAGCCAGCCGTGGCCCCAGAGGCCAGACCCGGCAGACCCAGGACTCTAGCACCCAGCCAAGGCCAAGGCTAGGACGAGCAGGCGCCTCAGTTTTCTTCCAGAGAGGTCTGAATCCCTCACCTATCGGAAGGTGCACAGCAGAGCCAGCCAGTCGTGACTCAATCCGCCCAGGCCGGTACGGCTCTGGAATGAAAGGTGGGGCCTCCTCACCCAGCGCCCTCCTCCCGATTCTCCCTCCCGCCCTCCTCCACACTCCAGCCCTCTGCGCAAAGGTCTCAGACTCTGCCGTCCTCTCTTTACTTTTCCGTTCATCTGACCGAGCCCTGGCCTCTGGATGGCCTCAGAAGCAGCCAGAGGAGGTGGTGCTAGTTTGAAACGTCTCAGGCTGCTCCGGGCTTGGCCCCCGCACACCCTTTTAAAACGGCCTTTAGCCTTGCCTAGGAAGAGAACGTTCAAAGTAGCTTGCTGTGATTCCCGCCCTTGGGGCCATATTAGCCTAGGGCCTGATTCACCGCACCCATTAGTTCTGGGAGTTCCTGAAGATCCTGTGGGAACTCAGTCCCACCTCTGGTGCGTGCAGGCTCTCACGACTCAGTAAAAGAAACCAAGTCTCAATACTGGGTTCTTTTTCAGCCCCGGACAACTCCCCTGCTCCTTTCTCCCAGCTCAGGGCAGTTTGCAAAGGACTTTTCTGGTCATCCTTTTCTCTCGACAATCCCCTTGAAAGGGATGCCATTTTAACAGTGTAAGGTGTAACAGCTCAGGAGGGACGCAATTGCCCATAATCTTTTTGTGTTCTACTTTGTTGTTTGAGACAGTTTCACCATGTAGCCCAGGCTGGACCTTGAAGTCGAGGTGTCATTGCCCAGCTTTGGCAATACTCAGAATTAAACCCATGACCTTGTACTTACTAAGCAAGTGTTCTGGCACTAAGCTACACCCTCAGCCCTGTGGGAATTTTTCTGCCTTGCATGAGTTCTCTGCCCACAAAACAAAGCCTGATATGGGTGATCAGTGAACTCTCAAGGAAAAGAAAACCTTTCCTGTGCCCCAGATTTCAACGGCCATTTTGAGGACTGCCACCTATCTGAGAGGTCTAAAACACTGTGACGAAGGGCTTCATCTGGTAAGAGGCACAACAGCAAGATGGCATGCAGTTAAAAAGTGGGCGGAGACTGCGCCTTAAGTATTGACACCAAGCCAACCAGCCTGGCCACTTGAGTCCTGTCACTGAAACCCACATGATGGAAGGAGAGAATCAAACCTTGAAAGCTGTCCTTTGATCTCCACACATGAGCTATGGTGTGAATGCCCACATGCCCACACGCAATAGAGGGAGGGGGAGACAAAGGGGAGGGGAAGGGGGAGAGACCAGTTAAAATGTAATTTAAATTTTTAAAGAAATAAGCCAGGTGGGGGATGGGACCCTGAGCACAATTGAATTGCCCTTATCCCTGGATTAGCTATCTAGAAACTCTTCCATGTTCCGTACCAGTCTTCTATCTGAACCCTGTAACAAAGGGTGCTAGGAAGAGAAGCAAGGGCCAGGCTGAGTAGAAAAATAAGGAAACATCAGGCTAGGGGTCTAGCAGCTCAAGGACAAAGCAAATACCCATATTGATTAGTCGATAAAACAAAAGCATTCCACCCAAGGAGGGGTAGATTATTGACATGAAGGAGAAGGAAAAGAAAGCATGGAGAGGTGGAACAAACATGGGCAGACACTCTCCCAAACCTACTCATTAAGCTGACCCAGAGGGAGGTCAGCTGCATGAATGCGGGCACCAAAGTGCTACTGAGTGTCTGGCTCCTTCGCCAGCCTCTAGGACCTAGAGTCTAGGTCATTCTAAGCAACCCAAACTAAAAATTCTGGGTTGCTGAGTGATGTTTACATGGTGGGCAGATGTACCCTTCCCTGTATGTAGGTCAGAAGAGGGTCGGCTCCAGGAACGGAGTGAAGGGGGGGGGGGTAAAGAAAATTTCATCTTGGTTGGCTTTCAACTTTGCAGAGAAACGAAGTTCCAAAAGGAGAGACAGAGTCAGGGGAAGGTTAACTTGACAGCAAATTGCAAAATTCATTGAGAAGGTGGAGTTAACTGAAAGAACACTTTGAAACACAGCAGGTGAGAAATCAGGGCAGGAGGCATTGAACAGAATAGAAAGCCTGTTGTCCAAACAGAGGAATTCCGATGCCCTGAGAGCTGGCAGCCAGCCTCGCTCTGAGGGGCACAGTTGCCCAGATCCCATTCCTCAGCCCAGGTCAAGTTTTTGGCTTTGTGCTCGGCAACGCCCAGTTCCTTCCAGTTAGCAGGAGAGGCTCCAAGTTTCTCATTGTTCCCACCCTGGGGGAGGAAGAAGGCTGAGGGTTGAACCTGTTAAGAGGAAATGACAAATAAAAAGATCATTGCCCCTTGGTCTTCCAAAGATGCCAGTGTGTGGGACTTCAATCAAAACCAGAGACATCTGAAGACAGCCTAAGGAATAGTTTGTGTCTAGGCAAATGAAACAGAAAGAAAGAAAGAAAGAAAGAAAGAAAGAAAGAAAGAAAGAAAGAAAGAAAGAAAGAGAAAGAAGTTTTGTTGATAGAAAGGAAGTGTTCAAAGACCCTGATTTTTCCTTAAACTTCCCAGAGAAGAGTCATAAAAGTTTGCAACATTGCCTCAGTCTTAAAGGAAGCAGGAACATCTGTTCCAGCTGTCTTCCCAGTAGCTGCAGGATATTTAGACCTTGGCAGGCAGGAAGCTCCTTGGAGGTTAAGAAGGCATAAAGACACTCTCTGCACTGGTAAAACTTATATTTCCCAGAATCCTAGGCAAAAAAAAAAAAAAAGAAGAAAACAAAAAACCAAAAAAGCCCAAACAAAAACACCTATTATTTTCAACATTAGATGATGTCAGCACTCTGTGAAGCAAGGAAAAACGTGTAATTTAGCTTTTAGGGTTGTTCAAATGAAGTGTTTGTTTACTCAAAGGTTTCTGTCAGGGTCCTACTAAGAGAAAAAAAATGTATTCAGAAGAGTGTCTGGGTAAACAATTACATTTGTGACTTTTGAATATGGTCCTTAAAAGATAGGGAAGAATTCTGGAAGGAAGAAGAAACAGGGCTTTCCTGATGGAGCAGATGGATGGGCTGCAGCAGCTCAGGGACCAGGGGCTACCTCCTCTCAAACCTCGAATACTGGGAGGAGCAGCAGGCCAGGTGAAAGTCAGGCATGCTTGGGCTTCATCCTCACTGGTCATCCACGGGGTGTGAGCTTGGTCCCTACAATTGTCCCAACTGAAAGTGGCTAATGTGTAGCTTAGTAGCACAGCCAGACAGGATATGGAAGCTCCCCAGACCTGCCACTCACCTTACCATCTTCATCTCTTCGTCTTTAGCCTTTATAGCATCCTTCACTCTAAACCAAGAAAGAGAGAGAGAGAGAGAGAGAGAGAGAGAGAGATCAGAAGTCTCTCTAGGGTGGAATTACTTTGCTATTTCTCAGAATATTGGGAGCTAGAGAGATGGCTCAGTGGTTAGGAGTGCTTGCAGCTGGTATAGAGGACCAGAGTTCTGTTCCTAGCACCCCCATCAAGTAGCTCATAACTACCTGCAACTCCAGCTGCAGGGGATCCAACATCTTCTAGCTTCTGCAGGCTCTGCACTTACATGCACAAAGCCACACACAAAGACATATGTAGATATGTATATCATAATTTTAAAGGAAGAATTTTTTAATCTTTTTTTTTTTTTTTTTTTTTTTTTTTTGGTTTTTCAAGACAGGGTTTCTCTGTGTATCCCTGGCTCCCTGGCTGTCCTGGAACTCACTCTGTAGACCAGGCTGGCCTCAAACTCAGAAATCCGCCTGCCTCTGCTTCCCAAGTGCTGGGATTAAAGGCGTGCGCTACCACTGCCCGGCTTTTTTTTTTTTTTTTAAAAAAATGAACAAACAAAATCCAGGCTTAGGCCATAACTCAGTGGTAGAGTACATGCCTCAAGGGTTGACACCCTGGTTCAAATCTCAGCTCAGATGGAGTGAGAAAGAAAGTAGAATGGGCTGAGGTGGGTGAGGAAGAAGGAAACCAAGATGCCAGCCAACACTTGGTCTCTTGGCTTTGTCATGGCCCGGAAACCAGGATGAAAATATCTACTTTCAGAAGACTGGAGGATTCCCAGTCTTCCCTGGCCAACAACTGCAGCATCCTTTTGGACACTCCTCTACTTTAGAGAGCATGTGCAAGATAAGGAAGGGAACTGGAGATGGCAGTGTTCTAGCTGAGAGGGGGCCTCTGTACCCCCAAAGAATAGGTGTGTTCCCTTTCGTCCTCTTCCTTGCCCTAAGTATGCTACAAAAAATCCAGATAAAGTCTGAGTCTGAGGCTGGGCTCTATGTGTCCACAGGAAGCAGAACGTCCTACAGTCTTGTAGCACGTAGTTTACGTCTCTCTGGTAAAGCCCCAGGCTCCTCTTTTAATTACAAAGTAGAGACACCATTCCCTTATTATTCAGCTTGAGGAAGAGACTTGGAGATTTAACCTTTCACTTACTCCTGAAGGAAGCTAGACAGATGCACAGGGTGGAGAGATAGGTCATCTTTGAAGATAACTTGGAAGACGCTCTCTGAGCGTTTTGTCCACGTACTGTCAGTACTGTCATTATGGCTTCACTAATACCATTTCTATTCTTCTTGTTAGTTGTTGTATCAAAATTGGTTACTGTGACCAACTTTCGTTCTTAGGAAATCCATTCATTTCCCAAAGAAAACAAGAGCTACTCCCCCCATACACACTGAACTGTAGGAGGCATGAGCCCAGCAAAGCTGGACTCTGACCTACCCTGGTTCAGATAAAAGCTCAGTCATTTATTCTCTGTGTGGCTTCGAGCAGTTACTTAATTCTCTGATCCTCATTTATCTCAGGTATAAAATGGAAAAAGACAATATGTGCCCACATAGACAGGTCTAAGTGATATATGTTCTATGCTCAGTGAACAGTGAAAACGTTCAGAAAATTTTAGTTATTTGTGGTTTTACTTAGGGAATATGCTAAGAAACTTCTGTATAGCCTCTTTGGGGAAACACCTAACATTGTCTTACATAGCTAGACCTACAACCACCCCAGCAATTCTATCCTAAAATATTAACCTAAGAGAAAAGGAATCTTTTATCAGAAGGAGATTTACCAGGAGAATATTCATGGCAGCTTTGTTCATTAATATTCCAAACCAGAAACACCCCAGGGGACCATCAACACAAGGATGGATAAGTATGTTATCAAATATTCCTATAACAAATACTATTTGACAATAAATAGGACAGACTGATGATACTACAACCATCTGGATGAATCTAAAAAAAAATATGCTGAGCAAAATAAGTAAGATGTACAGAACTCTGATTCCACTTACATAAGGTTATAAAATAGTTCTAGAACCTTTGGTAAAAGCCAGAGTTGGTGATACAGGCTTGTAATTCCAGCATTGTAGAAAACAGAGGCAAGGAGGATCACAAGTTGGAGGCCTGCTTGGACTATAGGGAGTTCAAGGCCAACCTGGGGTACCTAGCAAGTTCAAAGTTAGACCAGATACATAAAAGAAAAAGAGAGAGAGAGAGCCTTTTTAGTGGGAAAAAAATCATATTTTAAATGTTTGTTCTTGGAGGACTGCGAGGCAGGCACATATTGATTGGAGAGGCTGAGATGGCGTGAGAACTTTTTAGAGCAATATTAGTCTTCTAGATTTTGATAAGTGTTTCAGTCACTTTTTATCACTTTTAGAAAACATCGGGATGATGGCTCAGTCAGTAAAAGCACTTGTGGCACAAGCCTGGTGAACTAAGTTCAATCCCCAGAACCCACATAAAAAGCAGGATGCTGTGCTGCAGATCTGTAATCTCAGTTTACCAGTAATGACGTTAAAGGAAGACAGGGTCAGATGCTCCCAGGCCAGCTAATCTGGAGTATGCTATATAGCAGCAGAAACAGGAGAGATCTTACCTCAAAAGAAAGGTAGACAGTAAGAACTGACTCCCAAAAGCTGTAGACAGACAGACAAACAGATGATACATAGATAGATAGATAGATAGATAGATAGATAGATAGATAGGTGACAGATAAACTTTTTTCAAAAACTGAGGAAACAAAAGAGGGTTTTATTAGACTTGTAACTTTTCTGGCCCATAGTCACATAGGTTCATTGCACTGAGGCCAGTAATAGAAGATACATTATGGATGGTGAACAGGCCTAGATAGATGCTCAGCTCATGCCCAAGGGAGAGGTCTGCTCTCCCAAGGCATGCCCTTTCTCCTCTAACTAAATGCCACCTTCTGCTCTCTACCACCTCCTAACAGTAGTATCCAGACATGAATGCATACTGGGAAAAATTCACCAAGTAGGCCAGAGGCTTCATGAACCTATCATCTCTCACAGTACCACCAGGTGAGGACCAGGCCTCCAACACATACGCCTCTGTGGGAGAGGGGAGCATCACACCTCCAACACATACGTCTCTGTGGGGGAGGGGAGCGTCACACCTCCAACACATACGTCTCTGTGGGGGGAGGGGAGCATCACACCTCCAACACATACGTCTCTGTGGGGGAGGGGAGCGTCACACCTCCAACACATACGTCTCTGTGGGGGAGGGGAGCGTCACACCTCCAACACATACGTCTCTGTGGGAGAGGGGAGCATCACACTTCCAACACATACGTCTCTGTGGGAGAGGGGAGCATCACACCTCCAACACATACGTCTCTGTGGGGGGAGGGGAGCATCACACTTCCAACACATACGTCTCTGTGGGGGAGGGGAGCATCACACCTCCAACACATATGTCTCTGTGGGGGAGGGGAGCATCACACCTCCAACACATACGTCTCTGTGGGGGAGGGGAGCATCACACCTCCAACACATATGTCTCTGTGGGAGAGGGGAGCACTTCCTATCAAAACCAGAGTAGTTTTGTAGCATTCGACACTGGTGAGAACTCTTTAAAAATTATACATTTGGTTGACTGTTAAGTTTTACTCTAACATTCAGAGACAGATTATAGCTGGGGGTGATGGCGCACACCCTCAGTTCTAGTACTCAGGAGGCAGAGGCAGGAGGATCTCTGTATGTTCAAAGGTCTGTCTGGTCTACATAGCAAGTTTCAGGCCAGCCAGAGCTACATAGTAAGATTATAAACAAATACCAAGTTTTTGTTAATTCCCAATTGTCTAGGGAAAAGCATGTTTATTTCTGAGTTAGTTTTAAAATCCATTCGAAAAATGAGATGGATGGTAGATAGATTCGTAGCAAAGAGAGCACAGCAGAATGTTCACCGTAAAATTCTTTTTTTTTTTAATGCAGGTTTGAAAATCTTTTCCATAATAAAATGTTGATAGGTTCATTCACTGTTTTTTTTAGCATTAAGTAAATGTTTGAGGCTCATTATCTTACATCTAATAAAAAGCTGATAAAAAGTTATCACTCATAGCCTGGCAGTGATGGGGCACGGCTTTAATCCCAGCACTCAGGAGGCAGAGCCAGGCAGATTTCTGAGTTCCGGGCCAGCCTACAGAGTGAGTTCCAGGACAGCCAGGGCTCTACAGAGAAACCCTGTCTTGAAAAAACAAAAAAACAAAAACAAAAAAATTATCACTCATAAATAAAAACTACCAATTAGAAAGCACCTACTATGTATGTACCCAGCACCCAGTGGGAAGCATTTTAAAAACATTGTGTCTTGTGTTCTAAACCGTGAGGTGAGCAGGTCCTCTCCATTTTATTAAATGAGGCTAAGAGAGATTTATTCTTTCAAGTTCCCATTATTCTCTATTGTCTTCAAGTTGATATCTGTTAGAAAACACAGTCAAATAAATAGGTAATTATAACATGAGACTAATGAGTTGTGGTGACAAAACTGCAGAAGAGACATCCTTAAGCCTCAGAGGCCCAAGGAAGCTTTCCCAGGAGAGGAAGCACCCAGTGTAGTTAGCTAGGAGTCATGGAGTCTGCAGTCAGGTCAACACAGCCGTGAACCGCAAGCCTGTACCATTCACTCATTCATTCAACAATCACTCTTTGACCACTATGACACGTTAGGCATTGTTCTTGATACAAGAAACACAGCAGCAAGCAAAAGAACCTGGGGTGGTCATGGAAGACCCATTGAACGTAATGACGCTTGAGAAAGGTCTGAAGAAAATGAGGAGGAAGTATTCTGGGAAGAGGAACCCATGAGTACAGAAGATCAGAGGATGCTTAGGGTGTTTAAAAAGTACAGAGACCACTGAAGCTACAGCAGAGACAAGCAGTGGCCCAGGACAGAAGACAAGGGAGGAGCAGCCCACATCACAAAAGACTGCCTTAAACTGCACATGGCAGTCAAGCCTGTAATCCTGGCATTCCAGGGACAGTCTGAGGCCAGTCTGGTCTGTATAGTGGGTTAGTTCCAGACCAGCAAAGCCTGCAACTATTAAAAGATGATGAGAAATATGTACAAAGTCACATTAGATAAACTGCAACCCAAATGAATCCAAAATATCCAAAAAAAAAATCCTTTTGTAATGCACAACAAAAGTGACTTTAAAATGGTCACAGGACTAAAATAGACTATATATATATATATATATATATATATATATATAATAGCTCATAAACATAGGAAATCATCAGATATATGCCTCAAATAAAGACCACACCCATTTAGGTGGCTATTATTTAAAAAACAAAAATTTACTATTAACAAAAAGGTGAAGGGATTGGAATTCTTGTCCATTTCTGATGGGAATGTAAAATTAGTTCATCACTATGGTAAGCAGTTTGACAGTTCCTCTAAAAACAAACAACAAAAAAACAGTCACACGGTGGTCTGGAGGGATGGTTCAGTTGGCAAGAGCCTGTCATGTCCACATGAAGACTGAGCTTCAGTCCTGGGAACCTGTATACAAAGTGAGGACCTACGAAATGTGTGCCTGTGATTGCAGCTCTGGGCAGAAGCAGTCGGATCACAGGCTCACTGGCCAGCTGGACTAACTCATCTGTGAGTTCCGGGTTTATGGAGAGTCTCTATCTAAAAAAAACAAAGGTGGAGAATGTCTGAGGGAAACACCCAAAGTTGACCTCTGGCTTACACACACACACACACACACACACACACACACACACACCACATGCTGACTTCTGCAAGCCCATCACAGAAGGACGAACTTTGCATATTTGATTTTGCCTGTGAGGAAGGCAGATAAAAAAATAACCAAATTCATTGAGTAGACCAGGGCCAGCAGAAGCTTCGGGGAGAGGGAGGTGTACAGTGGGTGTTTAATGCTTACAGAGCTTCCTTTTGGGAGGGTGACCCGGCCCAGGGTAGGGTTAAGAGTCCAAGCGTTGACAGTTACCAAGCAATGTGATTATGTTTACTGCAATTTAAATAATCATGCTATTTGATTGTTGTTGATGTTGCCACTGATTTATTTATTTGGGCGCTGGGAGGCTGAGGGTGTGTACACGCTATGGTGTACATGTGGGGTCAAGAGGCTGACTTTCCGGAGTCAGTTCTCTCTCCTTCTACCATGTGGGTGAGTCCCAGGTCATCAGGCTTGGCAGCAAGCACTTTTACCTGCTGAACCGTGCTATAGATTTTTATTGCTGCCCCCACCTCCAAGAAAAGAAAAGAAGGAAAACAAGTGGACAAGGTAGTTAGTTATAAGGCAGGGTAAAAACAAGCAAACTCAGCCTGGCAGTGGTGGCGCATGCCTTTAATCCCAGCACTTTGGAGGCAGAAACAGGCAGATTTCTGAGTTCGAGGCCAGCCTGGTCTACAGAGTGAGTTCCAGGACAGCCAGGGCTACACAGAGAAACCCTGACTCAAAAAACAAAACAAACAAACAACAACAACAACAACAACAAAAAGCAAACTCAGGTGCACACCTTTAGTCCCAGCACTTGGGAGGCAGAGGCAGGCAGATCTCTGTGAGTTCGAGACCATCCTGTTCTACTTGAATCCAGGAGGGCTACGTCTGATTACACTGAGACACCCTGAGACACCAAAAAAAACAAACAACAAAAACAAACAAACAAACAACAAGCAAACTCATGTATAAAACAATCCCTCTGGCTGCTACACAAGTCTCTGTGTCTCTGTGTCTACTAAGTATTTAATGAGAATAATGAAGGCCTTCCTTCCCAAGGAAGACACCATTAAGTCACTTAACACATAATCACCAATCAGTGAAGTTTTCACTGAGTCCAGCTTTGAAGAGATTCACAAGGCAAGCCATGGAGGTGGGGATTTGAGAGGAGATCCCAGGTATGACACAGAGGAGCTACAGACTGGAAAGGTTGGGTATGGGTGAAGGAAAAGAAGATAAAGGTGAGCAGATGACCAGAGATGAGGCTGGAACTCTAACAAGAAGTCCGTTCTAAAGGCCTCTGACCTGATAAGGGTCAGGAAGTTGAACTTTATCCAGGAGCAGAGGGATGCGAGGAATCTGTTTAGGGGGTCAGATGTGCATTAGAAAGACCACGAGGTTGTGATTAGAGAAAGACATTGGCAAAGGTGAGGTGAAGCAAGAGGCCACTTCCGGCAGGCAGGGAGTGGTTCCACTTCAACTGAGGACACCAAGGAGCTAGAATGGAAGGGACTGGTACAGGATTAGAGAGTGCCCTGCTGTGGAAGGCAAGTGCTGAGGGCTGAGCCCTCGGTTTCTAGTACAGTCCAAAGGTGAAAGGCCTTCTGTGAAATAAAGAATCTGAAGGGTAGTTGTGTTCGTTGTTCCCGAGGGACAGCCAGGCAGAGATGTTCAAACGAGGCTGACCATTGCTTTGAACTCTCCTCCTCCACCAGGCCTGGCAGAACAGAAGACCAGACCAGACCTGAATGGAGCAGCCACTTAGCCAATCTCACATAGGCTGTGGGCCAATTTAAACCACTGCAAACAGGAGTCTCCACGGCCCATTACAAGAAATGCAACTGACCTGGGTCTGACACATCAGGACATCCCTGCCCTATAAGGGAAGTACCTTTGAGCTAAACAGTTTGGCTTTCCTGTTTCTGTTCCTACTGCCACTTTCTTCCTGTAAAGCCCCTGCCTTCTGTGTGAAAGCCTCCAGAACTGACTTCCACATAGACTAGTGATTACTACAGAGGATGCACGGAAGGTGTCCAGTAGATCTTGAAATTGGTGAGCTGGGGAGAAGTCATTTCAACCAAAAAGTCAGGCTGGCTAGGCCGCCTGGAGGCAGATTGGGAGGGACTGGTTACTAAGGAGATAAGTTTTGGTTCAAAGGACAGACCTTACGCAGCAGATGGAAGAAGGGGGTAGCTGGAAGGGGGTGTGAGCTAGAGAAGCCTCCTAATCTGGGGTTTATTTGTTAATTTTGACACACATCTGTAAATACTCAGGAAGCTGGCAAGTCAGAGGATGGTGGAGAAAAGACAGAAAAAAAAAAAAAAGAGGGGAGGAGAAAGAAGGGACAGGGACACTTGTCCAAAGGGACTTTAGCTTGTTTCGATGCTCACAGGGATAGTCCAGCAGCAGGAGACAGTGTGGTCCTTCCATTGGAAGCAGTAAAGACTGCTCTGGTCACTTAAACTGTTTCTGACTTATACCTGTGGTCCCAATGTAATGACTGACAGTATCCCACCCACGGCTCAGAATGTGGCTCATATGGTCAGTGTAGATGAGAGAAAACCCCAGCATGGTTGTGAGTGTGGCTAACTTAGGAAGCAGGAAGGTCAGGGCAGAAAAGTGTGTGTGCTCATTTGGGAGGGGGCTGTGTGCATCTCCTAAATTTAGACGTTCCCATTTAATGGTTTCTATTCTGTTTGTTTTGTTTGTATCACAGGGAAGAAAGGTCACTGTAGTAGAGTGAGGAGAGGAGACAGGGAACAGACAAACGTCTTCAGGACAGAGTCTAACATGGTTGTTAACTGGAAGGTGAGCAGAAGCTGACCAAAGCAGAAACTTGGAGATCAAGTAGTGTAACCATAGTAACGTAACTAATGACCCAGTCTGATTCAAAACCAGGTCCGCCTGACTGGCAAGTCAGCCCTGAGCCACCTTTGCTTTCTACTGCACCAATCTGCCTTCTCCATAGAGTCTACCAGTCCGGTGTGCCAAGGAATTGCCCTCACTCCACCCCCTACCTCCTCTGCTCTCTGGGGGACTCTTCAGAGCTAAGTGAAATAAATATTAGACTCCCTCTTCTTCTCAGCATCTCTCTTTTTAAAAAAGGCTGATGGGAAAGTCTTGGAAATTTGTGTTCATTCTTCCTGGTACGGAAAACAAACAACAAAAAAACAGCTTCAAGCAGTTGCCGGGTGTCCTGCGCTCTCCTTAGAATTCAAGGAGGAAGATGAGACAATCAGCCCCATGAGGACTTCTCCAGCAAAAGGGGGAGGGGAGAAAGAGAGACAGAGAGATAGAGAAAGAGAGACAGATACAGAGAGAGAGACAGAGAGACAGAAAGGCAGCGAGAGACCGAGACTGAGACAAGAGAGGAACAGAGAGAAAGGCCACCTTCCCAGGTGATCTGAATAAAGTACACAGTCAGGGGACAGACAACACAAGAATGTGGTACTCTCTAAAAAGGTTAGATACCTGGGAATCCTGGGAAATAAAGAGGCATTAACAAAAAAGCAGGGCCCCATGGGCCAAGACCCTGGATTAGGGGAAGGCAGCCAGGCCCCGTGGGAACCCTGTCATAGACAAGATCACTGGAATAGTTATAACTACCAGATGTTCCATGAATTCCATTCAGTATCTTCATATCTCACAACCTTCTGAATCACTTTATCAATCCTTTTACAGGTAAGAAAGTGAAGAGAGGGAATGTAATGATCTGCCTGCGATCACACTGTGGCCATGGAGTCCAACAGCCAAGCTATAAGTCTGAGTCCCAAGACTCCTCTATGAAGGCAGCTTAGGGCTAGGGACACAGCCTAGTGGTAGAGCAACTGCCTAAGCACAAGCCCTGGGTTCAACCCCCAGCCCCACAAACAAACAAACTGAAACTAAACCCCACAATTTAAGATACAAGATACAGAAGAGCAAGGACGCATCGAGGAGAGCCTTTGGTCCCACGGTGATCACAATTTCTCATCAAATTCCAGTGTTGGGGGGCAGTCTAATATGTAATAGGATTTTAGATGGGAGATGCGTGTGAAAGAGAAGAGGAATGGCAACTTATCGGGGGCGGGAGGCCCGGCGCAAGATGAGGGACCTCAGCATGGTGCTTCTCACACATAGAAGGATTCAAGCAGAGACAAGCAAACACCACTCTATGAAGCATTCAGAGAACCCAAACCGTAGGCAAGGTGGAGGAAAATGTGTCTGTGAAAGGAAAGATGGATTCTCCTTCCGCACCTTCCCCAGCTAGGCAAAATGGAAGAAACATCTTGCTTCGTAAACACTCCTGGGACAGGACATTTGCCTTTGAAAACAGACATCAGCTTTTGGAAGAAGGCTGAACTTGAAATTAGAGGGCGTACAGAATCGCAGCAAGCCAAGGGAGCTAAAGAAGCTCACAGCAGGTCGGGTCTTGCCCATCTCATCAGCAAGTTGATGGTGAGGTCCAGGTCCACATCCTCCTCCCCACCCTGGCCTTAACCTCAGCAGCCTTCTGCCCCAGGTCCTTAGCTTATGGGAAACTCTTCTGATGGTATAGTCATTTCTGAGGAGAAGGGGCTGCAGACAAGTGTCCCAGACAAGTGGATTATAGGTGGGAGAAGTAGGTATCTGTAATTCAAACCATAAAAAAGTGCCTGTTCCCAAGGCAGAGTTGGACAGGAGAGCCAGCATCAGTGGTCCAGCTTCCCTCCCTCCACTATCCAGCTATCTCACTAAGAAACAATGGCCTCCAAGAAATTGGAATTTCCCCAGGAATCTCCTCTGAAGAGAAGGTTGAAGTCCACTGCCAGCCAAACTGGGAACTGCTACAAAGAACAAGATTGCACATGTTTCTACCACATGTCAGAACAATTTACAGGAGAGACAGGAGTCAAGGAAATGCTGGGTCTATAATGGGCAAGACCACATCTCTACCGAGTTTCTCTGACCCTCTTCTTAAACCCAAGTCTCATGGCAGGACACAAAGACAGACTTGGGTGATGGAGTGTAGGTGTGGGGTAGTCCGTGATCTCTGTCCTTCCTCCCAAAGAAATCACATTGAGTAGATCTCCTTTTCCTGATTTTCTCTACTAATTTACCTTTTTCATTGGCTTATTGAGGAAGGGTGCCTATGTCTGGCTTTGTTGAGATGCCAGGGCACAAGGTCTGATCCAAATAACTCTGATGGCATTACCTCTTGATTGTCCCAGAACTCGTGTGTGTGTGTGTTGTTGTTGTTATTGTTGTTGTTTCTTTGTTTCTTTCTTTCTTTGTTGTTTGTAGGTGGAGATGGGACACACATGGAGGTCAGAGCACAACTTTCAAAAGTTGGTTCTTTCCCACAATGTGGGTCCCAAGGATTGAACTCAGGTTACCAGGCTTGGTGGCAAGAGCTTTTACCCATTGAGTCTTCTTGCCAGCCCAAGTTGTGATTTTAAAACCCTATGAATATTAACTGTAGGAGACCAGTTACATTGGGTTTAGTGCAAGCAAAACTTATCGATAGGTAAAAGGTAAGATAAGAGCCATCTTTTGTAGTGGGTTGGTCTGAGGCTGCTTGTATTCTAGTGCTAAATACTGCAGGCTCTCGAGATCTTGCTATCTCTGAAGAACAGATCCTCACGTACACCAAGTGATGCTTTGTGAACCTTGCTCCCCAATTTAACTGGTCAATAAAAGGCTAGGACCCATTATTGGGCAGTGGAGGGAGAAAGGTGGGACCTGAGGATGTAGTGAGGGGTGGCAGGTAGAGAAAGAGAGAAGAAGAAAGACACCGGAGGTGGAGGAGGTTGCCCTGAGAGGAGATGGACCATGAGCACATGGCCAAGAGAAACAGCAAGTAATAAGGGACTTTACAGCTTGGGAATGAATTAGAATAGCTCCAAACCTGGCCAAATCTAGGCTTAGAGCTTGTAAACAAAATACCTGCACTGTGTGTCTTTTATATGGGCTAGCTAGGATTATAAATTGAGAACAGGGACTCAAGGGGAAGCTGCTAGATTCTGGAACTGTGTATATTAATCTGATGCCTCCCACATGATAGGACTCCCTATGTGAAAATGTGTTAGAAAAACACAGAGAGAGAGAGAGAGAGAGAGAGAGAGAGAGAGAGAAAGAGAGAGAGAGAGAGAGAGACTGAGCCATCTCTCTAGCCCCCAGCATGTAACTGTCTTGTCTGAAGCCATTCATGGAAGCAGTTGAGACTGTTCCTTTCCCACGGTCTGAACGCAGTACCTGACTGGCAGCGGTAACTGTCCAGTGAGCATCTCTGAATGAGAACACTGAGTCCCAGCCAGCAAAAGTGATGACCTTTAGGACAACCGTGTAAGCATACGCTTCTTTCTCTGACAACACAAAGTCAAATCCTTCACTACAAAGCTGCTGCCGTCTTGCTCTCCCCACTGTGCTTCCTCTGCATCTCCACATGAGCACTCTGTCCATCCGCTCCAAACAGCCAGACAGAATTTAAGCATGGTGCCACAAATTAATGACATGTTTTGTTGTTGTCTTAATGAACCAAGACTTAAAAATGTTTTGCCTCCTACACCAAAAACCTGAGAAACAAAAATGGAATTAGTAACAGAATTGTTAAAAAGGAAGTCTGGTGTGTGAGAATGATGTTGGTTTTCATCATTTTTCATTGTGGTTTTTGTTTTCTTTTCTACACGCTCAGCATTTTCATTGCTTCCACTCCTAATTTTCCCTTAAGACAGGGTGTGAATGCCCATATAATTTGCTGTCCAACCCAGGACACCTTGAAAACCAAAGTGGCATTTCTGGTATTTACACTGGAAAAACAAGTGTGACCAGAGCTGTCCCAGGGACGCTGGGATGCAAGGTTACCTCAGTTAAACTCTTAGGTCCTGGATCCCGTTTGTGTGAACTAATGAGATTGAACCAAGCAACTTCTAAGACCCTGCTGGTCCTTTATTTTCTAAGAGTTCATTGTTCTGATTAAACGTGTGTCACAGACTAGGAACCCTTAAACCCTTAACATTCTTTTAAAAATTATTTTTTAAATGTATATCCTTATTGTGCATATGGGGGGTGCCCACGTGACATTGCACACACGTGAAGGTCAGAGGACCACTGTGGGGGTTGGATCTCTATTTTCATTATGTGGATCCTGGGGTTGAACTCGGGTCTTTGGTTCAGCAACAGGCATGGAGCTGTCTTTCCTACACCCTCCACACCCACTATCCTTAGAAGCCAGTCTTGGTGAGGCTTTTTGCTTGGGCTTCACTGTGGATCTGCTGAAGGCAGCAGGAAGCACACTGGTGTTGTCTCAGGCAAGGTGTTCTGGCCTGGCAGGCTCCCCTCCGCTTCCCTGATGCCTTCAGGGGAACAAGCAGGTTGGACTGGTCAGCTCAGAAGTGCTTCTGTGTGGAAAGGGAGCCAGATAGTTGTCCAAGCAGAGGGGATGAATCTTCTAGAGTGAATCAGGACAGAGTGAAAGTGTTCCTGCCAGCTCAGTCTGGAGTCACCCAGAAGCCCAGCTCCTCTGAGTAGTATTACTCCGTGGATTCTGGTGGCATATCCCTTCCAAGCATTGGTGTCTGCCTAGGTACAACGATGGTAACCAAGGGGGCTCAGAGTTAGGTAAGGACACCTACTACCAAGCTAAGGACCTGAGTTCCATCCCAGGGAGCCAACTAGTGGAAGGCAAAAACCAGTTCTGCAAAGTTGTCCTCTGACCTATACAGTCATGAGGCCACACATACACACACACACACAAAATAAATACAAATGAATTTTTAATCATCCTTCAAGAGTAAGAAATGTTACTTAAATGGCCACTTTCGGTCCACATGTTCATTCTGACAATGCTGACAAACATTTCTAAAGTGACTCTGTTAGAATTGACTGAGAAGCTTGGATTGTGTTTTTCTTTTTCTTTTCTTTTTCTTTCTTTGTTGTTGTTGTTGTTGTTGTTGTTGTTGTTTGTTTTGTTTTTTTTTTTTCCGAGACAGGGTTTCCCTGTGTAGCCCTGGCTGTCCTGGAACTCACTCTGTAGACCAGGCTGGCCTCGAACTCAGAAATCCGCCTGCCTCTGCCTCCCAAGTGCTGGGATTAAAGGTGTGCACCACCACTGCCCGGTTTCTTTTTGTTTTAATCTTCACATCAGGAAATGTTCATGTTTATGTGGGTAGAGCTGGATTTGTGGACATTCAAAGTCATATGGATCCAAAAGGAGGTAGAAAAGTGAACGCCGGAAGCAGGTACTGACTACAAAGTCATTCTGAAGAAGACTTTGAAGTGTATAAATGGTCCCTAGGGGAACCTATGAAAGGTAAAAGTCCTTTAAAGTCTAGGTGATGGCGACTCGTGCCTATAAGCCCAGCACCTGAAAGACTGAGTCAGAAAGACTGCCACGAGTTTAAAGCCGGCTGGAGCTGTATCTTAAGACCCTATTTCTAAAAGGAAACACACACACACACACACACACACACACACACACACACCCCTTATATGTAAGCAACTATAAAGGCACTCCACCCCAGAGTGACTTTAAGACCTCTTGCTGTAGTAAGTAGGACTCACGGCTCTTTTCATTTTAAAGATTAAGGCCTTTTGTGTTGCGGCTCCCGTTGGCTCTCAGCCCCTTTCGCACGTTCTAGGTTGTGTTCACCTCCGTGTGCCTGTGCTTACTGCTCCTTCTGCTTTGTCTGTCGTCTGATAAACCTTTATTCTCTTTCAAGGTGCTCGTGTTCACCGAAGTCTTCCCTGACCCCTGGAGCCAAAGTTAATAGTCCCTTAGCACTTTATGACATTTTATTACAGCCAGTACACCGTCATTCCGTCATTATTGTTTATATCTTGACCTTTACCCTAGGCTGAGTTCCTTAAGGACAGAGACTGATTCTCGTCCTTTTCTGTATTCCGAGCACCAAAAATTATTAGTCACAGAATAAGCTATTCGCAAGTTAATGTGTAGGTTCTGAATCACTGCTCTACACCAAACGCCCACGGTAGAGAGCTCCCTCTGGTGGACATTAAAGGAGCTGCAAGGATGAAGACCTCAGCGCCTGATCTCAAAAAGCGGAGGTACCCAGGTTGGACATGAGCACCTGATGTTCAAATGGTTGCAGACTAGAAGCAAACACTAAAGTAAAGACTTAGTGGCCTCTATAAAGTATGTATACCTAATAAATTATATTTTAACATGTTAAAAATTAATGTGTTAATAATGTAGCTAATAATATAGTGTGTACTGTTAATTATACAATAGCACCTATCTCCTTCACTCATTCATTCATTATAGATTTTAATTATTGAATGATCAATAAGCCTAGAATTTGGGACATGCCCTTAACATATTTAATAAATACTGTTTTAGTCATATAAGAAAACTGCAGCTAAACACTTAACACCTGCTACATGCTGAATGCTATTCCTTTTTTAAAAGATTTATTTATTTTGTGTATGTGAGTACCCTGTAGCTGTCACACACACCAAAAGAGGGCATCAGATCCCATTACAGATGGTTGTGAGCCACCATGTAGTTGCTGGGAATTGAACTGAGGACCTCTGGAAGAGCAGTCAGTGTTAACCGCTGAGCCATCTCTCCAGTCCTCTCCTTTTTTTTTTTTTTTTTTTTTTTTTTTTTTTGGTTTTTTGAGACAGGGTTTCTCTGTATAGCCCTGGCTGTCCTGGAACTCACTGTGTAGACCAGGCTGGCCTCAAACTCAGAAATCTGCCCGTCTCTGCCTCCAGAGTGCTGGGATTAAAGGAGTGCACCACCACTGCCCGGCTCCTTTTTTTTTTTTTTTAAATAACAAATTTGATTAAAAGGAACTAGAGTCTGAATGCCTGAGTCTTCTAACTGCAAAGCATCCTAATACATGGTATCTTTTAATTCTTGGTGTCTTGCAGAGGGGAAACAAGGGCAGCAAAGACAGAACAGATACCCCGTTCATTCCGGCTCAACCCCCCGCCCCCAGACTGCTTTCTTCATGAGTTAACACAGGACCCCACAAAGAGAGAAACGGCTTGGTTTTAGCTTTTTACTATGGAGAATTATGAACAAACATAGACAGATAAAACAGACACTGGTTTGCTCTGGCCCTCCCTGACCTCTGACTCTTACAACCTCTCTGTGTCCCCACTTGCTGCACTGGCCCCTGAGTTTTGTGGAGTCAACATAGATATTTATTATATATGATGTAGGTAGTCATTATTTTAGGATAAGTCATCCTCTGACTGGGACAATTTGGTTTTGGAGGGACAAGGACTCTAGCTAACTGGAGGACTGAGAAAAAAATATAAAAGCCAGAAAAAGCCAGAAAATGTGTCCACATGTGCATGCTAAAATCCATGTGAAGTATGTTCATACTTACTGAAAAATTAGCGTTGGTTATCCAGCCTTTTCTCTGAAAATACTTATCTTTATTTTTATATGAGTAATGCATATTCATTGTGGAAATTTTTAAGTGTGTAAGAAAATATAGGGTGAAAATTCAGATTGAGCTATTTATACCCACAGGACATCTTTGGAGGCATTCGCTGGGTTTTCTCCAATCATGTTTTCCTAAATATGCACTTATAATTCACACAGTGAACATTGTGCTGCAAAATTCAGCCTTTATATGTTTTTTTCTTTAACTTATAAGGCACGTCTATGTCTTGTTTCCCTTTAGGTAATATTTTTTCAGGATCACATTTTCAAAGAATCATCCTTTATAACAATATATAAACTTTCCAAAAAAAGTTGAAACCCAGAATCTAGGTTCTGAAAACTGGGTATCAGCTGGAACTGCCCAGTGGCCAGCCAACACTCAATTTTTTTCGTTGTCAAATTGAACTGGTTTGGGTGCTTCCTTTACATTTAACTTATAAATTCCCTTTGCTTCTGTAACCAGATAAAAAGGTAAACACAATAAACTCATGCCTGATTTTATGTGTTTATCGTTTTGTTTTAAAAAGAATCCTTATGACATGTCCTCCCTAGGGCTAGCTTGTGCTCTCCTTCACTCCTCAGCAGATCTGCTTGCCTCCTAACTCCTAGCTCTAACCCAGTAAGGCTTGATGTTCCTTAGTGAAGAAACAGAAAGCTCTGTTTAGATTTATTTGTTTTTTATCTTATGTATGAGTATTTGCCTGCATGTCTGTGTGTAAACCACATACGAGTAGAGCCCACAAAGTTCAGATCTGTTACAGACAGTAGTTAGTGACTGGGGATCTGGGAACCAAACCCAGGTCATCTGCAAAAGCAATTGCTCTTAAGGGCTCTTCCTTCCAGCCTCAAAACCTCAGTGTGTGTGTGTGTGTGTGTGTGTGTGTGTGTGTGTGTGTGTTTGTGAGATAAGGCCTCATTCTGCATCCCTGGCAGGCCTTGAATTTACTCTGTAGACCAGAGGCAGGCCTTGAACTCACAGAGATCTGCCTACCTCTGCCTCTCAAATCCTGGGATTAAACACATGCACAGCCATATTGGCCCTGTTTTCTTAATGTGTATGTGTGTGCCTGAGTATATGTATATGCATCATGTGCCAGTGCCCAAGGAAACTAAAAGTGGGTGTCAGATCCCCCAGAACTGGAGTTACAGGTGGCTGTGAGCTGTCTGTTATGGATGCTGGAAACTGAACCTAAGTCTTTCTTAAGAGTAGCCAGTGCTCTTAACTCCTGAGCCACGTCTCCAGCCCAAGGACAGCTTTTAAAAATCAATTTGATGAAAGCTCAGAATGAGAAAAACCAAAACAACTGAAATGCCTGCTCTCTTTGGTCGGTCCTTTACATCAATATTGTTGGATAGTTTTACAGTCACTTTCCTGTATATATATTTGTCTGTGTTTGTTCAGGTCTTTCATGAAGCATATTTTGCCCAGAAGAAAATATTGCTGGAATTTTGACAAATATATACACCACCACAGTTAAGATGTTAGACATTCCCATTACACACAAAGTTCCCTTAAGACTGTTGTGACTAGCCGTCACCTCACTCCTGCCCCAAGCAACTAATAATCCTTGCGTACTGCAATAAATCCAATTAGTGTTGCAGAATTCCACCTATGAGGAATCAAATAGCAAGTCCTCTTGCACCTGACTTCTTTTGCCTAAAGCAGTCTTTGAGGTTGACTCTTGTTGCCTGTATCTGTAGTTCCTTTTGTATGAGTGTGCTACAATTTATTTAGTCTATTGTTGGGTTTTCGGTTGTTTTTTGTTTTCTTTTTTTTTCCAGGTTTAGGCAATTGTGATAAATGCTGAGCCAACTCCCCAGTCCTTGTTACTAAGTTTTAAGAGTTCTATATTTAGAATATAAGTCCTTTGTCACTTTTGTGTGTTATGAATCCTCTCTCCCATTCTGTGACTCACCTTTGCACTTCATAGTACTCCAAAACACTGAAGCGTATGATTCTAATCCTCTTTGCTTTTGTGTTACTAGTTTTGTGTCCTAAGGTAGCTTTGCCTACTCCAAAGTCACAGAGATACTACCTTATATTTTCTTCCGCAAGTTTCATAACTTTAGCTTCCACGCTTACCTTTGACTCATCTCAAGCTGATGAGTTTTGTTTATGGTTTAAGAGATATATTTAGTTTGTTTTTAAGACTTACTTATTTTTGTTTAATGTCTATGGGTGCACTGCCTACATGTATGTCTGGGCATCACTTGCAAACAGGAGCCTGCAGAGACCAGAAGAGGGCATGGGTCTCTAGGAACTGAAGTTAAGAGGATTGTGAACTGCCATGTAGGTGCTGGGAACTGAACCTGGGTCTTCTGCAAAAGACCAGTGCTGAAATTAAAGGTTTGTGCCACAGTGCCCAGCTTCCCTTCCATTGTTAGGATGACTGCCCTTCCTCTTCTCTACTGTCTGGCCCCCTCACTAAAAAGTCAGCTGACTCCGTGTTGGGTGTATTTCTGAACCCTTCGTTCTGTTTCACTGAATTAAATATCTTTTCTAATCCAAGCAATACCTTTCAAAATATCCCATAGGTCAAAGATAAATCAGCAGAAATTATATTGTAACTGAATATGTAAAATATGGCATGTTTAAATGCATGGAATGCAGCCAAAAGAGTCTTTATTTATAGGTGTAAATACTCATACAGACGCCTCTCAACTTATGTCCCAATAAGCTCACTCTAATTTTAAATACTGTTCACTAAGCAAGCCACTGAATGTGCTAGCCTGGCCTTGCTTACCTTAACGATGCTCAAAGCACATACACCCACCTGCATACAGTTGGTCATAATCATCCTAACACAAAGCCTCTGCTAAAATGATGTGTTAGACATCTTGAACGCATGCACAGATGGAGGTTTTAGAGGCATGATGGGATGTAAAAACAAAACCGTCTCTCCAAACACTAACAGCACAGTCCACTGTAGAGTATCAGTTCTTCACTTCATTATCATGGGACTGGCACTGCCTCCTGCTAGCTCAGGAAAAGATCAAAACTGAGAACTAAAGTACAGTTTCTACTAAATATGGATGGCTTTTGTTACCAGCAGATTTCTTCGTGGCGATTCTCTTCCTAAAGGAAAGGGACACTTTAGTGTGACAAAATGAAGAATGGAGTAGAAACTCCCTAGAGTAACTGGAGCGTGCTGATCAAAGGGGACGTGGCAGATCTATGATTACCTTGAAAATCCCATGAGGTGTGGGTTGGGGGGCAGGGGTGGCTCAAAACAGCAGTTCTATAATGAAGCAGTTGGAGCTGGAGGGATGGCTCAGTAACAAAGAGTACCCAACATCCCTTGCAAAGGTCTAGAGTTCGGCTCCCAGCACCCAAATCAGGAGGCTAACAATTGTCTCTAACTCGAGCTCCATGTTTCCTTACGCCCTCTACTGGACACGGAAAGCCTCTGCACTTGCACATAGTCTTACCCATCCCCCAACCCCTACACAAACACATATAATTTGAAAAGATAAAAGAAATGCTTCTTTAAAAAATGAATCCGGAGTCTTTTGAGGACTCAGAGCTTTGGTAGCGTGTGCACGTGACAAATGTTAAGCTCCCTGGCACTTTACTTTCTGACATTGTTGGTAGGACCTAAAGCAGCTTCAAGGATGTTTAACCATAAACTGACATTCTATCCGGAGACTCCACTGCAGGTTTATGGAACTCCTTCCATGTTACCAGATGGTAAAGATTCGAAGTTGGAGACTGTGAGGGCTATTCCTGGTTGTGAACTTAACTACATCTGGAACAAACTACAACCCAGAAATGGAAGACACACCTGTGATCCCGATCTCGAGGCTGGAAGATGTAGACTTCTAGCAGGGATCTTGATATGGAGATCTTGAGGCACAGTGGCCATGAATAGCTTAGGCCCAGGCAAAGTAGTACATGCCTTTACTCCCAGGAGATGAGGTAAGCAGATCTCTAAATTCAAGGTCAGCCTAGGGCAAAGCAAATTCCAGATCTAGGCATGGTAGTACACACCTTTATTCTGAGCCACACCTTCTGCTGGAGGCCTACGTAAGGACTTTGGAAGAAGGAAAACTCACTCTTCTTCACCTGCTTGCACTTACTTGCCAGCACATCTGTTCAGGATTCCAGCTTATACAGAAGACCAGCTGAAACAACTAGCCTCATGGGACTGAGCAACTACTAGATTCTTGGACTTCTCATACTCATTGTTGGGTTAGTTGGACTGCAGACTGTAAATCATTCCAATAAATTCCCTTAATATATGGAGACATTCCATAAGCTCTATGATTCTAGAGAACTCTGACTAATACAGAGACCATCTACATTAGGAAAGAACAGTCACAAGAAGAAATCTCAAGGGCCAAGCCTAAAGGCAAATATCTGTATTCCTAGTACATAGGAGGCTGACAGGCAGGCGGATGAAGAGTCCAGGGCAAGCCTGATGTGAGTATCATCCACAATGAGATACCATAACTCCTCCCTATGACAGTGGGGGATGGGGACAAGGCTTTTACCAAAGTTATTTGCTATAAGGTCAATATACAAGAAAGAGAGGTTGTTGAAAGAATCAAGCCACAGAAATTATATAAAGTAAAGGGTTTATTCTGGAAGTTTGACCTTGCATAACTAAGCACTTGTAAACTAGTGTCAGTTTGTTACTCCTGCAGGCCTTATGAGGCTGTGTGCACAGGGCAGGTGGCAAGGAAGGAAAATGAACATCAGGAAGGCTGGAGAAAGGAGCACTGAGACCTCCAAAGTTCAGTCTGGGTTCTCAGCTCCTAGACTTCACACTGACCTCATTATCCAGCCTCCAGGTCTCCAGCCTCTCCTGCACAAGCCTGCCATGAAACACTACTGTTCTGGGTCCATTTCCCAAAGAAGCAAAGGCAAGGACCCCACAAGGACTCAAGGGGCTGTAAGTCTATCTCTACCTGGACCCAC
The DNA here is from genome assembly GCA_019843965.1 of Rhynchomys soricoides. NCBI lineage: Eukaryota > Metazoa > Chordata > Mammalia > Rodentia > Muridae > Rhynchomys > Rhynchomys soricoides. The sequence continues at coordinate 394,289 of JADRCH010000188.1, read as the reverse complement.
ACGTCCAGCTCATAAATCTGCAAAACTTTGAGCTGATCTGAAAAGACCTGACCTACATCTGCCTTTCAGGTAAACAGCAACTGCTCTGCCTTCTGGGCCTTCTACCTCTGGGCAGGTTTTCTCCTGTGATTTACCCTATTCAGTGTACCCAATTTCAGATTTTTTCTACATGTTTGTATCAAGCAGGAAAAACGGTTTAATTATCATTTATAATAACATCTAAAACAGACTATGTGCTAGTGAGGTGGCTCATAGGGTAAAAGAGCTTGCTGCCAAGCTCAACAGCCTAAGTTCATGACTGGAGACCCATGTGGTGGAAAAAGAAGACTGACTTCAGAAATGGTTCACTAGCCCCTACAGATTTAAAGTGGCATACATGCATCAACACACATAAACACAATAGAAAGATTGATTGATTGATTGAAAGATAGATTGATAGAGATAGATTGATTGATAGAAATAGATAAATGATAGATGGATGGGTAGAAAATGATAGATAGATAGATAGATAGATAGATAAATTGATCTAATAAAACACACAATCTAGTTAGAATCACAAACCTGATTCTAACTAATGGGATGAAAAATGCACAAAAGGCTTTAAAATATTGTGAAAGACATGAAAGAAATCCTAAATAAGTGGGGGCTCTAGATAGCATGTTCCTGCAGTAGAGGATGCAGTATCTGGAACTTGTCCATTTTTACCAAGTTGATGGCCAGACTCACTGTAATGGTGTACTAATAAAGTTTTCAAATAAATTTTGGTGTTTTTTTTCCATTAGTAGAATTTGATTATTCTAGACTTAAATGGAAATGCAGAGGGCTAAATACTCCAAAGGATGAAGAGGAGAAGGAGAAAGGAAGAAAAACAAGATGAGGGAGTGGAAATAGCAGGTTCTGGGTAGTTTATGACCAGTTACAAGAAGGTGTGAGTCTCAGGAGAGGCTTTTCTCTTCTGCAGCCAAAGAGCAGACTGAGTTCAGTCAAGGGTCTTAATGTACAAGGTGAATTTCAGAGAAGCTAGACATGATGACATCTGCCTGTAATACCTGGACTTGGGCAGAGACAGGAGGATCATCTTAAGTTCAAGGCCTACTTGAACTTGGTCTAGGAAGTTACTTCCAGGTCAGCTAGAGCAACCCAGTGAGACCCTACCACCGCCCCCTTTCTCCCAACCCATCCCCCACCACCAAAATTTCAGAAGACTGTATAGGGGTTGGAATGAGAATGACTCCCATGTTTGAATACTTAGTTCCCAGCTGTTTGGAAAGAATTAGGAGGTGTGGCCTTATTGGAAGGTGTGTCACTGAGGGCAGGCTTTGAGGTTTCGAAAGACTCCTTGCCATTCCTAGTGTTCTCTAACTTCATCCCTACATTTAGATCAAGATGTGAGCTCTCAGCTGTTCTTGCAACCATGCCTTTGCTCTGCCACCATGGAATCTAACTCTAAAACTGTAAGCCCCGGATTAAGGGCTCTCTTTTATAAATTGCCTTCATTGTGGTTTTATCACAGTGATAGGAAAGTGGCTAAGACAGACAGTAAAGTCTGAGTTAGGACAGTTGCTTATGCCAGAGCTAGGGCAATGGTAAGAAAAACTTGGATCCCTGAAAATGATGAGATGGAAGGGATGGGTTGGCATGGGATGGGATGAGGGGAGAAAGGGTGGGATAAGAGAAGAAGGGAGAGAAGGGGGGAGGTGGGAAGAGAGGAGATAGAATGGAATGAGAAGAAAGAGGATAGGAGGGGAGGGGAGGGATTGGATGGGAAGGGATGGGAGCCTTGATTTTCCAGATCGTCCTTGAACCATTAGGCCTACAGAATTGACCCACACATTTAAAGGCCTCACATAAGGATGTGTGTTACAAGGCACCACTAACCCCATTCCCCTCCTGGTCATCAAATCAGTTACTAGAGTCAAATCTCAAGGTGACTCAACTGGGTAAATGCTGAGGCTACTAGAGAACGTAATGTGCCAAGTACCGCAGGCTCATGCTTTGAAAGCTCAGTCCCTAGTTAATGATAATGCTTTAGGAGGCTGTGAAATCATTAGGGGATGTGGCCAAGCTTTCAGATCCAGGAAGTCACAAGGTTGGAGGGGTACAGCAATAATCCATTGTGAGATAGAATGAATAAACTCTATGTGGGGGATGAATGCGAGGAGACAAGCCACCGCTACTGGAGTTCATAGCTAGGACTCACAAACCATCTATCACTTCTTCACCCTCAGCTCAGCCTGTGGCAGGCTGCATGATGGGATACTCCCTGAGCAATGGCTGGAAGAGGAGAATAAAGCCTGAGCTTTGTTGTCAAATGCCACTGAGCATGTGAGTAAAAGTCAAAAATAAAAACCTGCAATTGTGCAGCCCCACTCATGACTGAAGACAGCAGGGAGGGGAGACTCTCCCACTGGCCAGCACCTGCTATTGTACCTGATCATCCACTTTATATGGGAAGAGAAGTGGCCTAAAGTCAGAATAGGCAGAGGTTTGGGGGCAGCCCCAATTAAATGTTGTCCTTCATAAAAGTTGCGTTGGTCATTGTGTCTTTTCACAGCAATAAAACACTAACTAAAATACTTGCTGTCATTGATTTTTGTCATTGTTGTTATTGCCATTGGTTTGAGACAAGGTCCCACTCTGTATCCCAGGCTAGAGTAAAACTTACTACGTATCTCAGATTCACTTCAGACTTGGGGCACTCCTCCTGCCTCAGACCCCCAAGTGCTGAAATTGCAGGTGTCAGTCACCACAATCAGATGGACTCATTTGGTAAAATAATTTATTTGGCACACCCTGATTAAGGATTAACTTTCTTGCATACAGCACCTCAGCTAGTCATACCATGTAAGAATTCCTATTCTACCTGATCCACGATCAGGTATCTTACAGAGCATCCCAGCCAGATACACTGCACCACAAAAGGTATGTCAATGGACAGATGAGCATGGGCTCTACTGGTCCTGTCATATGCCGTATCATCCTGGAGCTGCTAGCTGAGGGATTCAGAAAAGATCTCCTGCTTCTCACATCCAGACCCCCATCTAAGGCTCAGGGCTCATTGCAGAAGAGTGGGCAGGGAGAATGTAAGAGCTGGAGAAAAGGGAGGCTGTGAAATGCTGTCTTCTGGAAGGGCGTGACTGGTGCACACATCCACTCAGTGCAGCTATGGTTACCTGCATAAGAGCTGCACAGGATCAAGCCATGGGATTCCACAGACCTCACTCCTATTTTTCTTTTAATTTTTTATTTTATGTGAGTACACGGTCATTGTCCTCAGACATACCAGAAGAGGGCATCAGATCCCATTACAGATGGTTGTGAGCCGCCATGTGGTTCCTGGGAATTGAACTCAGAACCTCTGAAAGAGCAGTCAGTGCTCTTAACCTCTGAGCCATCTCTCCAGCCCCTAAGACCCCTTTCCTACCTAAGAAGCTATTGACAGTTAATGGCCAATGAGAGAGGAAGAACCACTTATTTTGGGGGAGGGGGTGCCTGCTTGTAGATTGGTCTTGCCCCAGTGGATGACCCTACACTCAATCACACCCACACTCGTGCACACATGATTAGGACTCACTGGACTCAGAGTACTACTAATAATAGTTACAATAATAATAATAATAATAACAATAATAATAAAGAGGACATGAAGTCCTAAGCAGGTTGGTGGGCCCTAGAGAAAATTGGGGGAAACAATGCAGGTGGATAAAATCTACACACATTATATTCATATTCAAAATTTTCAAAGACGCCGGGCAATGGTGGCGCATGCCTTTAATCCCAGCACTTGGGAGGCAGAGGCAGGTGGATTTCTGAGTTCGAGGCCAGCCTGGTCTACAAAGTGAGTTCCAGGACAGCCAGGGCTACACAGAGAAACCCTGTCTCGAAAAAACGAACAAACAAAAATTTCAAAGACAAAATAAAATTTTTAAAAGAAAACTTCTAGGGGGCTGGAGAGATGGCTCAGAAGTTAAGAACACTGATTACTCTTCCAGAGGTTCTGAGTTCAATTCTCAGCAATCACACGGTGGCTCGCAACAATCTGTAACGGGATCCAATGCCCTCTTTTGGTGTGTCTGAAGACATCGGCAGTGTATTCATATATGTAAAATTTTTAAAAACTAAATCTTTTAAAGAAAAAGAAAAGAAAGGAAGGAAGGAAGGAAGGAAGAAGGAGAATTTCTGGTTAGAGAGATGCCATAGAGGTTAAGAGCACTTGGTGCTCATGTAGAGGACCTGAGTTCCTAGCATCAACATAGGAGCTAACAACAGTCTGTAACTCCATCTTCAAGGATCTGATGCCTGTTCTGGCTTCCTCAGGTACTGCGCGTGCGTGATGTACTTACATGCATGCTGGCAAAACACTCATTCATATAAAACAAATCTTTTAAAAAAAAAAAAAAAAGGAAAGGGATTGATCAAGATCCTGTAAGGGGGGCTTGAGGATGAGGAGAGGCAGATGATGGAGTAGTGCAGATGCGAACTGGATCTGCGTGACACCACCTAGGACCCCCTTCAGGACCCCTCACTCCCCTAGCTGATAGAATTGCTGTCCCCTGAGAGTGGCAAACAGCCAGGTCACAGGTATCACTCTCAGGATGGCCTGCTGCCTCACCCAAGTCCCCACCACCTCCCAGGAACCACTTACATCCAACTACTGGGTAGCGTGCCTGTTGCCATAATTCAAGAAAACAGAGATAGTGCTTTACTGCTCTCCTCCCTCCTTGTGGCTCTTATGCTCTTGCTGACCCCTCTTCCTTGATGTCTTTAAGGTTTTTAGATGGAAAAACGCTTAATTAAGCCGGGCAGTGGTGGCGCAAGCCTTTAATCCCAGCACTCGGGAGGCAGAGGCAGGCGGATTTCTGAGTTCAAGGCCAGCCTGATCTACAGAGTGAGTTCCAGGACTGCCAGGGTGATACAGAGAAACCCTGTCTCGAAACACCCCTCCCCCCCCACAAAAAAAAGTTTAATTACGGAAGTGATACATCATTGTTTCTCAGACTTTTGGCTAATATCAAGTGTGGGAGTAATACGGTGTGCATATTTAAAACAATGAAGAGCATAGGAGGGGTATATAATAAGAACACCACGCCCACTCATCCCACCCCTAAGCCTTTCCTCAGGGGCAGAACCGCCTTAAAGGACCACTTCCCTCTGGGCTTATCTTCACATCTCACAAAGGGCACTGACATCCTTTGAGTTTTCTGGGAAATGAACCTTGAGGTGGAGATCTGTGTGCAGGTGGCTCATGGGAATGCAGGACACCTGCAGAGGAGGGAGGGAAGCCCTATGGCAGACAGAGAATGTCAACTTCAGAGAGCGGCAGCTCAGAAGCCTCTGCCCTCATGAGCTCACTGTAGCTCAGGTTACCAGGCAGCATTCCAGCAGGCAGTGGAACTGGACTCAGAGGGTTACAGGGGGGAATTGGGGGAAGGGAGAGATGTATTGGGGGTGCCTGAGGGGAGTGAAAGGGAGACATTGAGGTGGATATGATCAAGATACATTGTATACATGTATGGAATTGTCAGAGAATAAATAAAAGGTAACCTTTTTGAAAAAAGGGGAGATAGAGCCAGAGAGTGAGACAGCAAGGCAGAAAGCAAACCCCAACTAAAAAACAAGGCAGAAAAGGGACCCCCAACTCAAAACTAAGGTAGAAAGGGATCGAGAAAGAGAGCTTAGTATCTACCTCTGGCCTCCTCAAGCCCCACACACGTCTGCGCACTTAAACTCCATACATACATACATACAAACATTAAAAGATTTTTTTTTTAATTTCCATTAATTAATTAATTAATTTATTTATTTATTTATTTATTTATTTATTTTACATCCCAATCTCAGCTCCCTTCTCCTTCAAGTCCCCTCTCCCCCAAATCCTCGCCCCTTAGCCCCTCCCCCATCCCTCCTTCCCCTTCTCCTCTGAGAAGGAGGTCCCTCTGGGTACTGAGTCTGATAATATCTCTTATCTGGGCATGTGGGTGGGCAAAAAGAGTGTAAGAGTAGGAAATAGGGAGAAGGGTTGTGAAACACTGTCTTCTAGACCCCACTTAGCCCACGCAGGTGTGACCTTACAGTAGCTGGGGCTGTCAGCAGTGGATCTACACGCAACTGGGTCTGTCAACAGTCAATCATGCATTGGGGAGGGACTTCTGGGGCCCTAAGTCTTTCTGCTGAACTATAGGTTGCAGATTGATTCTGGAAGAAAGGCAGTCATTTTCTTCAGTCCTTTACCTACTGAGAAACTCTTCAGGCTCCAGTAGATAGCTCCAAATCCACTGTCACACAGATAACCCTCCTTAAACCCAGTAGATATATCGAGAAACAGAGCCAGAGAGATACCTCAACAGATAAAGTTGCTTGTGGTTAAAAACCTAAAGACCAGAATTGAAACCTGGGACTCACATGTTAGAGAGAATCCCTCAAGTTACTCTCTGACTTCCACACATGCTGTGGCATGTCTATGCCCACACATATAATAAATAAGTAAATAAATAAATAATGTAAAAGTTTTTAATTTAAAAAAAAGAATGTAGGAAGACTTACTGAGAAAGGGAAATTAATCATCAGAAAACGTGTTACACATGTATGAAATTATCAAAGAGCAAACTCAATAAACGTTTTTTACAAAGAAAAAGTTGGTTGCTTATAACTCAGAAAGTGCTTCTGCTAGATTTTAAATAATAATACTAAAAGCTACCCTAGTGGGCGCATGCGTAAAGCCCCTAGCACAGCGACAAGACATAGAAAGGGAACTGTGGGGCTTTCTCATTGTCCAGCAAGTGCCCAGCACGTGGATTCAAAGGCCAGGACAGCTACAAGCTAAAATCTCGTCTCAAAGAAAGGAGGAAAACAAAACAAACCCCTGGAAGATTTTTAAGGAGATGGCTCCATCCTGCTGCTCAAACCCAAGGGCGCCATAAAAGAAGGCAGGTACTGAGTGTTTCAGTGGCTTCCTGCCTCCGCTGGAGGGGTTATGCATACGGAAGGCACCCTCAGGGTGAAGGTGCTTTGCACAGGGCACAAGTAGGTGTTTTTCACAGCATTCTTGGGGGCTTGCTAGAGCTCCCCTGTTTCATCCTTATGGGAAGGCTGTGAGGCCCGGATTTCCTCAGTTAACCAAGGCGGAGGCTTCTGCCTCGAACATTTCCAAGTGACGTGGAGCAGGCGGGCCCTGAGTCCCCTCGACACTTCCTGTGTGGGGTTCAGACACCTGCTCCCCTGCCTGCTTCTGGTGCCTTCTTCAGAAATGGTAAGTCTCTCCTTGTAAAGCACTCCCCATCCCCCTTTATCCCATTATGGTAAACAGTGATCCAGAGTCTTTACATGCAGCCAGTATGTTGAAAACTTCATCTGCTTGCTTTTCAGAAGTAATGAGCTGGCTGTGTCCGCCATCTTAGTAGACAGCTCTCTGAGAGGATGCGGTGGAACGCTTTCTGGAGTGTCCTGGGCCTCAGCCTCCTAGCAGGTGAGTAGGGGGAATGAAAGGGTGGTGCTTTCCCAGGCCACTGCAAGGATCACAGTATTGCCCGGTGCAGCTGGTGCCTCAGTGACTAGAAGATTCAAAGAACTGTTGGTGATGCTGTTGGGGGGGGGGGGGGGGGGACTAGGGCTGGAGACAAGAAAGAAATGTGGCCCAGGTGTGGAGTGACAGTTCAGGAGATGGGCTAAAGGAAATCAGTTGGGTTGATCTCATCAACTGAGAGAAGAGGTTTGTCTGTCATGGAGAATGAGCCATCTGTCTGTAAACGTAGCATCGCTAAGAACTAACACAAAAGGAATGAGCAGAGATAGCGCCTCTCTTGGTTTTGAGGAGATGGGATAGTTAGACCCAGGTTGCTTAGTATCTTTGAGACAAACACCTTGTAATTTCCAGTCTTTTGGAAGCGACCAAGAGATTCCAATTAGTTTGTCCTTTTCCTGAAGTAAGGTGGATATAATTGATAAATAGTTGAGAGCACAACGTACGACCTAAACAATGCACATACACATACATGCATACTCACATGCGCACTCAGCCCTTTGCTAAGTGAATGCACTGCATGAAGAAACAAGGGTTAATCAATTGCATTCTTACTTCTTCCATGGAAGAAAGGTGGTACGGCCCCTGTCTTACGGATGAAGTTGTCATGCACCATTGAATAACCATTCATTGTTAAATAGCAATTCTGGCAGTTGATGTGGGAAACCAGGGATGTCTGTCTCAGGACCTGTGCTCAGGAGGGCTGCAGAAAACAAATAAAAAACTTGAGCTCTCGGGACAGCAAAGACAGAATGAGAGAGAATCCTAACACCTGCACCCACCAAGGGCTTGTTTTCCGTCTGAAGTCAGAGAGCAGTTTTCAAACTGGAGGGGCGGCTGAAAGCTCCATTGCTCTTTCTTAAAAGGAGCCTCAGCTTTCTTAACTTCTATTTGTTAAACACGGTGCATTCACATTGAATGCTAGATATTTCCTTGTTCAGCTTCCTTCTGAATTGGCTGGGTTTCTCTGCCCAATACCCTGCAGGAAATGTCCTTTCCTGTGATATAGAAATGACTGTTATGTGACACTGGGTGAAAAAGACTTGAGGTGACAGTTCTGGTCAGACAGAAGCACAATTCTTTTTGTTGGGATTTCAGGCACTCACAACACTTACTAACTCATGTCTCTACTGTTTGTTTTCCAGTTGGCACTTGCCAGGACGGTAAGATATGATTTCTTTCTTTGCTATGAAAGTCATGCCTGGACTCTTGATTTAGCTGTCACTCTAAATAACAGTGCTCCAGGCTATCACTGATGGGCAATCTATACAGCAGTGATCCCATTCGATTACAGTGGAGCTGGAAAGCTCCCATCACCTGGTATTTCACTGTATCTGTTTTGTGTGTCCACACACAGACACTTACCATTTGTGTTGTGATCATCTGTGCAGTATGATTTCATGCTTCAGATTTTTGTAAGCTGGACACAACACTTTACACTCTATGGTCTAGGCAAACAGTGGACACAACAGTCTATACTCTATAGCCTAGGCGAACAGTAGACACAACAGTCTACACTCTATAATCTAGATAAATAGTAGGCACAACATGCTACAACATATAGTTGAGTTGTAGCAGGCAGTAGTGGCGCATGCCTTTAATCCCAGCACTTGGGAGGCAGAGGCAGGCAGATTTCTGAGTTCGAGGCCAGCCTGGTCTACAGAGTGAGTTCCAGCACAGCCAGGGCTACACAGAGAAACCCTGTCTCGAAAAAAAAAAAAAAAAAAGCAGTAAGATGGAGAGCTATTGAGGAAGACACCCTAATGTCTACCTCTGCATGCACACACACACACACACACACACACACACACACATGCACATGCTCACAGGAACACTAATATACACATATAAACAAAAAGTTAAAAGTGTCAGATGTGATGGTGCATGCCTTTCATCCCAGCACTTTGGAGGCAGAGGCAGGCAGATCTCTGTGAGTTCAAGACCAGCCTGGTCTACAAAGTGAGTCCAGGACAGGGCTTATTACACAGAGAAACCCTGTCTTTTTTTAAAAAAAAAAAAAGTGTCAGTGGTTTCCATTCTTCTGCTTTTCCTGTTTGATATGAGGTTGGCAGAGAATATGAGATTGGCCAGGGTGACCCTGGTTAATCTTTAGGATGGCATTTGGGTACACATTCATAATCATGTGCTCACATAGTCTGAATGTGAGTGTCTACATGAGCACTAGCCTGAACTTTATTTTCTTAGACAGGGAAATAGAGTCAAGGCCATCCCAAACCTGGAAGCCTCTCTGTCCAGACAGCACCTCCAAACAGAGCAGCAACATTGTGTTCAAAAGCAGCAACTATGACAGGGACCTTCCACTTCACTGTATACCTGGTGTCCATGGCAGCCATTTTGTGTATAGCCGACAGATATAGAATATAGAATGTAAGGCTCCAAACAGCTTGTCATATGCAGTCAAAGGAACTTCAAAATCGCTGTGTTCTTAAAATTGAGGGAAAGGTCCTAACCCATGGAAGCAGGATGGGTCCTAGTCACTGATAAGACTATTACTAACTGCTTTGTATTGTTTCCCTTTCAGATACCGAGGACACTGGTAAGAACCTTTACTCTATACAGCCCCTCGCAGATGTAAAATAAACTAGAGGGACCACAATGGGAACCACAGCGAAGAAAGGGAGACTGGGATCGTCTGTCTGAGATGCTTCTGGTTGTGTTGCTAGCTTCCATGTCTGCTTGTGTGCTTCTCTGAGCATACTACTAGGGAAAGGCACACAGATGGTTAGGGGTCAGACCCTCTGCTTGTTTTTGTATGAACCCTAAGTTCCTTGAAAACCAAGGCAGCATTTCATTTGCCTGCCCTTGGTTCCTGGCCTGTGGTGGGATGGTCTATGAAGTGTTTGAGTGAGGAAATGAACAGGATATTAATATTTTGCTAGTTCTTTGTCCTAAGAGACACAAATATTTGATGCTGAAGTGTGCTGCACACAATGGGTAGATGCAGAAGGGGGAAAAATGAAGTAGAACAAGAATGGAAACTCTGCGAAGCGTAGCTGAGGCAGGCGACAAGTGGGAGGTGGGTCCTGAGCTGAGTTTTAAAGGTTGTACTTGTACTTCAGGGTGGCAGGATGCTTGAGGCAGAGGAGAGAAATCCACCCCTGAGGCTCAACTGCCATGTTTGAATCCTGACTCAGTTTTCTATTTGTTAGTGGTATGGATAACTTACTTATATCTGTGCTATTCTATCATTGTGTGTAAATGGAAACAACCTACAGCCTTGTTGTGAGGGCTTAATGATTGATCCAAGACTCTCACACAGTACCATATAAGTCAGTAGATGGTATTTGGCAATTCTATAGAAATTTGCTGACTATAGGGAATAAACATGGGGGTGGGGTTGGTGGAGAGATGGCTTGGCAGTTAAGACTGCTTGCTACTCTTTCAGAGAACCAAAGTTCAGTTCTCAGTACCCATTTCTATCCTCTTCTGGACTCTATGAGCACCCACACAGCTCTGTGCACACTAACTAGCAAACATACACAGTGTGGTGGCACATTAACTTAAATCTCAGTGCTCCGGACGCAGAAGCAGATAGAATTCTGAGTTGATGGCCAGCCTAGTCTACACAGCAAGTTCTAGGTCAGCCAAAGCTACATAGTGAAGCCTCTGTCTCAGGGAGAGAGGGGATGTGGAGAGAGGTATACCTTAGAAACTGAGCACAGTCAGACTTGGTTAGTACTTGAACAGAAGAACAAATGTTAAAATTGTGTTGAGTATATATATTCTAACTATTGCCCTAAATAAGGGTGGAAAGGCTTAGAAATAACAGTCCAGTCCACGAAGGATAAGTAATTTATAGAAAGCTCAATTTCTTAGCCATTGTGAAATGCCATGGGTGTTTGTTAAAGGGAATGTGCAAAAACTTTTCACGAACACATCCGTTTCTAAACATGGGTATCCTGTTCGTATTAGCAAGTGTAAACCAACACTCTGATGTTGAATTTGGACCAATAGGGTTGTAAGCTATTCTTTTTAATGTGCTTTCAAACAAAGCTCCTAAACATAATACATATTTACTTTATTCTTTACCTTATTTATGATTTTTAATTCACATAAGTTTTCTAGGAAACATCAATGGTAAAAATTAAGTCAAAGTAACCCTCTATTTTCATTGTACCCAGCTTCCAGCTAGGGGCTGGTAGAGCAGTTTCTGTGTATGAAGGCCCAGCTGGGTGGCTGTTGAATGGCTGAACAGGAGCTCAGCACTGTTCTCCACGGTAGCAGGATCCCAGAAAGAAAGAGAGGCAAGAAAGCAGCTGCATCTTTTCATGAGCATCTGCTATATGCATCTACTTTCACCTTCAGGGTCCCTTTGATTCTCTCAAATAGCTCTGAGGCAGTCATTTTACCTCCATTGCCCTGATGAGAAGACTCAAAGCTGGGTACATGCCTCAGCACTCAAGAGACTAAGGCAGGAAGGTGGCATGTGAGGCCAGACCAGGTGACATAGCAAGACTCTGTCTTAATAAAGACTTAAAAAGGAACAAACAAACTGAGGCTCAGAGAAGTTCAGTGACTTGTTCCTCACACAGCCTAGTCTATGTCTCTTCTGCCAAGAACATTCTGTGTCTGAGCTACTCTTGCCAGGAACATTGTGTGTCTGAGCCACCCACCACCATTTTCTCCCTTCCAGCTCAGATCCTGTCATGTCAGGGCTCTGGCATATCTCAGTAGTGTCCAGGATCCAGCCAAAACTCTACTAGAAGGACCACCAGCCCACCTCAAAAACAAAGCCTGATATGGGGAATGTGGTTTATATGAGTGGATTTCTGTTGCCCCCAGCTCTGGCTCCTCCCACCAACCAAACAATGGAGAATCCATTGTACTCAGAAACAATGTAATATCAGGGCATTCTGTACAGAAAGAGCCATTCTCTTAAATTGTGAACTTAAAAGGTGTCTTGGGTCATTTAGAGGAAATGTAGAGGAACTTACATTTGATCTTGATTACAAGCAGCTTCATTAGCTTTAAAGAAAAAAATCAGAAGCTGAGGATGTGGCTCCATCAGCAAAAAAACGCTTGCCTGGCATGCACAAAGCCCTGGATTCAATCCTCAGCACCACGTGAACTGGGCGTAGTTGTATACACCTAGAATCCCAGAGCCCAGGAGTTAGAGGCAGGAGGATCAGAAGCTGAAGATCATTCTCAGCTTCATACAAACTTGAGACCAGCCTTGACTCCATGAGACCTTGTCTCAAAACAAAAAGAAAAAAATTATGAAAAATATATAGACCCAAGAGTCAGTAATTCAAATTCACAGAGGTCCTTGTTTCTAAGACCCTGTGACAGCTATGGAAGATGGTTCTGGCTGAAGCAGGAGAAACAGCCTCCAGTTTTCTGTCTTATGAGTCTAGTTTCAGTAGTTCTGGCTTATGAGCACAGGCCCATATATTTTGAATTTGAAGTATCTGGATTATACATAAGCGTATCTTGGGGGGCTGAATCCAGGCCTCACCTCTGGGGCTTACGGTTCTTGGTAGGTTGTTATCTATTCTGTCTAGAAGATGTTTACCTCAAACTGAAGTGTAAACCAGGGTTATTTTCTTACTGTTTCTTTTTCATTTGCAGATGATGGGGCACAGAAACGTGAGTCTACAATGCTTTATTTACGCCCTGACAGAAGATAGAGACCAATGGGTGGCAGGGAGGAGACAGAGTGAGCGAGATCAGCTCCAAGAACAGAGAACGTTCTGTCTCATCCCCAACAACTATTTTAGAAATTTTCAGATAAGGACTCTTGTGGGGTTTTCTTTACTTTCACCCTCCCTTCCCAAGTCCCTGTCTACTGCCTATATGTTAAAGCCAGCTTCCAGAAGGTTCTCTATTCACACATTCCCTCTCCCAACTTCTCTAGTCAGTCAGGACACCTCTCTCTACCAAGCAAACCTCGACGCCCAATGAGAAGTCATTTCCTGTACCTACTTGCTTCTCACAGCACTAATTTGAAACTTGTGAATTTCCCTGGATTTTTCCCTCCAATCTCCTTCCTTTTTCTTCTTTTCCCAGAATATAAAGTCTCCATCTCAGGAACCAGTGTAGAATTGACGTGCCCTCTAGAGAGTGAAGACAACTTAAAATGGGAAAAAAATGACCAAGTACTGCCTAACAAGAACGATAAGTACCTGGTACTAGAGGATTTCTTGGAGGTCAAGGACAGTGGCTACTATGTCTGCTACACAGACGCCTCAAAGAAAAACAAATACCTGTACCTGAAAGTTAAAGGTAACTCAGCTCCCCCAGAACAGCTTTCTCAAGAACACCGTCACTTCACAGCTTCTCCTGCCCTCCATCCCAGGCTCCCTGGGGCCACACACTCAGTATTTTCTGAAAAATAGATTGCAGTGTGGCCTGGAGTTATCAGGGTAACTTCCATTGGTACCAGGTATAAAATAGCAACTTCCTACAAATGAAAGTTTGGGTCATTTGCCTTGTAACATACCCAGAATCAAGGCTTACTGCCATCTTGAGTTGATGGGATCATTTATTTAGAGACCCATTTTATTACAAGGACATCCAGGGAGACTCCAGGCCACTACCTAAAAGTCACAAACCCAGGCATCACAATAGACAATAAGAGCTCCATCAGGTACTATATTTGTCTTTTGTTTGAGATTTTGTTTTGGTGTTTGGTGTTTGTTTTGGGGGTTGGGTTTTGGTTTGTTGTTGTTGTTGTTGTTGTTGTTGTTGTTGTTGTTGTTTTAATAGTCCTTGGTATTACTCTGTAGACCAGATGGGCCTCAAACTCTCAGAGATATGCCTCCGGAGTGCTGGGATTAAAGGTGGTGTGTGCCAGCACCTCCAGCCTAAGTACTGTATTTGTAATTCTTACACATGCCTCAGCTATCCAAGGGTCTGGGGAACACTTGGCAAGCCTTATACTTCTGAGCTCTACCCTGAAGGTCCATACAATGGGATCCTTTCCTGCCATCCCCACATCAGCCATATAGGTTTAGCCCATTTTTATTCCCATTTTGTTGATGTGAAAACTGAGGCTTTGTGGGCTGAAAAATCCCCAGAACTGATGAGTGATGGAGCTGAGACACCAGAGCCTGTGACCATAATCGACCACATTGCTTCTTATTATCATTCTCATCAGATACCACTGTAAGGAAGACTCTGATGCAGGCCAGCATGCAGGTGTCTAAGGAAGACTTGTCTTCATTTGTTTCTTCCTCTTCTCCCACGTCCTGGTATTAACCTTTTTGGTTCACTTCTCTCCCTCCCCCACCTCTGTGCCCTGCAGTGTGTGAGAACTGTGTGGAGGTGGATCTGACAGCTGTAGCCATAATCATCATTGTTGACATCTGTATCACCCTGGGCTTGCTGATGGTCGTTTATTACTGGAGCAAGAATAGGAAAGCCAAGAGCAAGCCTGTGACCCGAGGAACTGGTGCTGGTGGCAGGCCCCGAGGTAAGACCATAGAGCTGGATCAGGAGACGTCTTAGCCTGGGCCAGGATAGGCATCAAGTTTACAGCAGATTCCGAACAGCTTCTTAGCACATTCTTGGTGATACCAAGATCCCTCTCAAGGGTTTCCCCATTCAAAATCGTTCCTCTCCTCCCACCCTAAAAAACTCTGAGGACCAACACTGACCAACCAATCTTGTGGGCTTCCTCAAATGCCCGGAATGCTCTGCAGTAAACAGATTCAATCTCCAGGATATGGGCAGAGAGGTCAGGATTTTAGCTCCTACCTCTTCCTCTCCCTTCCCCCTGCAGAGATAACGGAGGAGTAGGAGGAGTCACACATGATGAGAAGGCATGGGAGACCTTAGGGATGGGGTGAAGGAAGAAAAGGAAGGGTAACTGGATGGGGAAAGGAGATTAGAAGAAAGAACAGAGAGGATTGCCCTCCCTTGGGTTGGATCTCCTAGCAGCCATCTTCCCTGCAAGACTGGTGCTCAGCATGGAAACAGTGTTTTCTCCCTCTGTCCTCTACAGGGCAAAACAAGGAGCGGCCACCACCTGTTCCCAACCCAGACTATGAGGTAACCAGATATGGTGGGCAGAAGTTGGAGAGGGCTCCTTCTAGAGAAACCAGCAGGGACTGTCCATCTTATCTGCCAGACACTTCAAGCTGCTCGTCCAGGGCTCCCAGGACAGGCTACCCATGTGTCTGCCTTCTCTGCCTTCTTCAACCATGCAGAGGCAGGGGACTAGAGGAAAGGAGACATGCTTCTTTCTCTTACTTGTTTGGCTGAGATTCAGCCATAGAGGATACCACATTAGCAAATGTTAGCCAGATAGATACGAAAAGAATGGTCGTTATAACAAGGCAGTGCTCGATTAAAATAGCCCCTAGTTTCCCTCCATCATGTGCACACACAAGCACGTGTACATGCATGCAGCCAGGCACCACAGCCCCTCTCCCACCAGGCTGCCATTTGATTTAGCAATTGAAGAGTTAATGCCTGGCACCAGGGCCAACCTGATGTGACTGTGTACCAGCAGTCCTTGAAAATTTTCTCTATAACACTGGATGAACTGAACAGAATTTTTAGAGCACCAGGAATGGGGTATTTAAAGATCTGTCAGTAACTCCAGTGGCCCTTGACAAAAGTCAGTGTTTGCAGCCTCCATGGCTGAGTTAGGGAAGCTGAGGCTTACAGACGGAGGTGACTGGCTCAAGTCTGTGCCAAGTTACAACTGGACTCCTCCTGACTCCAAGCCCAGAGGTCTCACCTTGGGCGGCAGCCAACACTCCAATGTCATTTTCTTCCTTCATGTCTCCTTCCTAACTGCCCTTCCCATTCTACCCTCAGCCCATCCGCAAAGGCCAACGGGACCTGTATTCTGGCCTGAATCAGAGAGCAATCTGACAGATAGAGGGACACTGCTTCTCGTGGACCCAGATCAAGCCCTCCAGGCACCCTGCTTGTTCTCTGGACAAACTGCAGACTCCACAGCCTTGTTCTCCAGCCTCCTGGTGAACACATGTCCTAGAACCTTCCACTCCTGCTTCCTCTGCTAGTAGCCAGTACTGGGACATTGCTGACTCAATATCCTTTGGAAGATCATGGCTGGTCAGATTGTCAGCCAGCTACCTTGTGTGGATACTTTTTTCAGCTGCCCTGCTGCCATTCCCTGCCAGCTCCCCCCTTCTTCACCAGTGTCATCTCTGCCTTTGATGCTTTCCCTTTCCTAACTGGCTCTCATAGCCAGACCTTTCCTATAGCTTTCTGTTTTTCTAACTGTATTTTACACCCTTCTCTGCGGATGGATTCGGTGATCACTGGCACAGGTCCTGCCCCATTCATAGATCCTGGCCCAGCCCCTGCCACAGGCCCCTCTCCAGGTTTCACCTTAGGTCCTTGGATGGTCATTTACATCTCCATGAATATACCAGGCTCCTCTCTGCTAATGAAAAAAGCAATAAAGCATATTGGCTGGAAAGGTTATGTCTCTTTTTCTTCTGGAAGGTCCTTCAAAGCAGCCTGTGTCCTAAGGCAGTTCAGACCCTGCCCAGGAACTCAATGAAGTGTTTGCCTGTTAGAGGAGGTGAACACTAGCAAGCCCTCCACATTCATCACATCATCAAAGGAGCAGAGAGTAATGGATGGGTCCCTGATGGAGTGGCTGGTCCATAAAATGACTGAGACACACAGGGCACCTGAAAGGCAGATAGAGATACAAGAAAAGATGGGAGGGCGAGGAGGGAGTTCAGGCTGAGATGCTGGTTTCCATCAGCTGCCAGGAAATGCTGCTGAGCAGAGCCCAGGGAAGTGAAGAGAAGACACTGTGCAGTTTCCTCCTGCTCTGGAGGTAGCTGCCTGAAGCCCCAGGCAGTGGTGGTTATGCAACAGGATGTGGGCTGAGCTGGGAGAGAGGATGAGACAGGTGTGGTGGCAGCCAGGGACCAGACACTGGAGGCTAGTGGTGAGAGAGTGTGGTTCTTGGTCTCCCACACACTCTGCTTGCAGGAGAGTGGAATCCAGAGCCCAAGCAAGCTATCCTAGACCAGCTCAGGCCAGCAGACTCTCTTCTCCCCCTTTCTGCCCTCAGACACATCCCTGCTGACTTCATTATGTGACTTTGGCTCTGTGACTAGCAGGGGTCCACACACTGTCCATACTCAGCCTTGGACTTGTAACTACAGCTCCTGTTAGTTGGTGTCCACTAAACTGTCACATTTTTCTCTCTAGGAATTGATAGTTAGGTTAAAATGAGTCTTGATAATTTTGCCCATCACCAACCACTAATAAGCAGGCTGGCCCAGGGGTGGCAGATTTTGTCCTGCATATATTTGATTGTGTCCAGTCAAGGACATTCATAGCTCAGCTTGATAAAAGCATTAACATTTGGTGTTTACTGAGCATTTACTATGCACCAGAAGTTGTTATTAGTCCTATATGTGTGGTCTCATTTAATCTTTATAGAGACCCCACAAATAGATGTCATCTTCCATCTATAGTGGGCTCAGAGAAGTAGCATCATTTATCCATGTGAAGTGAAATACACGGCTAGAATTAGAATTAGCAGCTAGAAGGCCGGGCAGTGGTGGTGCATGCCTTTAATCCCAGCATTTGAGAGGCAGAGGCAGGAGGATTTCTGAGTTCTAGGCCAGCCTGGTCTATAGAGTGAGTTCCAAGACAGCCAGGGCTATACAGAGAAACCCTGTCTCGAAAAAAAAAAAAAGAAAGAAAGAAAGAATTAGCAGCTAGAGCTGTCTAATTCTGGGGGCACTTTTCTTTTTCTTTTTCTTTTTCTTTTTTCTTTTTTTTTTTTTTTTTTTTTTTTTTTTGAGATAGGGTCTCACTATGTAGTTCTGGCTGTCTTAGAACTCAGTATGTAGACTAGAAACTCACTATGTAGACCAGCCTGTCCTCAAACCCACAAAGCTCCTCCTGCCTGAGTGCCAGGATTGAAAGTATGCACTACTATGCTCTGCTTCTGACACCTACCCACTATGGCTGTGAGCATGGCAATGTTCTTATGTTCTTCCTCCTACCATATGTCTCTGGGAAAATGGAGGAGTTGGAGATGGAGCTGAAATCCGGAATTCATTTTCTATATGGGGTGGAGGCAGGATAATACAGGATGAGGGCAGATGCTGAGTCAAGGAAAGTGGCTATCGTGCAAAACACAGCTCTTACTCCAAGTAGAAGAGCAGATAGTTTATTCTGGAGCCAGCAAGATGGCTCAGCAAGTGATGGTGCTTGTCACCAAGCCTGAAAACCTGAGTTTGATTCCCAGAACCTACATGGTAGAAGAAAACCAACTTACGAAAATTGTCCTCTGACTGCTAATGCCACCAGATGAGAAGAAGACAACTACCACAGTTTTTGAGCCAAATTTGAAGCAAGCTTTATACTGGCCATGTCTATGGATACTGGCCAGGTCCATACCCACTATCCCCAGAGTAATGCCCTTTATAAGTCAGGGGCTTATAAAGGCAAAACCCATAAAGCTACCTACTTCTCACCTTCATCTAGTCAGGGGCAAGTATACACCCTGACATACCTTCTGCCTGTGAGCCTTCTGACAATGGGTGATCAAGCACATCCTGTGCAGTTGCAGCAAGCAAGCCTGTTTACAGAAGCAAAAACACACACGGCTTATTATCTTATGTGAACAACAGCCCTCAGCCTTCCAGGAAGTTTCTGTCCTTGGGCAACTGGGGCTTACAGGTTAGAGGCATTTTGTTTAATAGTTAGATCTCTTAAACACAGAAAACTAAACATAATGTTAGCCATCACATTTCCTTCTTGAGTTGTGTATCCTGAGTCAAATCCTTGACTCTGTAGCAGGTACAGAGTCATATTAAGATCATATAAGATCTCATAGATCTAATAACCATCAGCTTAATGGCACCCAGACAGCAATTTACATATTTAGTTAAGGCATTAATGATGTAAGGTTATTAGTAATTAGCATAAACAGAAGGGCAAAGGCCTTGTGATGATTGATAGCAGAATTACTATCTAAGAGGAGCCCAAAAATGAGGAGAACCAAGTCATTTGTCTCATCTGGGGGCCTGTTTTTCTGTAGGGTTGTTTGTTTGTTTGTTTGTTTGTTTTTTAGTACAGCCAGACTATCTCTAATGATTCCTGAGTGGTTTGCAGAGAAGTGACATTTTTTTCTTAAAGCCATACAATAACCTTATTTTACATAGAGCAGGTTGAGTGTCCTATCACATTCTAGAACTAGACAAATAAATCTACTTGTTAATAGGCCTGGGTCTATTTGGTTTTAGCAGGTGTCTTTCCTCATATGCCAATAGGACCTATAGGTGCCCATTTGTTGCATTTAACTGTGGAGTTTCCTTTTGACCTATCCTTCCAGCCTTTTGTAGAGGGTAAAGGGCAATGTACTCTCTTCTCTGACTACTTCCTGCTGAAATTAGGACATCACTGCCAAGGCCCAGGAAAGCTGCAATGCTAGTCAAAGGCCAGGAGGGGATTCAGCCAATGGGGGGTTCATCAGAAGCATGTGGTTATCAGACCCAGCTGAAGAGACAGGGAGCCACCACATCTGCTGAACTGTTCACTTCAGCTTTCAGCAAGTGCAGGGCTTGCAGTTGTTTGGTTGCAGTCGTACAGGTTGTAGTACACAACTGATTCCTGGATGTTATTTGTCAGCCAAGTGGCAATTCTTCTGGGACAGATATAGACTAGGGACAGAAGTTTACCAGTGTTTGTAATTTGTACTAAAATTCACACTGTCGAGTAGGCAGCTGGCAGGTGTTTCCAGAACAGCTGGAGTAGACTCATGCCTTTGAGTCATAGAGAAAGCTTTCAGTTCAAAAGCTTGAACATTCTTCTCTCTGTCCAGGGGGCTGGGTATATAGATTGAACAGAGATGTTCTTAGCCTGATGAGACGTGCCTTTAAGTCTACACTTAGAAGACAACCAAAGGAATTTAAAATCTTGAGCTTGTGAATGATAATGGCAGTCAGTGCTTCACCAGCTTATCAGAACTCCACCAATCAATGTTAAAACTCTGAACTTTTGAAACCTTAGCATGACGATAGCATAGCAAGAAGGAAAGGAATCTGAAACATTTCTTGTTTTTCGTATACTTTAAATGACTTCCTAGGACCTACAGATGTTATTTAAGCTTAAACCCCTTTATTTCTATCTAATTGTTTCCCAGGACACAGGAGTAGTTGATTACTGAGAGGAGTCCTTGAAAAACACAACATTTTAAATAAAGGAACAGTACAAAGTTACATCTGAAACCTATTAATCCTTTAACACGAAGCCTTTGGGGGAGGGGGTTGGTTTTTCGAAACAGAGTTTCTCTGTATAGCCCTGGCTGACCTGGAACTCACTCTGTAGACCAGGCTGGCCTCAAACTCAGAAATCTGCCTGCCTCTGCCTCCCAAGTGCTGGGATTAAAGATGTGCGCCACTGCTGCCCAGCTTAACAAGAAGCCTTTTAACAAGCAAACCTGGCTGTCTTTCGAAGCAGAAGGGCCTAGGAACTCTAGAAAGTGCAAGGTCTGATTTTTACAGATGAAATGAACTAACAAGGTAGCTGCAGCCTTGGGGAGAAGCTGAATACCTTCTGCTACCACAATGACAGAGCTAGTCAGTCCTCAACACCATCAGAGATCAGAAAAGGATAAATTAAAACAAGAAGTAGGAATCAAATGGCCTCTGTATCAATTAAAATGATAAAGACTTACCAGCTACCCAGACAATTACTCTAGTAGGCTCCCATGGTCTCAATAATTTCATTAGGCATCAGAGGTTATAGGTCTTTGGCTATCACATAAAACAGCATTACATTTTCAGCTGCTACACAGGACAGCATAGGCCTTCAGCTACTGAACCCAGGAGATCTGAGAGATTTTTCTGTGGGTGAGGATTTGGGGGAAATTGGTCTACCTTGACCTAGGCAGAGTAGGGCAGTCATCCCAACAGTGTTCATGCTTTGTGCAGGGCCTTGGCATCAAGCAAGGCATGGGACAGTTTTTCCAAGTGGTTAGCATAGCCACAACTCAGGTCTGTGCTCCATCCATCTTCTTTGGAGATCTTAGAGTTGCTTCTTCTTCTATCACAGGAAGGATTTCTATTAAATATTTAGATGCCATATTTGGCAGATCTCAAAAGAGTTTGAAGACCATTATCTATTAAATATACATGATTTTAAACAAACTTTACTTGTTTTTAGTTGTTTGCTTTAGGCTTAACCTAGAAAATATATACAAGAAGCTAAATAAAAGCTATTCCTGTAATAAATTACATTAATACTTAGCATGGCTACAAGTATAGTTCTGAACGTATTAAAGAATTTAATCATTTACAAAGTGACTATTAACATACATGTCTTAATAATCTTTAACCGTTCACGATAAGTTAGTAGCTTTTATAAGATTAGGATTATAAGGCTTTATCCTCATTAGATGTAGCCTTAAACGTAACAATTTCTGAACTGAAATTCTTTTGGTATCAAAACTTTAAATCATAAAAACAGTCCATAGGGAGATTGGCAACTTTACTCTCCTGGTCCCTTCATAGCACACCATTACAGAATATTATAGCTTCTTGTAAGAGTCAGCTTCTCAAAATATCTAAAGATTAACAAAGTTAGCAAAGACAAGGAAGCTAGACATGCTTCTTAAGTCAGCCTCTGTCAGCCTGGGTAGACCTGTGGTAAGAAGAGGCATTCTATGGGCTCTTTGCCAGACTGCTTAGTCATTGTCTTGCTTTATCATAGGTAGGAATATCCAGGTTTCTAATGTTTAGTATTTAGTGCTTATAGATGTGGGCCTAATTCTTTAGCCTTTTATTTATTTTTTAAGATTATATATTAATAAAAACATGATAATGTAACATGTTTTATAAACAACCAAGCCTCAGCTGCTCCCCATGACCTCGCCATGCCTTTTAAACTGTTACCACCTGGATGACCCTTACATTACAAAGTGTGGCTTCCAGCAGAAGGTATATTACTGTATATAGAACACATGGAGGCCCAACTTTAATATCTTATTAAACAAGCATTGCTTTTAATCCTATCTTTTATAAACCTTGTTTTTAATAACTTTGTTTTCAAGACAAGAATTATACAAAAAGCATCCTAACCCAAAATATCTTGGAGACCTGTTGTTCCCTCCTTGGTTGGGTTATGTCATGTGGTCACCTTGGTCAAGATGGTGGTAAAGTCACATGTCACTCACCCTCTCCAATCCTAGCAAATCAGCCTCCATTCCAGTGGCGGACAGCAGTTAGGATGGCAACAAGCCCCATGTTGTTTTTATCCCAAGATAGCATCGTGCAACATGGTTCCTTTAGGATTAGCTATGTATACATTTTTAACTGTCAACTCCCTGTATTATGAATTTTAATTAACTTTTTTTGTTACAGATTTTACAGACTTTTAACCATACCCAATAAACTTACAAATCTTGAGGTACAGACAGTTCACATAATAGTCTTACAAATCTTGAGATAAAGCTTATATCTTAGGAAAAGTTTTAGGCAGTAAATGAAACCAGTTGTCTAACTTTTGGGACTGTTCTGCTTTGTTCTCTTTTCCTTGTCACAAAATCATGTGGCTTACCTGACATAGGACAGAAAGGAAATTTAAATAACCTTGCTTGGGTCTCAAGGAGGGAAAGCCATAACCCAACTCTAGGCCAGCTTTTCAATAAAGTAAGACCAAATAAAACACGTTTAATATCATTCACACCCAAAGACATTTGAATCCCTACTGTGGTGATTTGAATATGCTCAGCCTAGGAATATGCTCAGGAAGTGTCACTGTTAGTAGGTGTGGCTTTGTTAGAGTAGGTATGGCCTTGGAGAAAGTGCCTGACTGTAAGGGGGGAGGGCTTAATGTCCTATGCTCAAGCAGAAGACAGACCCTCCTTCTAGCTGCCTGCAGAAGACAGTCTCCTACTATTTACTGCCTTTGGATCAAGATGTAAAATTCGGCTCCTCCAGTACCATCACTGCCATTCTTCCTACCACGACGATAATGGACTGAACCTCTGAAACTGTAAGCCAGAGCCCCAATTAAATGTTTTCTTTTATAAGAGTTACTTGGTCATGGTGTCTAACCCTAACTAAGACACCCATTAAACTGAATCCAGTGACTCGAAGGCTCAGAGACAAGACTGAGCACTGTCCATGGAAGCAGCCATGGTAAGCAGCAGCAGAAGCAGGCATCTGGTCGTGACAAGGACAACAAAAACAAAACCAATAAACACAGAACACAGAAAGTACAAGGGACAGAGACAATAAAAATAAAACCAATAAACACAGAAATAGAAAGCTCATGCACTCAAAGGAAACAAGTCAGAAACAAACATGTGGTAGCTACCATCATTCATACATTCAATTGAACTTGATCCATTTCCATCTTGGCTCCCATGCTTGCAACAAAACTTCTGCAAAGACAAGACATAAAACCAGACCAAGAACCTCAGGTTGGGGAATGGGTTTTGTTTGTTTGTTTGTTTGTTTGTTTTTGAGACAAGGTTTCTCTGTGTAGCCCTGGCTGTCCTGGAACTCACTCTGTAGACCAGACTGGCCTCGAACTCAGAAATCCGCCTGCCTCTGCCTCCCGAGTGCTGGGATTAAAGGCATGCACCACCACTGCCCAGCAGGTTGGCGGATGTGACACCTCAGTTTTTGCCCTGGATGGGAGAATATTTTGTTCCCATAAAATGACTCCTAATCCCAGATGGAATCCCAACAGAACCAGATGTGGCAGAAAATTAGTTTAACTTACAAGGGGAGGCCTCCATAAATGCTTGCTGTTTTTCTTCACATGACAGTTCACTCTAATAGTCCAGGAAACTGAAAGTACACTTCCAGAACCTTGGAACATACCAAAGTGGGCACCTCCTGAGGTGGCCCTTCAGGCCCAGAGTCCCAGAGTAAGAGTCAGGCTTTAGAATTTGGATGAGTGGTCTGATCTTGCTGGGGCCTCCAGAAAATATTAATTCCATCAAGTGAGAATAAGATCACTACCACAAATTTTGAGCCAAGTCTAAAGCAAGCTTTATTAAATACTGGCCAGGTTGATGGATACTGGTCAGGTCCATACCAAGTATTCCCAGACTATGGCCCCAAATTACATTAGTCAAAGGCTTATAAAAGCAAAATCCACAAGGCTACATACTTCCTACCTTTGTCCAATCAGGAGCAAGCATACATCCTGACATAATTCCTATCTATAGATCTCCCACCTACATATGATTAAACACATCCTGTGCAGCTGGGGCAACCAAGCTTGTTTACAAAAGCAACATTTCATGGCTTATTATCTTCCATGAATAACAATCCCCCAGCATTTCAGGAAGTTATCTGTCCTTGGACAAGTGGGACTTACAGGTTAGCACAGCAATTTAAATTTAAAACATAATATTAGCCTTCACATGACCCCCACATGTGCACTATGAAGTGTGTGATCGTGGGTCCATGCACACACACCTTTAAAAAATGAAAAAAGGGGGGAACAGGATCCAGAGAGATAAGCTCAGTAGTTAAGAGTACTCAATGCTTTGTCAGGGTATCTGAATCTTATTCCAGAATCCATGTGAGGCAGCTGTCTGTAACTTGCTCCATAGAATCTGAAACCTTCTTCTGCCTCCTTGGGCACCCACACACATGCAACTTACACATATAAAGACACAAATAAAAAAGAAATCTTTTGACAGGTGATGATGTTACACATCTTTAATCCCAGAATTCAGGAGGTAGAGGCAGAGGCAGGTAGACCTCTGAGTTTGAGGTCAGCCTGGTCTACAGAGTAAGTTCCAGGATAGCCAGGGCTACACAAAGAAATCCTGTCTCAAAAACCAAAAATATAAAATAAAATAAATGCATTTTTTAATGGAAAAAACAGAGAAGTCAATTCTCCTGAGTCAAATATGAATGCCACGCCCTTGAATGTTGATCTAGGTTGCTCTGCTCCACCAGAGCAGGACATCAAGTGTCTCCCTCTCTCATCTACCACCTAATTGCCTTAAGACAGGCTGACCAGACACTCTTGGGATCCGCCTGTCTCTGCCGAAGCCATTCTCAGCTTTTCAAAAGGGTGCTGGGGATTTGAACTCATGCTCTCATACTTGCACAAAGCCCCTGGCAGTCCTTATTATTCCTTTGTAGTCCTAAAATAAACTTCTAAATGCATGCATTCACCAAATGCATTGGTGGGAACAGCAAGTAGGCAAATTACAACAAAGGAATCTCTAGATTTCAGATCCAAGCTGATGACTTTCTGAGCCTTGGGGTTGGCGGAAGCTTCAGAACCGTCGATGGCCCGAGATAATGGTGGCACTAGTTCTGCAACATTCCAACTCTCCACAACCACAGAGCTCTAATCAGCCTTCAGAATCTTCAACTCAGACTCAGCTTCTTCAAGGAATGTCAGTTCACAAAGACAGCAGGCTGTAAACCCAGTGGGATTCAGAATGTTTTAGGAGAGCATGGGAGTCTAAAGTCCTGAAGAGGAGCCCCTCCCATCTTCAGCTGAAGACCAAGCAACACACTTGAAAGGATGGGGAGAAAGCTTTGCATCTGTCAGAGCTGAAAATAGTTGCCCCAACTTCTTAATACAAAGCCCTGGGAAGAGCTGGAGGTCACATGGCAGAAGAGACAAGCACTCATTCAGAAACCTCTTTGGTGAAGGCCCAGATGCCATTTGGGAGCGTTCTGTCCTCAGTATCTAGCCTCTTACAGAGCCACCACCTGCTAATACCATCAACATCTGAACTGGGAAGAGAGCAGAGATGAAATAAAGCTGAGTGCGACAGTACATTCCAGTCATCTCAATACTTGGGAGGGAGGGGAAGGAAGATTACGGATCGTTCAAAGCCAATTTAGACCTTGTAGCAAGTTCCAAACCAGCCAGGGCTATATAATGATAGCTTGTGTGAATAAATAAATAAATAGGCAAAATTATGCAAGTTCATAACAATATAACAACTTTAAGGTCAATAAATTTCACAGCCTAGATTAAACTAATACATTCCTTGAATAACATAATAAAGAAAATATTTCAGGGCTTCTCACATTTATTTTCTACTCAAGACAGACACACCTGGGCTGGAGAGATGGCTCAGCAGTTAAGAGCACTGGCTGCTCTTTCAGAGGTCCTGAGTTCAATTCCCAGCAACCACACGGTGGCTCACAACATCTGCAATGGGATCTGATGCACTCTTCTGGTGTGTCTGAAGACAAGACAGGCACCTTTTGCATAGGAAAATTTTACACAACCCTACATAAATAGGTATATAAAATAGGTATAGAAACCAACTATTTACCGATAAGAAATCATTACATTTCTATTTTAAAACAATTTTGGGGGCTAGCAGGATGGCTCATCTTATAAAGGAGTATTGTACCAATTCTGAAGATAGAGTCACCCAGAACTCACATATTGAAAGGAAAGAATCAATGCCCATAAGTTGTCCTCTGACCTCTACATGTGTGTATGGCACATGCAAATATTTTTTTTTTAATTACAAAAATTAAAACAAATGGGCAGTGGTGGCGCACTCCTTTAATCCCAACACTTGGGAGGCAGAGGCAGAGGCAGGCGGATTTCTGAGTTCGAGGCCAGCCTGGTCTACAGGACAGCCAGGGCTACACAGAGAAACCCTGTCTCGAAAAAAACAACAGCAACAAAAAATTAAAACAATTCTTTGGAGCTGGAGGGATGGCTCAGCGGTTAAAAGTACTGACTGCCTACCAGAGGTCCTGAGTTCAATTCCCAGCAGCCACATGGTGGCTCACAACCATCTGTAATGGGATCCAATGCCTTCTTCTGATGTGTCTGAAGACAGCTACAGTGTACCCACATACAAAAAATATATGTCTTAAAAAAAAAAAAAAAGCAAACAATTCTTTGGGATGTGTGTGTGTATCTGTGTGTGTGTGTGTGTGTGTGTGTTACCATTTATTACAGGTAAAAGATGAGGGGCTGGAGAGCTGGGTCTGTGACTAAGAGCACTGACTGCTCTTACAGAGGAACTGAGTTTGGTTCCCAGCACCCTCTTCAAGAAACTCACAATCACCTATAACTCCAGCTCTGGGGATCTGACATCCTCCTCTGGCCTCTGATGGTATCGAATTCACATAATTTAAAATAAAGATAAATCTTGATTTAAGATGAATATGCTTATTTATTTCTGTTCTTTGTTTTGGTTTGGTTTGGTTTGTTTGTTTGTTTGTTTGTTTGTTTTTGTTTTTCAAGACAGGATTTCTCTGTGTAGCCCTGGCTGTCCTGGAACTCACTCTGTAGACCAGGCTGGCCTCAAACTCAGAAATCTACCTGCCTCTGCCTCCCTAGTGCTGGGATTAAAGGCATGTGCCACCACTGCTCAGCTGCTTATTTATTTGAGAATAAAGAACTAAATATCTTAGCTAAATATTTTATATCAAAGGGCATATAGCATCATCAGTGTTTTTTAAGAGTTGATCAATATTTTTGGCTTTTAAGGCTGGGAATGTAACTCAGTTGGCAGAGTGCTTTCCTAGTTAGTATGCATGAGGTCTTGTGTTTGTTCCACACCATTGCAAAAAACTAGGAGTGGTGGTATGTGCTTGTAATCCTAACACTATAAAAGTAACAGCTGCAAGTCATCCTTAGCTACATAATATGTTTAAGGCCACCCTGGGCTACACGAAACTCAATCTCCGATTGTTTTTTTTTTTTTAATTTTATTATTGTCAATGCTGAGAACACTAATCTATATAAATATGCACTACAAAAAAGCAATGTATGCTTAGGATCATTTAGAAGTTTGTTGGAACTTCTGTCCTGATCTCAAGCAAAAATTCATTTGTTTCTCTTTGAAACTCAACCAGCAACTCAAAGCAATGTGAAAATCAAGCATTCTAACACAGCACCAGGGTGTACTAATTTGATGCTTACATGCTGAGGGAGGATGGAAAAATATTAGAAGTCTTTGTTTCCATATGAAACCACTGTGTTTCTACAACAATAGGAAACTCTGTGTGTACAATGAGAACAGTGTAATTTATAACACAGCACATAAGATTTTCAAGCCCGAGCCAAGGCAGTTCAGGAAATGGTTGTTGATGCTGAGTGGTCTGGCAGTGGACAAGCACCTAGAGCAAACACTACGTGTTCAGGACCAAAGCTGAATGAATTTGCACAGTGCAAGACAGGTAATACTGTCAGAAATACCTAGAATTCATTATGTTCTTTATTTTGGATTAATTCAGGGATGAAGGTAGACAAGATAGCTCAGTGAGTAAGGGTGCTTGCCACCCAAGCCTGATGACTTCAGTGCAATCCCCAGAACCCACACGGTGAGAAGAAAATTCTTGTCGGTCTCTGTCTCTCTCTTTCACACACATCACACACACACACACACACACACACACACACACCCTCTGAGTCCCAATACTCTGCTCCACTCTGCCACCCTCATTCATGATGTCATGGAAACTTCTTTGTGGCTCAGCTTCTAAACACGGCAGCCTGCTCTGCATTGTGGTAAGGCAGCAAAACCCCAGAAGTTGTTATGATAGGGACTAGAACAAACAGGCAATGAAGGAGAGTAGCTGGGTTGACCCTCCACAGGAAACCCACAGGGTTGGAAACACCAAGGGGCCAGAATGGGAAGCTGTCCTTCATAATGCCTGTCTGGGTCTGAGGAGAGGAACCACTGAAGGGAGGCCACAGGTGGGCAGAACTCAGCCAAGCTAGGACAACTCTCAACTCATGCTTTGGAAAACACAGGAACCTGCTGACTGAAGGGACACATCTTTATTGGTTGAACACAGAGGGGTGCCGTTGATATTGCACTCTGAGAAATGTCCATCTCAAGATCTTTTGTTCTGGGGCCAGTTCCCTCCAAGACGGCTGTACTGGGCATCTTCTCGATCTCGAAGAGGCTGAGATGAGAAGCAGAACGCCGAGTCACAGCTGAACTCTTCTCCAGACATCCAGGGATAAGCCGACCCCTCCTCCTCCCCCACCTTCAGGACTCCCCACACATCTCACAACCTCTCCTAGTCTTCACTCCCTTCTCCCGTTCTTACCTGATACAGCTGCTCATTCTTCAGCAGAGCTTGAACATCAGCAACTAGAAGCAAGGACAGAGAGTCATTGGGAGCTAGGGATGGTGAGATATTGAGACCTATAAACACTGAAGTCAGTCACACTCTTTCTTACCCTCCGACACTGTCAGAGAAACTCCAGATGATGGCAGCCCTACCGCCATCCCCATCTTTCAGCCAGTTCATGTGCTCATTCACACACACACACACACACACACACGGGGGTGGGGGAGCCCTTCCAGTAACTAACCCCCAGAAAGCCTTCCGGTCTCATGTCCTGCAAAGCAGTAGACTCCCAAAGCCAGGACCAGAGTGGCGATGAGGTCAGCGATGATGACACCAGCCATGGTGGCTGAGTCCAGCTCCACACAGTTCTGGCACACTGGTGGGGAAAGGAGGAAGAGAATGTTCAAGGTTATGGAACCATCTCTGGTCCTAGAAAGACCCTAGGCTCTCTCCCCCCTATCCCCCACGTTCCAAGATGAGACTGTAAAGGCCTTGCTACTTCCATCTCCACCCTTATCCTAAGGAATTGCTGAAGAGAGACATGACACACTTCAGTTTTGTGGGGCCTTAACTGGAGTGGACTAAGCCTCTCCCTGGGCCAGCAGTAACAAGCCAGGCCCTGCTGTTCTGCCTTACTTTGTTAAACTTTTCCTAATTCTGAAGCACTCCCCGACACATCTGGTTCATACCACCATGAGTGCCCTTTGCAAATTGTTTTGCCACAGTCTGCTTTCAGCCAGAATGTTCCCAGATGCACAAGGCCTATGACTTCATCCCAGTGGGTCCAGGAGCACATACTTCGGTAATAAACTTGTACAGTAGACACCTCCTTGGCCAGCTGATCTGTCCCGTTACACATATACATTCCTCGTGGGTCCAGGATGCCTTTGCCCAAGTTGAGTGTCTTATTTTTTGCAAACCATCCTTCTACCGTCCCATCTAGATGCTTAATGCTGGTATTGCAATTCACAAATACTTTGTCCTCGTGTTCGGTCACTGGTATCTTGAAGGGGCTCCCTGAGATGGAAGAAGCCATAGTCAGAGGCAGCTCTCTGGAGCGTAGGCAGCTCATTATTCTGCATACTTACAGATCATTTGTGTAGTAAGGGATATGATGCCTAGTGAATGGGGCAGAAGCAACCAGAGAGAGACTTCAGGAAGCTCCCCCAGAAGCTACAGGTCCATGAAGAACACGGGAATGTAGTCCAAGCAGAAAGCAGATTGTCCAAATTAGCTTTAACTGTCAGCCTAGAGTCACTTGAGAAAAGAGTCTCTAATTGAAGAATCCCCTACATTAGCTAGGCCCTGTGAACATGTCTATGAGAGATTGCTTTGATTGCCTTAATTGATGCAGGAGGAGCCCAGACCACTGTGGATGGCATCATTCCCGGGCAGGTGGGTCTGGGCTGTATGAGAAAGCAAGCAGTATACGAATGAGCCAGCCAAAAGCCAGAAAGAGCATTCTTCTATGGTTGCTACTTTTTGCTCCTGATTGAGTTTCTGACCTGACTTCCCTGAATGATAGGCTGACCTGAAATCTGTAACCAAATAAATCCTTTCCTCTCTTAAGTTGCTTCTGATCAAAGTATTTTATTACAACAACAGAATTCAAACTAGGGCACAGATCCTGAGGGATTTGGGGGCAAAAGCAAAAACCCATGAAGCTGTGTTGACCCAAGAACCTTCCTAAAATTAAGTTTAGACCACTGGTTAGACTGCTGGGGTCCCCAAGAGATCAGAGAGGGCAGAGGATATTCTTAGCCTGGACACCGTGCCTCTTATCCTCTCTTACAACTCTCACTGGAACTTCCCATCCTCTTCCCTGTTGTCTCTGTCCCAGTATCTGCTAGGGTAATGAGATGCTCACTATGAAAGAGTTTTCTAGGGCCAATGACCCTTGTGGCAGAGAGGAGCTGGA
This sequence comes from Rhynchomys soricoides, assembly GCA_019843965.1. Lineage (NCBI taxonomy): Eukaryota > Metazoa > Chordata > Mammalia > Rodentia > Muridae > Rhynchomys > Rhynchomys soricoides. The sequence continues at coordinate 362,839 of JADRCH010000188.1, read as the reverse complement.
ATGGATTACCAGCCCAGTGATCCAGATTTCCTAGGGTAAATCCTATGTAAGACTCAAAGGGAATATAGCCCAATGGTAGAGACATATGAAATGCCCTAGATTACACACACACACACACACACACACACACACACCAAAGTGACTTGCATCTGGAATCTCATCACTTGGAAGGCTGAGACAGGAGAAGGCCTGAGATAGCAAGGCCAACCTAGGCTACATAATGGGTTCCAAGACAGCCTAGGCTACAGTGTGAGTGAGATTCCCATCTCAAAAAAAAAAAAAAAAAAAAAAAAGTTGTTAGATAATTCTGTCAGAGGCAGCTGGGACACAGATATTGTCACCAGCAACAGCCTGAGGAGTTTTCTTTAATCTTTGAGGAAACTTAACTCAAGTAAAACCCCTATCTCTTTGAACAGAAACTTTAAGATGAACCAGGTTTATCTTAATATAATTTATTTATGTTATATTACTATAAGGCTGTTTTACTATAGATTTTAAGCATAAAGGTTAAGAGAGGCACTACAGAATGACTTCCCAGGGAGAGATGCCCCATCGTCTTTACAACAGCTGTATTTTTGTGGGTTTTGAGGTTCTTATCCTCAGAGTTGCTAAGAAGCTTAAAGGAGTCCACAGAGTGGTGGGTATGGGCATCAAACAGGGTTACAATTGACCGAACAAATGTTTAGAGTTAGAGATGCCAGAGGCAGGAGATCTTCGGGATAAACAAAACAAGTAGTCTTTATTTGTGAGGGTCTTAGAAAATGTTCTAGAGAAGCATGAGGCCCTGCCCAAGATCATATACACTCAGGCATTAAGCCTGGTTTGTTGCGATTTTAACGTAAAATACCTACGTAGGAAAAGAGTAGCGTGTGTGGGGGCAACTTACACAGCAAATGTTAATTGTGCTGAGACTCTCAAATGTTAGCTAGTGAGAGGCTTCAGCTAGTTTCTGGGTTGAGCGGTTCCTGACCCTCCTGTCATGCTTTGCCATGCTTGCTTATGGAGAAAGGGCCACCCATATATATCAAATTGGTTCCCGAGGCTTCATATATGTCAAGTCTTGTGGGAGAGGTGCAGGGGTGTGAGCCAGAAATAAGCACAGTGAGCCTTCCCAGACAGCCTGAGAAGATTCTCACAGCCCAGAGGGCACTGCCATGCCTCATGTCTACAGCCAGCCTCACCTGGAGTCTCTGTGTCACTGAGCTTCATTACTTAGTCACCGATTTGAACACAAGAACATCCTCCAGAAAACTCCAAAATGGCAGCTCTTGCCTCTGAAGCAGGAACATATATGAGCATACTAGAGAAGAGAGGTGTATATAATTCTTCTCCTCTTAAAGTCCCGTCTTCTTTGAAGTTACTTCCAGTAGAAATCTCTGGTGTCCAGGACACTCTTAGAGTAATCATTTGACCCAGTTTTCCTGGGGCCACTGAGCTCTGAGATGTGAGTTTTGTGGAGTTATTTTGGAGTTTGTTTGGTTTGTTTTTTCGCACTCTTAAAGACCTACCCCTGCGCTATCTACCCAGTCCAGTGTTCTGTTTTAGAAGCAAACAAACTGAGAAAGAGTTGGCACTTACTGACTTTAATATAACCTACCCTCCCCTTGTCCTTCCCATTCAGCTCAAGCTAACTTTTCTCTTAAAGATTGCTCCTAAATTCTTAGCCGAGGCTCCGGGTAGTCACATGACCAAGAATCCTACTCCAAGAGGCCATTTGCCCTAGAGGGTGCAATGGGTAAAAATTCTTCTTTTACTAGTCTTAGGCCTAGGGACATGCAGTATGGAACCATTTCCTACAAATGTCTGGTCCAAGGAATTTGGGAACACCATCAAAACCAATGTGAGCCTTGACTGGAGTGGGTCAAAGCCAAATGCTTGTTTCCTCCCCAGCCTGGTAAACTGAGATACACTTTCCAGTGAACTTCTCCCATGATAATGCCCTTCTCGGGCCCATCCGCCACACAGCTGAAGATGCTTCACTTACCTTGGGGGAGAACAGTAGCCAGTATCAGACTAGCCAGAATCCCGTGGTGTTTCATCTTCCAGAGGAACTCATCCAACAAATAGCGGCAAGCCACGGACGCTCAGCCAGGGCGAGTACTACCCTCCGCCAACAGACTCATGGGTATTCAGAAAAAGGAAGAGTGGGGGAGGAACTAGAAGAAATCTGCCTCTCTACCTTCTTCTGCCTTTGATGGTGTAAGGCTGTCAAGGCAAGAGTGGGCTAGGGGTGGGGTAAGACACACACAGGTGCAAATTGCTCTTTCTGGAGCAGAGAGTTTGAGATGAGGCAGTGCAGATAACATGAGAGAAGTTCGTTTCGAATTCTAGAGGGTGTGAGGGAATTTAGAATAGCTTTTCCTGAGTCACTGGTAACAAACGAAGAAAATCTTGGGCTTCCTATTGACAACGCAACTACATTTACTCACAAACAAGAAAACGCCACCTCTTCAGATCCACTGAGAGAAGCTGTGAGCCCATTACACAAGGCACATTAGCAGTTCCTCTTGTTTCTGATCAGTCTCAGGACCCTTCACAGGACACTCTGGGACACCACACCAAGCTGCTTCTAGCCAGTGGGAAGATGGACTTCAGAGCCCCTCAGCCAGATGTCTGAAACCTAGGCCCAACACATAGTACCCATGGCACCACGAATGGAGTGTCTCCCTCAGCATCGATCTGAGGATTTGGGGATGAGAGTTTGCATGATGCCTGCCACATTAAGCCCTCTCAGTATGAGAGTCCTTCTTCTTCTTCTTCTTCTTCTTCTTCTTCTTCTTCTTCTTCTTCTTCTTCTTCTTCTTCCTCTTCCTCTTCTTCCTCTTCTTCCTCTTCTTCCTCTTCTTCCTCTTCTTCTTCTTCTCCTCCTCCTCCTCCTCCTCCTCCTCCTCCTTCTCCTTCTCTTTCTCCTTAATTCTTTCACAACAGATTTTATTGGTCAAGGAGAAAATACACGGACATTCCAATTCTTATTACACATACCCAAAAGAGCCATTTATTTTGTGTTCATCTACCCAAACTCTGAAGAGTCACATTGTGTCCTCACATGCAGATAAAGAACTACATATGGTTTCTCATTGAACTTAGCTACGTATTGCTTTTCTTTGAACGTACTCTAGTGATGTTCCAGCCTCAAACTTGGCATGTTTCCCTGAGACCTCTCATGAGAGCCAAATGCTCACAATCCTCAGTTCCACCAATTCACAGTTTTATGTCACAAACAGAACGTACTCTTTCACAGCACATTATCACAGCTGTTAGGAAACGGACAGCCGTGACCACAGACATCACAGTTCTGAAGGGAAAGGACCAAAGACTGGCTCTCTTACAAAATGTTTTTGTTTTGTTTTTTTGTTTTGTTTTGTTTGTTTTTTGTTTTTTGTTTTTTCCTGAGACAGGGTTTCTCTGAGCAGTCCTGGCTGTCCTGGAACTCCCTCTGTAGACCAGGCTGGCCTCAAACTCAGAAATCCACCTGCCTCTGCCTCCCAATTGCTGGGATTAAAAGCATGCGCCACCACTGCCCGGCTTTTCTTACAAAATGTTTCTATAGAAACACAGGACCAGGTATAACTGAAAATATTCCAGACACAAATGCACGACTGAAACTCCAAATTGCCATTTAGTATGCTTTGTATTGTAGGATATAAAACTAGCCCCCTCTACAGAATGTTATGGTGACCCCCAAGACACTCACAGCCTCTCCTGATTCAGTATCCTGCTATTTTCTGGTTGTACCAAAAAATAAACAACCAGCAAATGATTTAACCTCTTTTAAAAAAAAACCATTTACACTTAAAAAAATGGGATGAGGTGGGATTCCCTCACCTTTTAAAAATGTTTCTAGAGCTACTAAAAAAAAAAAAAAAACAAAACAAAAAACTCACATTTACAAAATAGTTGATAAAAATATTCCTCTGGATTGTACAAGAAGGGAGGCAGGGACCACTGACAGACGTGATGGATGCTTAGTTGGACTTGGTTTCTTTCTCCAGAGGCTGGACTCTGGTTTTCCGTCTCTCCATTTTCTGTGGTTCAGCCTGTTTGCCCTTCACTCCCCTCTTCCCTTTTATCTGCACTTTTTTGTCTGATGCTTTATCCTTTCCCACGGTCTTTTTCGGCCTTTTCCGGCTTCGCGCCCTCCTTGGCAGGGGCGGGTTTGGCTGACAGCCTCGCTGAGCGGCACTTGGGCTCCGCCTTGGCCGCTCCATCCAAGCTAACCTTCCTCTTGGGCATCTTGGAGGCGCGGGGTGGGAGACGAGTGGACACAGGATCTGTCACGGAGCTGTACTACCTAGCCGCCACCACAGGAACTACTCGAGAGTCTTCTTAACAATATAATCCACTCATTTATAGAATTGAGCCTCCCCAGGAGACAACAGACTTTTTCTACCATGTGCTGTGGGTAGGTAATCTGACTTTCCACACTGCTTTAGTCAGGTCTTCTGTCTGGGGACAAAATTATCTTTTGTGCCTGGTGTCACATAGGAATTCTGTGAATTTCTGTTATGTGTTGACTGGCTAAAGGAGACAATGGCCTGAGACCCTGGAACTTGCCCTGGGCCATGTACCAAGAAAGAAGCTGGTTATCCTATTGGGATGTTCTCTTCCAGGTGGGTACCACTTGATGTTCTCAAAAGAACAGTGACAAAAATCTGTTAATGAAGGTCTACTCTAAGATGCTTTTCCATTCAGAACTTAAGCCCCATACGCCTAAAAGTCCTGCCAAAGTCCGTGAATTCTGGGATCAAGTAACAAACAAATCCAATCCTAGCAAGAACTACAGGCAAGGACATTCGTCACTGTCCTGAAGAAAAAAGTTCAGAGGAGTCTTCAACCCACTATGCATAGAGGTTGTAGGGATAAAGGGGTTTCTAAGTGGGAACCTAGAGCCCTCACTCCCACTCCCTGACACCTGCTACCCTGTAAGCCTTAACAACAAGAGAAAACAAGAGATTTGACAGGGTATCAGCACCCCTGCTGGGGCCCCTGCTGCCCACGCTCTACAGGAGAGGGTGGAGACACCTGGTATTGCCTCTACTCAGAGTCCCAGCTCAACGGATGCTGGGTGGAGTCAGGCTAGCTGCTACACAGGCTGGCTGAGTGACTGGGTGACTGGGTGGCTAAGGAACTCTTGATACTTCTTCTGGGGAAGCAAAGAGACTGACATGGAGCAGGGGAAGGGTCTGGCTGGCCTCTTCCTGATAATCTCTCTTCTTAAAGGTAAGAGTTTACTCGAGTGTCTGATCACATTGGGAAGGCTCATGAGAAGAAGCTACGAGCAAGGAGACAGGGTTATTGGAATCCTTATTAATCTTGAGCCATCTTCACCTATCATCTTAGAATTTTAAAAAGGAGAGGCAAAAATGAAGCCTCCACCTGTTCTTGCTGGAAGGAAGTACAGGGGCCAGAGGGCTAAACTGGCTGGAGAGAGGATTTCGCTGCCGCCATCTTAGGCTTGAAAGTAGCTGAAAAGAGCCGGTGCTTTCAAGAAATGGCTCAGGCAGTAAGACGTTTGCTATGCAAGAGTTTAGTCCCTAGAATCTACTGCTAATGAAGGTGTGTGGCACGTTCTTACCCTCTCAGTGGTGGGAAGGCAGAGGCTGATGATGGAATCCTGGACTTCGAGAAATCACCCCATTCAGGTCATTTAGACACACACATACACACACACAGCCCAGAAAAGGAAATTGGGAGAAAGGGGTGTATACAGTGGACCTATGGAATATTTGTTTACAAAGCTGCTTAGCTAATTAACAAGCCTGGTGAGATCCAGATACCTGAGACTCCAGGGTAAAAAGATGAACAAAAACCTTCTGTTCTCAAGAGTTCGGAGTCTGGAGAGGTCAGTTTCAAGGCTGACACACCGAGTACAAGGTACAGCATAGGAATGGGTGTTTGAAATAGCCAACAGGAAGCAGGTGAATTAGGCCAACACCTGGGTATCCCAGGAGAAGCTAAAGTCATGAAAATTATTTTATGTATTAGTTTGTCTGATTCGTGTTTGAGTATGAGGATGTATATGCATGCCATGGTGCATACGTGGAACAACTTGGAGGAACTGGATTTCTCTTCCACTATGTGGGGCCTATGATCAAACTCAGGTCACCAGGCTTGGCAGCAAGCACATTTATGTCCACATCATCACAATGTTCTTCCCTCCTCTCCTTTCTAACTGACTCTTACTGCATAGCCCAGGTTGGCCTCCAACTCATGGGCAATCCATTTGCCTGAGCTTCCTGGGTACTGGTGTCATAGGCATAAGCCACGGCACTCAACTAAAGGCGAATTCTTGAAACTACAAAACTATTTTGTGATGTGTTGGAAATAAGGAGGTGAGAGGAACTGAGAGTGTGAAATGTTTGCTGGGTATACTAGCATCTAAACTCAGTACTCTAGAGACGGAGGCAGGAAGATCAGGAGTTCCATATCATATGAAACCCTGACTCAAAACAACAACATCAAAACAAAACGAAAAACAAACAGGGTATAAAATGTTGAACATCATCCACTAGGATAAGAATGTATTTAAATTTTAGATTTGAGGAATATGGTAAAATGAAGCTCATGGGTCGTTAGAACAGTTTCAGTAGCGTGGTGTGAGTGAATGCCAGACACGGAAAACAAACATGAAGGGTAGGTGAAGTCTGAGAGGCAGAAGAGCTGGGGTAAGAGAGAAATAGAGTATAAGAATTTTAAAATGGGTGAACCAGTTCTTTAGCTAAAGGAGATGGCTCGATACATAGAACAAAGTTCTGGAGTAGATGTTGGAGAGAGAGCTGGGGGCGGAGCCAGGGCACACCGAGGAGGGCAGCATCACCAAGTGAGAGTAAAAGAAGGGGCTCTCACCATGGGCAAGCTTGTAATCAGACCAGAAATGGAAGAACAAGGCGACAACAGCACTGCTGCTATCAAAATAAGGAGGGGAGAGGCAGGAGCTTCGGAAACTGCATGGGTGGCAGTCAGGTGGGAAACTTGAAGAAGATGGCTAGACAACATAGGTTAGAGCACAATACTGAAAGCCAGAGGGAGGCTTCTAGAAACAGTACCAGGTTAGAGCAACAGAAAAGCTAAGGGCGGAGTCCCATTCCTTAGCAGTAAGTTGTGAGCACTTGAACAGACTGCCCTCTGAATTCAGTCCTTATACCAGGCAGTGGGATATTTGACCAATTGGGCTCTTGAGTCTCAAGAGACCACACTCAGATATCTAAACATCAACAATATTTCCAATGCCGCCTCTTTTCCTATTGACTGTAAGTAGTTTTCCTATTGACTCTAAGTAAGTTGTTCTTTTCTTTCTTTCTTTTTTTTTTAACATGACAGCCAGGTGACTAAAGATAAGTGTTAGTAAGAGTAATCTGTTTGTGTAACAGAAAGATGGCTCAGCTTTTAAGAGCACTTAATGTTTTTGCAGAAGACCCAAGTCCTAGTACCCACAAGGTGACTCACAATTGTCGTAACTCATTTCCGGGAGATTGGGAGGTTCTCTTCTAGCTTTTATAGGAACCAGGCATGCACATATACATGTGCAAGTGCTCATATACATAAAATTAATTAATTAATTAATTAATTTATTTATTTATTTATTTTGGTTTTTCGAGACAGGGTTTCTTTGTGTAGCCCTAACTATCCTGGAACTAGCTCTTAGACCAGGTTGGCCTCAAACTCACAGAGATCTTCCCAAGTGCTAGGATTAAAGATACACATCACCACTGCCAGGCTAACATAAAATACATCTTTAAAATAATAATGATTTAACTGTTAGTTGTGTCCATTTACCTGTTCACTTCCATAACCATTTATCTGGCAAATTAAGTTCTTCCCATGTTCTAGGCACCGTGCTGGTGTCATCTGGGAACAGCATCAGCCTGCAGAAGTTATAAACTAATGCTTCCAACTACTTCTATCATACTTGGGCTAATGACTAGCTCCCCCATCACTAACACTGAACCACACCGCTTCCCTATCCTCTTCCAAATCTGTGTCTTTAATTAGCTCTTTTTTTCCCTACCCAAACTGCCTTTCCCTATCGGGCAAGCTTTTACTTGTTCTTCAAAGATAGACAAATGTCATTTTTTTTCTACTAAGCTTTTTTCTTAGACAGAATCAATTATTTCTTTTCTCTTCTCCTCCCTCTCCTCCTTCTCTTTTCTCTTTCCTCTCTCCCCCTCTCTCTTCTCTTTCTCTCTCTTCTCTCCTCCTCCCTCCTCTCTCTCTCCTTCTCTCTCTTTCCTCCCTCTCTCTTATTTCTTGTTTCCTGGCTGTTCTGGAACTCAATATGTAGACCAAGCTGGCCATGAACTTTCTGCATCCCTTTCCTCCCAAGTGTTGGGGCCAAAGATGTGTGCTACCATGCTCAGCCTCTCTATCACATTTTACTCCTTCTTAAGGCAGCCATTTCAGGACCTCCTCCATAGACAGTTTCTCTTCTGAAGATCCAGCCTTAGTTACATCTTATAACCTGTAGTAAGGCCCATACAACCACCACCACAGCAAAAGGGCGCATTACTACATTACACATGGGGAGGGGCAGCCATATTGGAATTGCTTCTGTAATGTTCTCACCCTCAGATGGCCCAAACTCAGTTTCATACCTTGCTACCCAAAGCAAGAGCCATGAAACTGTTCCTCCCAAACCCCATGAGTCTGTTATGCCCATGTTTGAACTCCAATTTGTTATGCTAACTTTTCCTGGAGAGGTGAGACCATCTATTCCCTTCAGGTAGGCCACTGATACAGATCAAAATAATAATTCCACCGAAGTCCAGCTTAGTGAATCAATGAATTTAGTTGGCTTATTTACAGAGAAAGAGTGAGGGGTTAGTTGAAGGCATGTGGGTAGCCTCAAAACAGCTGTATCACTGCAAAGTCTCACCCTATTACAGATGACAAACTTATAAAAGCCGTATCATGAAGTCTATTATCTTTCATATGCATTTGTGTGAGCACCAGGGCTAATAGCAGCTTCATAATCCATATCCTCCAGATAAGTTGTCCTCAACCTGTGGGTTGTAAGCCCTTTGAGGGGATCAAACAACCCTTTGGCAGGGGTTACATATTAGATACCCTGAATTTTATGGTTGGGGGTCACCACAACATAAAGAACTGTATTAAAGGATCACAACATTAGGAAGATTGAGAACCACTGATCTCAATAACTTGACCAGCCTCATTCCAAATCATCTCCTTAGAGTAAAGTCAGGGTAGCCAAGAGACTACTATGAACAGCAAAGCTACATTCATCCCTCATGAAATCCCAAAGGGTTAGAGTTCTACCCAAAGGGCTAGAGAGATGTTAAGTGTTTAAAGCACATACTGCTCTTGCAGAGGACCAGCGTTTGGTTCCTCTGCAAAAGAGGTGATACAGCATCTACACCAGGTAACTCCAGCTCTAGGGGATCTTAGGCCTCTGGCCTCCACAAGCAGCTGAACTCTCATGCACACATAGACGTGTTCTAATATCTATGCACAGATACACACAACAAAAAATAAGATAAATCTTAAGAAAGAAAGAAAGAAAGAAAGAAAGAGAGGAAGACAAGAAGGAAGGAAAAAAGCCCCACACAGAAAGGTAGAACAAAGATCAAACACCGTCATGTTTAATTCAATTTAGAAATTTGGGCTACATCCAGGAAAGATACATAGATACAGCCATCGCTGTTGACTAGCATCTCTCGATCTTGACTTCACGTGATCAAGGAAGTACCTTTGCCCATCAGAATAAGTCCATGCCCAGCTGATCCTCTCTTTTTCTTCTGTTTTTCCAGGCACTGTGGCCCAGACAAATCAAGGTAAGAGAAATGGTTTCTTTCTATTCTCAACTTCTGAGAAACTCCACAGAAGTATGGCGTCCTACAACAGTGGTCTCAGGGGCGGAGGAGCTGGCTCAGCAGTCAGGAGCACTTCCTCCTCTTCCAGAGGACCTACGTTCAGATTCTAGCACCCACATAGGATGGCTCACAACTGCCTGTTACTCCAGCTCTAGGATACCCAACACCCTCTTTTGTCCTTTGTGAGCACCTGTATGTATGTGTCTCTCTCTGTCTCCCTCTCTCTCTCTCTCTCTCTCTCTTTCTCTCTCTCTCTCTCTGTCTCTCTCTCTCTCTCTCTCTCTCTCTCTCTCTCTCTCTCTCTCTCTCTCTCTCACACACACACACACACACACACACACAAAAGGGAACAATTTTAAAAAGATGAGGTGGAAAAAGGTGAAGAGCTGACATTTCCATTATCAACTAAAACCTTGTCCTACTAATACCCATTCTGGGCAGCTTTCCTAGACCTAAGCAATGAATTATCTGGTTCTTGCAATAGAAACAGGACTCTAGGAATGAGGCATGTCTCAAAATATGACTGAACCAGCAGCATTAGCATCATCCAGGAGTGTGTTAATAACATATCTTACCCCCCAAAGCTACTAAATAAGACCTGAAATTCTAGCATGATCCATATGTGATTTGTGTGCACATTAACAGCTGGAGAAGCCAACAGTGGTAGTGCACGCCTTTAATCCCAGCACTGGGAGGTAGTGACAGGAGGATCTCTGTGAGTTCAAGGCCAGTATGGTTTACAATGTGAGTTCTAGGACAGACAGACCTATACAGAGAAACTATCTAAAGAAAAAACAAACAAACAAACAAACAAAATGGGAAAGACAGTGTTCTAATGGTGTCCTCCTGTCAATTACAAAGACCCATAACAGAGCCACGTCTTTTCCCATTTCAGCAAAGCATTTCTTAAAAGTGGATGACAGCCAAGGTTCTGTACTTCTGACTTGTGACTTGAATGACAAGACTATCACGTGGTTTAAAGACGGGAACAATATAAGTGATGTAACTAAAAACACGTGGAATCTGGGCAACAATGCCAAAGACCCTCGAGGCATATATCAGTGTCAAGGAGCAAAGGAGAAGTCAAAGCCCCTGCAAGTGTATTACAGAAGTATGTAAGCCCTTCACTATGTCTGTTGGGAATCTAGCCATACTTACTGTTCTGGTGGGCTTACCATCCAGGACGAGGTGGGAATCAATGCTAAGCAGTGATTTGTGGGAAGAGTATCTAGATCTCTTCATCTGGGGTTACTACGCTTTAAATTAACACATCTACAGCTTCTTGAGGAATCATATCCCTGTACAACCTGCTTAACTTTTGGGTGGACCTCCTGGATTGGAGCAGTTTAGCAAATAAATCAGTTAGGAGGAGGGGACTGGGATTGATGGAGAGGATTGTAGAAAGTGGAGACCAGGTCTTCCTTCTTTACTTATTTCCTGATTGTAGGACTGGTTAGACTTCCAGGGACTTCCCAAAGATGAAAACGGGAGGGAGGAGCCTGCTTCCCAGGAGGGAGGCATGAGTGCTGGCGGGCAGGAGGAAGAAAAACATGCAAGAATGCCTTCCATCCTGAAAGAGGTCTGTCTCTGCCTGTGCCTTGTTCCCCACAGTGTGTGAGAACTGCATTGAGCTAGATATAGGCACCATATCCGGCTTTATCTTCGCTGAAATCATCAGCATTTTCTTCCTTGCTGTTGGTGTATACTTCATTGCTGGGCAAGATGGAGTTCGCCAGTCAAGAGGTAAAAAAAGCTAGATGTGGTGGTACTTGCTTGTAATCCTAGATACTCAGGAGACTGAGGCAGGAGGGTCCTGAGTTCAAGGCCTGCCAAGGCAACAGAGCAACACCCTGTCTTAAAATAAAATCTGTAAAGGGCTGGAGCCTGGAGATATACTTCAGTTAGTGCTTACCTAGTTTGCAGGATGCCTAAGGTTTAGTGCCTCAAAAATACATAAACCAGATGTGGTAGAATATGCCTACAATGGTGACCCTCACCGCAAGGGGGCTAGAGAATTAGAAATTCAAGGTTATCTTCAGCTACATACAGAGTTTGAGGCCAGCCTGGTCTACATAAGAGCTTGTCTGAAAAAGCAGAGGGAGGAGCTGGAGATGTGGCTTAGTTAGAAGAACACCTGCTTTGCTTACTCAAGCTCTGGATTCAGACCCTAGCACTGAATAAAATTGGGCAAAGGTGTCACAACCCTGGAATCCTAGTATTTGAGAGGTTAAAAACTGGAAGCTTTGGAAGATCCAAAGCTCAAGGTCATGCAAGACTACATAGTGAGTTCAAAGTCAGTGTAGGCTACATGATAACCTGCCTCAATAAACAAAACAGACAGACAAACAAATAAGCTAGGGATATAGCTCAGTATTACATGGCATGTGTGAAGCCCTGAGATCATGTCTATGGACTGGAAGATACAAGAAGTAAAAGAATGTCCTTAGCTGAGAGATAGAACCAACTAAAACCCTTGCCTTCCTTCTTATCAAAATAGAGCCAGTGGGGAGACTGAGCTGGTGTATATTGCTAATGCAAATAATTGATGATTCTATGTCTCTGTGGGACAGAAAAGGAAGAAATTTCTGATTGTCCCAGCATATTTGCCTAGCCTAAGATTTGGCCTTTTCTTCTTTTTCTTTTTCTGTTCCTTTTTGTTTTACTTCTCTGTTGCTGTTGTTATTGTTTTGTTGAGATAGTATCTCATAAGATAACCCTGGGTAGAACTCATTGTGTAGCTCAGGCTGACTCAAATTTGTGATGTTCCTCTCAAGGACTGAGATTACAGGCACGAGTTACCATGGTCTTCCTCCCTCCCTGTCTGTCTGTCTGTCTGTTTTAATGCTATGTTGAAGACAGGCATAATGGCATACACCTTTAATTGCAGCACTCCAGAGCCAGGGGGATTTCTGGAAGTTTAAGGCCAGTGTTGTCTATACCTAGGCTAGATAAAGATTACATAGTGAGACCCTGTCTCAGAAAAACAAACTTCTTTATTGAAGCCAGTCTATAATCCTAGCACTCAACCTCACATCTGCAATCCTAGCACTCGGGAAACTGAGACGGGAGGATCACTTTAAGTTTGAGGCTAGCCTGGTCTACATAGAGTTCCAGGTCAGTCAGAGCTACATTGTGAGATTCTGTTCCCAAAAAAGAAAGAATAAAAGAGAACATTCTTTAAAAAGAGAGAGAGTCTTATGTAACTGAAGATGACCTCAAGTTTCCAGTTCACAAGCATGTGCTGTAACACCCGGTGTACAAAGTGTTGGGAATCAAACTCATGACCTCACACACGATAAACACCAACCAACTGATCTACACCCCCAGTCCCTCAAGATGAAGCCTTAATGTAGAAAAGTGAACCACAAGAATATAGAGAAAAAAAAAACCAAATTAACAAAGCAAACGTATTCATGCATCTGACACTAAGTTTAAGAGACAGAGTATTGCCAACACCATAGACATCTCAGTGATGATCACTTCCAGTCACCATCTGTCCCCAAGCATAAGCACAATCCTGACCTCTGACCACAGAGATGTCTTGCTTGGTTCTAGTTTTGCAGAAATGGACTTGTGCAGTACATGGAATGTCTTTAGGTGTAGTTTCTTTTAACTTTTGAAAATGGCCCGTATTCTCAGGCTCAGATGATCCTTATACTACTTAGAATTCTATTGTGCGAATAATTCAACTTATTATCATTCTGTATTTGACTATATATATTGTCTATTTTTTGTGCAGCTTCAGACAAGCAGACTCTGTTGCAAAATGAACAGCTCTACCAGGTAAAGAAGCAGGGATGAGAAAAACAGTGCCGTAGTCGGTTGGGTGGACCTTTGGGATTGGAGGCAAGCTATTTGGAGCTACTTATGGCACGCCATGAAATGGAATGGTTGCTGTGTGGGATCGCATGGGAAAGAAATGAGACAGGGATGAGTATCTCATGGGGAAAAGCTCAAGAACACGATGACTGAGAGAGCCACTCAAAGAAACTCCATGTGGTCTCCCTCTCCTCATTCTTTTTTGGCTCCTATTGCTGTTTTGTTTTGTTTTGTGGTTTTTGATTTTTGGGTTTGGGGTTTTGGGTTTTTTGTTTTGTTTTTTGTTTTTGTTTTTGTTTTTGTTTTCTGGGTTTTTTTTTTTTTTGGTTTTTTGTTGTGTGGTTTTTGTTTTTGTTTTTTGGTTTGTTTTTTTTTTTTTTTGGTTTTCCTGGAACTCATTCTGTAGACCAGGCTGGCCTTGAACTCAGAAATCCGCCTGTCTCTGCCTCCCAAGTGCCGGAATTAAAGGCGTGCGCCACCACTGCCCAGCGATTCCAAGGTTTTGTTCATAAAAATATTCAATGGCTATGTTTCACATTAATTAATGACGGATAACAATGAGTTGATGCTGCTGCTGTCCTCTTCAGCCCCTCAAGGACCGGGAATATGACCAGTACAGCCATCTCCAAGGAAACCAACTGAGGAAGAAGTGAACTCAGCAGGACTCAGAGTGAGTGGGTTCCTCGTCACTGATCCTGGGTGGTGCCTCTGTATACTCTGCATGCTTCCTAGCTGCTGCCAAATCTTTTTTTCCAATAAGGATGAGAGGAGGAGGGACATTGACTGTGGAGTCTCTTTTTTAAAGACACCAATACCAGGACTAACTGCCTTGACCTAAAAATGCGTGGGTGCTGTGTGCTGTATGTATCTGTAAGTCATCTGAGATCAGAGGTCAGGGTTTCAAGCCACAGATGCTGAACATTATTCTTAACCTCATTAAGTTCTCTCAAACATTCACAGATTTTCTTTGTGATAAAGGACTGTCCTGCCCATTACAGCAACATCCTTGGCTATCATCTACCTGATGGCACTGCTACCCACCCATCCTCTCAGTATGATAAGCAAAAATGTGTTAGATACTACTTAGTGTCCTCTCTAAGGCAAAATGGTTATTAAGAATTAAAGACCAAACTGTAGGTATGGTGGAACACACCTTTAATTACGGCCCTCCGAAAGCAAATGGTTCCTGTGAGTTCCTGGCTAGCTTGGTCTAGTAGAAAGTTCCAGCCCTCCCCCCCCCTACCAAAAAAAAAAAGTTCAGGGAGGAGAGAAGGGGAGAGAGAAAACTAAAACTGAAACCTTTATTAACTTTTTAATCAGCCAATCAGAATTTCTGATTCTGTCAGTTCATCTCAAGTTTCAGTCAGGAAGACAGCTTTGAAAACATTAATGGATTTTCTGTCCAGTTACAAATTTTCTTTCTCATTCCAGGTGTTCCCCCCTTCTATCCAGCACCCAGAATCAAAGCAATGCAGTTTGGAGAGAGCCCAGGAGAGAGATTTCCAATCCTACAGTTAGACTTAACCTCCACAGAGATGGCAAGCAGAGAGGAAGAACTGTCAGAGAAATTCTGGTCTTTTTTCAAAATAAAATAAAAGCTTGGGGGAGCCAAGCTAGTGTGACTCAGAAGCCAAGCACTTGTCAAGCTTGCTTGAGGCTCTAGGTGAGCTTCTCAGCACTCCCCCCAAAAAACAGTGAGGGAAAACAAACACAGTGTGGTGTTTGCAGAGCGCCCCCTATTGGGAAAATTGTAAATGACAAAATTAAAAGATCAAGTATAACCTACCTCTCTGTCCAAATAGACATTTTTTCTTTTAACGTTTGCTGGGTTCTTACACAGTTCATATTCACTGGGCCAGTGCAGCAGTGAAGCGGCACATCAGAAAAAAGCATCTGCCACACAAACGTGACAACCTAAGCCCAATCCCCTGAGAAGTCGAAAAGGAGAACCCATTCCACCACGTTCTTTTCTGACCTCCACATACACTGGAAGAGTATGTTCACCCCATACATACATATCACACACTGTAATAATAACAATAAGTAAAAGCATAACAACAACAACTGTAAGACTCTGGAGAGCCTTAGCTTACCACAGACCCTCCAAGTAAACACATGGAGTCAGGGATTGATGCAAAATGCAAGAGGAATTTATTAATTCAGCATGCTGAGGTCACTCTGCATACCGAGACAGGAGAGCGCCCTTATGGAGTCTGTTCAGGGATCTTATATAGAATTTTAGAGCAGAAGCCATTAGGCACAATATGATTAGCAGAACAGTGTGACTTTTAAAATGATTGGTCTTTAGAGAATGAGGTAGCAGGGGCTTAATCAGTCCCTCCCTTCTAGCCTATGAGCTCTCTAACCTGTTTCTTCCAGGAAGGGAGGGGTGCCCATGTGCTCAGAGTGGGGAGGGGACCCTGGTGGAATATCTCAAAGTTCCCGAGCTGACTTCTCACAACAACTCAGTGAATCACATATGTAGTGAAAGGTCTCCTTCCACCTGAGTCTTCAGCCGCAGAGTAGCCTTCCTCACAGGCAAGTGAGTTTCTTACACATGCGCTTAGGTGTATTCTAAGCATATAAGAGCAAGTTCTCAAGTACACTTTATTCTCTCTTCCCCATGTCTCACACTAATGATATAACACTACATATCTTGAATTTTCTCCTAATCCAACCTTAAGATTATGAAGTAGAATAAAGTAGAAAAGACCAATTACTGGCTATGGATTTATTGATTGATTTAGCGGTATACTTAAAGCACGGCTTGTACTGCCTATTTGCCAAGCATGACTGCACTTGCTACCTGGAACAAAATGATGTGGAGACATAGATGAAACAACGAATCATGTGTGAAGAGCTACCTATGGGGGGCTGGAGCGATGGTTCAGTAGTTAAGAGTACGGGCTGCTCTTCCAGGAGACCTGGGTTCAATTCCCAGCACCTATAAAAGTAACTTATTCACGTGATGCAATTGTTGTCTCCAAGGCTTACTGCCTCTGTATGCTACCCTAGGCCTAGTCCTGGAAGCTTCTAGCCTCTGTACAATATTATCTAGGCCTAGAATGTTTTCAGACTTTGAAACTTAACTGCTGAATAAGCTCACCCCTTTCTTCTTTCTGAGTTCTGGTGGGTTGGTTCAACTTAACTGTTCTGGCTCAAACCCCTCTCCTAGCTGACTCATTCAATCTTCTCCCCCCCCCTTCTCCTCTCTCCCTTTCTCCCTCTTCCCCCTCTTCCCTCTCTCCCCCTTTCCACCTCTCTCCATCTCTCCTCTCCCCCCTTTTTCCTTCTCCCCTCTCTCTCCCTCCCCCTCCTCTACCCTCTGTCCCTCCTGCTCCCCTCTCCCTCCTCTACCCCCTCTACTCCCTCTTTCCCCTCTCCCCCCTCCTCTCTCCTGAATTGCTCTGCTTGGCCTCATACTATCTTTGGCAATATGTTCTAATCTTCTGGCTCATTCTCATTCTCTGTCTCATTCTGTCTTCACCTGTGTCTAGCTTGTTCTCTCTTCAACCTGTGTCTGTGAAACTCTCCCAATAAAATTGGCTCTTTCTCTTCTCTCTGAACTGCCCCTTAAGTAGCTTCCTTTTCTTCTCTCTTCTCCTGAGAGTTAGGCAGATCCTATTCTGTCAAATCTTTCTCTGATTCGTCACTTTGTCTTCTACTTAATTGGACATCACTTTCAATCAAACATGGGTGCTTCCTTCTACAAACTAACTTTATCTTCATTGTTTGGGATTAAATGTGTGTGCTAAGGGTTTAAGCCACACCACAACTAAAAACAGGGGTTTTTTTTTTCAGTAAATAACACAATCTCAAGGTTCACAGTGTGATCAAATATCCTGAAACAAGCACCCACATAGAAGTTTCCAACTGTCCAGTTCTATGGGACCTGACACCCACCCATATAATTGTAGGTTAGACACCAATGCACATAAAATAAGAATAAATAAATAATTTAAAAATATTTAAGAAAACTTCTTTTACAAAAGAAGTACACTATATGCACAGTATGCAGCCACACTACAAATTACCTAGCTAGTAATGTATTGGTTATCCTTTACCTTGGCTCATATCTCTCTCTCTTAAAACAGGGCCACAAAGATTAATATTGTTAAGACCTAGGCAAAATATTAAGTCCTAGATGGAATGTGAAGGCCTAGATAAAATGTTAAAGCCTAGGTAACTGTTACCTGGGTAGCCTGCCATTTTGTGCTGTTACTAATATTATAAGGAACTTTCTCATATGTTGTTTCTGCTGTCACTAGGAAACTTTCTCATGCCCAAGTTGGTTACATATTCTGTTATGTTTTGTGCCCTTGGATATCAATCACAACAGAAGTCAGTAGGACTGCTTTGTATGGTTAGCCACAGTAAGCTTGGACCCAACCAACCACCAGGCAGCAGTTCCTGCACCTGTGTAGAAGCCTTTGTGGTATTTGCCTATATAAGGTGCCCCTGGGATGGACCCCAACATAAGAGAGGCACCTACAACTGTTTGGAATAAGACTTCCATTTTGAGTAGGGGGTGGAGTAAAATTAAGTTCTCAAGACCTCCCTGGGAACTGACATCCTGGTTGGCAAGTTAAGACAAGAATGTTAGACAAGTCTCCTCCCCCAGTTGACCCCCAACCAATGGGAACGGGATAAATTTACAACAAAGACGTGCCTATTGATTTTTAAGTCTTGATTAGTGAAATAATTTATCACAGCTGCTTGTTAATCTCAGACTTAAGAAGCCCTATAGGATCTTGAGTCAATGTGACAGTCAGCTCCTGAGTCTGATTTGTGTCCCTGATGCATCAGTCTTAGGTTGTGGTGTTCAATAAACCATCCCTATTTGACTGAGATCGGTGTTTGAGTGGTTTGTTTGGGGATTCCCAGACCCCAAAAAATATTGTATGACATAAAAAAATTGCATTGAGTTGGAGAAATAGTCCAGCAGTTAAGAGCCACCCCCCTTGGTGGCTGACAATAGTGTTCAATTCCAGTTCTGGGGATTAACTCCTCCTCTGACCTCATGAGGCACCAGGCAGACATGTGATACACATACATGTTGGCAAACACCAAACCCATACAATAAAACTTTAAGAATAAAACCTGTATGATATATAATTAACATGTGGTAATATTTGCCAGTTTTAAGTGATTTCACCTATTCTCAGTAGTTTTTAGTAATTAGCCCCATTATAATTCAAGTTGAAAACATCTCCACCACCATTTTAATGGCCCTTATGCTGACTCTCAACCCCAAGTAGCCACAAATCTCTGTCTCCTCAAGTTTTCTTTTTCTTTATTCTATATGAAATTGTATCTATCACTTCAGGCAGCTGTTTTAGCAAGTTTCCAGTGGCCATCTACGTCGTGAGATTATCTTTATAAATCTTTAGCTTGTTTTTCCTCTTTTAAAGCAGGGTCTTGTTATCTAGCTAGCCTTGGACTCCAAGTATATATGTATTTTGTTTCTTGTTCATGGGCAATCCACTGCTTGTTCATTTCCCAGTCAAAGGACATCTGAATTGTTTCATTTCTTGGCTATTATAAGCACTACTGCAATGAGCATTCTTTCAAAATATTGTTTGTTTTTGATTTTGGTTTTTTCAAGCCTCTGTTTCTCTGTGTAGCCCTGGCTGTCCTGGAACTCTCTCTGTAAACCAGGCTGGCCCCGAACTCACAGAGATCCATCTGCCTCTGTCTCCCAAGTGCTGGAATTAAGGGCTTCCACCACCACGGCCTAGCTTGCAAGGCTCTTTATGCAACTATAATTTCATTTCTCTGGAGTAAAGACCTAGGAATAAAGAATTGCCAGACCATATGACAAACTCACTTTTAGCTCTTAACAAAACTGCCAAATTCTTTTCTAAACTAACAGCATCGTTTTACATCCCTACTGACAAGACAGACTTGTGTTTTTATGAATCTTGAATCTTCAACAATATTTGTCACTACTTCAATATAGCCATATTACTATTTATTTTGCTTGTTATTTTGCATCTATGGGTGTTTGGGCTGTAGGTCTGTCTTTGCATGACAAGCATGCTGAGCCGACAGAGACCAGAGGAGGGCATTGTATTCCTGAGACTGGAGTTAGTGTTGAGAGCTGCTAGGTGCATGCTGGAATTTGAACCCTGCCACTCCTTTGGGAAAGTGGGCAGTGCTCTTAACCAATGAGCCATCTCTCTAGCTCAGAGCAATTGCTTTTTACCTGATATGCAATATTAATCTTCGCCCCAACCTCACTTTAATGGTGACTTTTGAAATGCAAAAGTCTTTTTGGTAAATTCCGTTTTATAGGTTTTGTTGCATTTGGGGGGTCATGTCTGAGACAAGATTGTCTCCTGTCTTGTTTTTTTTTCTATGTCATTGTTAGGGATTTGTTCTAGCTTTAACCATAAATGCCACTTTAAACATGTGTAAAGTATTAGTGAGAAATAAGAATAAAAGGTATAGTTGGAAAGTATCTGCCCCTGTAATTTTATTAAATCATATATATATATATATACATATATATATGTATATATATATGTATATATATATAACCAAGTACCTATTACTCCTTTGCATGTATGTTACCAACCTCTTGCTGAGGTTTTGAGCTGTGCCAATATAATTGTTTTAAGGGGGTATCTCAGAATAGGGTAGGTTTTTGGTTGGTTGGTTTGAAGTAACTCTAGGTTAGCCCAAACTCACTGGATATCAGAGGATCCTTGGATCCTTGGATTGGGATCCTTGGATGCCCAATTCTCCTATCTCTACGTCTCAAGTGCTAGAATTACAGCATGCCCCATCGTGCCCCCACTCAATATAGTTTTAATTTTCATTTTCCTTATTAAAACTAAGAATCAAGGCTGGAGAAATGGCTCAGAATAACACTGGTTGCTCTTCTAGAGGACCCAGATACAAATTTCCAGTACCCACATGGCGGCTCACAACTGTCTGTAACTCCATATCCAGGGAATGACACCCTCACACAGGCATACATACAGGCAAAACACCAATCAATGTTCATAAAATTTTTTAAAGATTCAAAACTAAAAATCAACCCGACTTGTAGGATGTATACTGTTAGCATTGTATAAATAAATCTATGTCCAACCCAAAATGGCACACTGCTGGCACCTAATACCTGCTCAAAACTTCTTATACACTGTCCTTGTTGGTATTGTTACTGCTTCTAAGCCACAACGAGTGAAATGGCTCCAAAAAGCCATAGAACAGATTGGAGCGCAAAAAGCAGAAAGCCACAGTCCGTGTGCAGAGCCCGACACCACAATATTGTATCTGCCCTCAAGAGATGGATTTCCAAGGTCCAGCTTCATATTCCACAAAACTCAAAAACACGCAGCCATCGCCAGCCCTGCCCCGCCACGCCCTGCTGCCTAGCCCAATCCCAAAGTCACTTCCGGCTCGGGCCCCCCCCCCCCCGCGCTAGCTGCCAGCAAGCGTGCGCGTGCGCCTCATCGGTGTTTTGCCTGTCATTAATAGAAGAGGCCCGACAACGCCCTACTTCCGGCGCGGGGTAGAGACCCAACAGGCTCGGCGCTCAGCGATGATGTCAGCTCCGGTTGCCTTGCTGAGTCGGAAGAGAGAACCTTTTGGTCGCTGTAGCTGTGAGGTGTCGTCGTTCCTGCCCTTTCAGGCTCTGGTAAGAGGGAAGGTATAAGCGGAGGAGAGTGTTGAGACTGTGACCGGGGTTTTCTCCTAAGCAATTGCCAGTCAAGGCCTCTGCATGCTTGCTGTTCTCCAATGCTTGCCTGACATGGATCCGTCTTGAACTTCGACCCTGTCTAATCTGGAAACCTTTACGGTGCTCTAGCGTCCCGTGGCTCTGCACATTTCCTCTTCTTTGCCAAGTCCCTGCTAGAAAATGCCCTAGTGTGGACTATGGCTGTCTTTTGACTTCTTTTATCTAGGACTTGCGTAGGGTGGGTGGGTCTCCCTCCTGCCTACGAATCTCTTACTGAACCCTAAAGGATAAAATATGAAGAGTGAACGACAGTGCCAGATGCCAAGGAGACAAAATGAAGTTCGAGTCATCGAAATCAAACCAGTAGAGCGCATGTAGCAAGATGTTAACGTTTAAGGCGAGTGATAGGTTCGCAGCTGTAGATCTTCTAGATTCTGCTCGAGTTTTTCTTGGGTCGAGAAGACATTTCTCAAATTGAGTGACCACAACTCAGAAGTTTTGTCTTTAGTGTTGTACCTTTTAGGATCCACTTTGGTCTCCTAGAGCAAGAATGGGTTTAGTCTCTATGTCATTGACTTTTTTGATCCCAGAGAGAATAAATACTACGTGAGATAAAATGGGACCCAAGACAGAATGCCAGGGTTTGTTGGAGGCGGTTTTGCTTGTTTTGTTGTGTTCTGTTTTGGTTTGGGGCATGTATGTGCTTCACTTGATGTGATCCTAGCTTGCAGATAAACATTATTACAAGGATTCTTGTTACGACACCAAAGGTAACACTGAAGATATTTCCAGGTAGACATGTTACTTTGGGAACATTTTAAAATTCCAAAATAGGGACTTTATAGAGTACGATTTAAAACAGTTTAATTTGGGCTTGGGGTAAGAGTTGCTGGGGTTGTAAACCAAGCCCTGGTTCCTCCTAAGTGCCCTAGAACACAACTACACCCCACCCCACTCCACCTTACCCATAGAGCTTGGCTGTAGCGATCTGTTTTTCGGTGTTACTGATAGTTCTACTTTAAAACTGGATGGGACATGACCTTAAAATATCTGTATGCTCACAGGAGCCAATAGTGGCCTTAAAGGATTAGCAGCAGTCTGTATAAGTAAGAGCTTGCTTGAATCAGGAGAGAATGGGAGAGTTTTATGGGTCCAATGGTAGACACTTCCTAGAGATGTAGACTTCTGCAGCAGGTATATGAGTGAAGTTACTTACTAAAAACAAATCAAATCCAAAGGCTTTGAGGAGCTGGTAGTTGTGCCATCTCAAAAGCTATCAAGAGAGTGGGTGTGTTTCTGTGTGGCAACTGAAAACAAAGGATTTGTTTTTATTATTGTTACTGTTTCTTTTTAAAAAGAATTCTTTAGTTTTACTTATGTCTACATGTGTGTTTCTTCATATATGCGTGCCATATGTGTGCAGATGCCCACAAAAGTAAAGGGTATTGCATCCCCAAGAGCTGTAGTTACTGAAAGTTGTAAGCTGCCCAACATGGGTGCTAGAAACTAAACTCTGGTCCTATAAAAGAGCAGCTCCACTGAACGCGCGCGCGCGCTCTCTCTCTCTCTCTCTCTCTCCCTCCCTCCCTCCCCTCTTCCTCCATCCCTCCCTTTCCCCCTCTTTCTTTCTTTCTTTCTTTCTTTCTTTCTTATTAGAGAGTTTGTTTATTTATGGATGTGTATCTGTAAGAGTGTGTGGATTCGTGCCCACAGAGAGCAGAAGGAGTTTTCAGGTCCCTTGGAGTTGAAGTTGCAGGCATTTGTGAGCTGCCCTGTTTTAGGTACTAGGATCCAGACTCTGGTCCTCTGATAGAACAGTAAACTCTCCTAAAGAGCCATTTCTTCAACCCCTTACTTATTTATTTCTGAGTCAGGGTCTCACTGTGTACCCCAGGCTGGCCTTAACATCAAGATCCTCCAGCTTCCACTTCCCAAATGCAAGGATTACGGGTATGCACCACACTACTCAAGCCTGGAAATTTAAAGTAGGGAAAGTGAGTATTAAGTCAAACCAGATATCAAGGGTCCCTTTCACCAGACCTTTCTTTTCTTTCTAGGTATGTTTATTTTCATGTGTAAGCTCAATGACTAAGTCTAACCTGGAATCTCCACCGAGGTTCTCAACAGGTGATCAGTCGGCCCTCCTTTTTTCCTGTAAGTTGTCACACGATTTAGCCTTGCTTCTAAAGAAGGAAATTCTCTGTCCCGATTTTAAGTAGATATGAGAAAGATGACTTCAGTGGGGTAGGCAAAACCTTGTTTTGTTTGTAACATTCTTTCTACTCTTCTTTCTGTTGTCATTATAAATCACTCTGACCAAAAAGCAACTCAAAGGAGGAAAGGATTATTTGTCTACTTGCCAATCACAGCCTGTCACTGAAGCAAGAATTCAAGCAAGACCTTGAAGCACAAACTATGGAGGGATGCTGCTTGCTGGATGATGCTTAGCTTTCTTTCTTTTTAAGATTTATTTACTTACTTTATGTATATGAGTACATGTCACTATCTTCAGACACACCAGAAGAGGTTTGAGCCACCTTGTGGTTGCTGGGAATTGAACTCAGGACCTCTGGAAGAGCAGTCAGTGCTCTTAACCACTGAGCCATCTCTCCAGCCCCATTAGCTAGCTTTCTTATACATACATCCCAGGACTACCTGTCCAGAAAACAGTGTCGCTCATGGGGGCTGAGCCACAGTGTCTGGCCTGAGTGCTTGACCTGCTGCTGCATCTCCAGATGTAATAAGTCTGTACCTTGCAGTAGATCCTGAGTAACGATGTGGTTACATGCAGCTCAGGAGTAATCACTCGGAAGACTGAGACTGTCCGTGAGCATTTGCTTAAATGTTGTGGTTTGGAGGGTAGTTTCAGACACAGAAGAAAGAATAGTCAGATACGAACTTGTATTCAAGGGTCCTAGAGGCTAGCAAAGTTGATCTGCCAGGAGTGATCCATAGAAGTTTTAAAATCCTATTATAAGCAGGGGTAAGATGTATAGAAAGTTAGCTTGTGCGTATAATGAAAGAGTATAGAATTAAGAAAGAAATAATGCCATTTGTGGCACTATTTCTCTCTCTCTCTCTCTTGATAATTTTGAGAATCTGTCCTATGTTCTGTGTTCCTGGCTTTCAGCTTTCTTTTTATATATATGATGAAGATCATTGTCTCCTATCTAATGATCTGGATCATTCAGTTGTATTTTTAAAATATAAAATAACTCATGCCAGGCATTGCGATACATGTCTATAATCTTAGCACTTAGAGACTGAGGCAGAAGAATCACAGAACATCCAAGGACAGCCTAGGTCACACAGTGAGACTCTACTTTAAAAAAAAAAAAAAAAAGCCTAGAGATGACTCAGTGGGTTGGTATTGATGCACAAACAGGACCTGGGTTCAAATCCTCAACACCCACATAAAGAGCTAGATGAGTCCACAGGTATACCTGTAACCCTGGCACTATGGGGAGTTGAGACAGGATTGGAGGTGCTAGTTGGCTGTCATCTTTGCTTCAGGTTCAGTAAGACCCTGTCTCAAGGGAATAAGGAGAGTAACAGTGAGATCCCCATATCCTCCATCGGCCTCCATACTTGCGTACATGTATGCTATGCACCTATATCACACATGCATAGACACTGGTTCATACAGTTTCAGACCTTGTCTGTACACATGTATGCCACACACTTACATCACTCTACACACATATACATGTATACAGACTTCACACTGGCTCATGTAGTTATGGAATTTGCCTACATACATGTGTTCTACAAACTTTTATTGTTGACTTTTATAACTGAAAAGTCTAAAAAATTCTGTTTTCCTGTGTGGTTGCTTAGTTTGGGGTAGGAATTTTGTAGATGGTGTAAAGGTGGCAAATTCTAGTCTTGTGTTTTGCTAACCCAGCAACTAAAGAAGAAAAGGTATTCCCTTCTCTATAGAGTCAGCCCAATGACATTATTCACTGGTTCCCATAAGCCTTGATAGAGTTTTTGCCAGCTCCTGGATCCATCACTTTGTCCTCTCTGTCCCTTCCTGGAGCTCATGGGTGAGATCAGTGCATCTGGACATATGTCTTGACTGGAATTGGTACTCAGAGAAAAAACTAAGTGTGTCGTATTGAGGGAAAAGGTGGCGATATTCTGAAGCCAACATAACAAGAATTCACTATATTTCTGCCATCTTCTAGATTTCAGGGTACCTAGGGGTAGGGGGAACCACAGTAGCTTGCCAACAATGAGACAGTTCAGGATGGCATCACATGAATCAGGGGCGAATTAAACTCACCCTTTGGTTGCATAGGCAAAAGTCCTCTCAAGAACTGTTAATTCCAACATAAAATATGATAATTTTTATTAAATGCAATTAAGTATACATAGCAGAAAAGAAAAAAGTAAAGCAGCATCTAACAGATGGTTTTCCTGGAGTAGGAACGCCCTGCACCATCCTGAGAGGAGCCTGGCCTGGCTGACTGTCACTGAGTAATTAGCTTTTAGCTCTTATGCAGGAAAAATAGCAGAAGCCACAAAGCAACTGATGGAAGTATCTCAGAAGTGCCAAGAAGTGCTATAAACGCTCTTCCTCCAGTAATTAAGAGTAACTTTTCCAACTTGTATTAGCTTCTGTAAATGTGACTCTCTAAGGAATGAACTGAAGGTAAGCTGACACTGGCGATGTGTTCCGGTGGTCTCAGCACTGGGGAGACTGAGGCAAGAGGATCACAAATTCAGGCCAGCCTTGGGAAGACCATACAGTGGTAATGCACTCCTGTGATTCTAGGACTCCAGAGGCAGAGGCAGGAGCATCATAAGTTTGAGGCGAGTCATCGAGTTCCAGGGAAGCTTCAGCTTTATAGTGAGGCCCTGTCTTAAAAACACACAGACTAATCAATGAATTAACTAAATGTAGATTAAATGTTCTTTCTACTCTCTATCCCTATTCCCTCCTCTCTGAGGTGGTATATCTATTTTATGTTAGTCTACCTCACAATTGAATTTGTTTCTTGAATATAAAAAACAAACAAACAGATAAGCAGTAAGAATTACTATAGGATCAAACAAAGACTAGTCAGACATGACACATGCCAGTAACCCTTACACTCTGAAGGCTGAGGCAGGAGGAGCATGAGTTCAAGGCCAACCTAAGCTATGTGATGAAATCCTGTCCCATTTTAACTGTACTAACTATTTAAATTTTATGTTGTATGGTGTTTTGCCTGCATATATGCCTGTGTACCATGTGTATGCCAGGTGCCTATGGAGGCCAGAAGAGAGCATCAGATGCCTGGGACTGGAGTTACAGACAGTAGTGAGCTGCAGTGTAGATGCTGGGAACTGAACCTGAGGCTTCTAGAAGAATAGACAGTGCTGTTAGTCCCTGAGTCATCTCTCAAGTCCCAGATCTGTAGTTTTAAACCTATACGTAGAATTAGATTACTTAATATGAATGAAAGACCCATGAACCTAACAGCTAATCTGATTCTGGCCTTGATTCAGTATCCAAATCTGAGTGTCAAGCCAGGCATGGCAGTGCATGTTTGTAATCCTAGCACTTTGGTGGAGGCAGATTAGGAGTTCAAGGTCCTCCCCACCTACATAGTGAATTTGAGGCCCACCTACATAATATGAAAACCTGCCTTTTAGAAAAGAGAAGAAAAAGGAGGAGAAGGAAGAAGAGTAGGAGGAAGAAGAGGAATTATTATTATTATTATTAATCAATCTGAGTCTCTATGCAGCTAAGGTTTTTCCAGCATCAGTCCTGAATTGTAGCAGTCTGGGCAGGTACCACCTTGTCCCCTTGTGAATGAAAATTAGTCTGCCACCTTAAAAACTTATGGGAAATCCCTTAACTTTTGTCATATGTCACAGTGCTACATTTAATGGGAAATTGTAGTAGTCCCTTCTATTTAGCCTATTCAGGGTATAGAAGTGGAAACATGGCAGCCAATCAGTGCAGTCACCGTCTGTTAAGCCTTTTGAGTTTTAGCTGTGTCCAGTTGGTAAGCTGGTAACTATCTTGCCAAACATGTCTTGAGTTTGGGAACAGGAATTGGCATGTGTTACTCCAAAGCACAGTATTCAAGAGTTGGGGAAGGAAACCATAGTGGGGTATTACAGTGATGGTGTTACCTGCCCTTCTGAGTCTAATTCCTGTCCTTTGCATAGCCGCTCCCCTAGGGCTGGATGGAGGATACCTTAAAGTGAAATGACAGACCAGGAGAATAACAACAACATCTCAAGTAACCCCTTTGCTGCTCTTTTTGGCTCCCTGGCTGATGCCAAGCAGTTTGCAGCAATCCAAAAAGAGCAGCTGAAGCAGCAGTCCGGTAAGTAGAGGAGCCAATAGCAGCAGATGCCGGGTCCTAGAACTGGGTCTGCCCAGATCTTCCCAGAGGAAGGATTCTTTAAGAAATGAACCACAATTAGAAACTTAAGTTTGGGGCCCAAGTTGTTTTGCTTTTATCATCTGTCTGTCCATCCGTCCGTCTGTCTGTCTCTGTTGGTAAAAGCAGAAGTTGGTTTGATGTTAGTGGCTCATTATGTTTGGAGCCTTCCCCTCTGCTGTCCTCTCACATAAAAAGAGACTGGCTAACAGGTGGGTTCACAGGGCACGTAGCCAGTTGTGATCCCAAAGCTGTCAATTTGTTTAGTCAAAGGGGGAAAGGGGTCTGTTAGTAGCTTTTTAACATAGGAAACCAAGGTGGTGTGGTAAACAGGCTGCATGCAGCTGTAGAAACCACATATAAGAGAGTCAGAAAAGTGTTCTGATCTTTTGACCAAAAAAAGAGTTGTTCTTAATTCCAGCAATTTAGAAGACCTCCCAGGGGAAGTGTTATCTTGGTTCTGCTGAGTGGCCACCTTTGTAGCTCACTACTGTTAGGACAAACTACTGAGAATTGAATCCTTTGCTTTAATATGAAAAAAGAAAAATAAAACTCAGAATAATCTCTCACTAGTCAGAAAAATGGCTTTCCTCATGTAGAACTGAATTTAATAATGAGTACAGCTTCTATCTGTCGATGTATTAGAATACATTTATAAAACATTGTCCCTGGAAAAAGTCATAATCTTTTTTTTTGTTTAAGATTTATTTTATTGTATATGCGTACATATTCTATCTACATGTACCTCTGCATGCCAGAAGAGGTGACTAGATCCCGTTAGAGATGGTTGTGAGCCACTATGTGATTGCTGGGAATTGAACTCAGGACCTTTAGAAGAGCAGTCAGT
The DNA here is from genome assembly GCA_019843965.1 of Rhynchomys soricoides. Classification (NCBI taxonomy): domain Eukaryota; kingdom Metazoa; phylum Chordata; class Mammalia; order Rodentia; family Muridae; genus Rhynchomys; species Rhynchomys soricoides. Next base: position 334,279 of record JADRCH010000188.1, on the reverse strand, counting down.
GTTCTTAACCACTGCAGCCGTCTCTCCAGCCTGAGTCATAATCTTTCAAACTAGAAATGACCACCCCTTTCCCAAAACTAGTATTTTTTATTTTGATAAAAGGAGAAATAGTTTACATTTTTCCTTCATATATTTACAAAGTATATAGTTCAGGGGCATTGCTGAGCTTTTGTGATTGGGGTTGAATAAACAGAAGAAAAGCAAGGCAGATAGGGGAAGAAAGATTATAGCTAAAGCAAACCAAAGTGAGTGCAAGGCTTTTTAACTGGCTGGAAGCAGGCTCAGGACAAGCTGAGTGCATTGAGAGTAGCAGGCAGTGTGAATGAGGCAGGCACACGCCCTTCTGTCACTGTTTGGTGCCTCATTATCTTAGTTTGTCTACACTGAGTGCCTCATGCCACCAAGTCCAACCTGTTTGTCAACAGCAATTAGTATTCTGCCAGAACCTTTGGCCTCCTATTCTGAGCTCAGGTCTGCTCAACTCACATGAAAGCATCTCTTACTCCTGAGAGTCTGGTCCAGATTTTCAGAAAAGCATTTTGTCAAGAAAGAAAAGCAGTGGTAGACCCCTGTAGCTCCTAGTGACATTTATGCTTGTAAGGGCTTTCCTACAAGTGCCCTCCTGAGAGGCAGTCTATAAAACACTAAAGGAATCCAGTTAATAAGGAAAAAAGGGGAGGGGGGACTAGATAAGATGTAATAAGCAATCTGAATATCAAATGATGAAAATTCCAGTCTCACTAATCTACAGAAAAGTGCCCATTGAGACTACAGTTAGGGGCTGGTGAGATGGTTCAGTGGCTAAGGGGACATGCTCCCAAGCCTGAGGTCCTGAGTTCAGTCCCTGGGACCCACATGGTAGAGAAAAAGAAAAGACTCCAACAAGTTGTCCTCTGGCCTTGTATGTGCTCAGTAGCAAGCATGCAATCACATATACACTCTCTAAATAAATGTAATAAAAAATTAAACAATTAGATTTTTGTTTGTTTAAAATGTCATTCTCATCTTTATTTTTGGTCATAAGCATGTTTTAATAGCCCCAGTTTATGTGTATAACTATAACATCAAAAGCAATACAATCTTTTAAAAAATCACTCAGCGTTCACTTCACCTTCAAATAATTGTAAGTAACAGGGTGGAACAGTCTGTTCGAACGTGTGCTAAAGGTAACAATCAAGATCAGGACAGAGAAAACATTGTTCTACCCTACATACATGTCATACACGCACAATAGTACGTAATTGTTTTTGAAGTGGAGGTTTGCCTACACTAGCATCAACAGTGGTACCAGCCCCTGGAACTTAAGAAGCAAAATCTCTTCATATACATGATGATGGAGTGTCCACTAGGAGAATGCACACAGCAGGATTAGAGCGGTACTTGGAGCATGTGATGGGGCATTTTTCTCAGATTAAGTAGCTCGAGCATTTGGGGCACTTCACAGTAACTAGCCCTTAGTGGTAGGCACCACCCAGTGCAACATTTCAAACAGAGAAGATGCTCAAAACATGCTGGCAACTTACTCAGATTGTATGGTACGCTTACTGAGTGGACCCATGTGTGAGTATGATTTCAGGATCCAGTTAAGGTACATGAATCGTGAACTTAAAATAGTTCACGTAACTATACCTCCCTAAAGAAAGCTTGTAAGTGCCTGGTAGATGTCAATTGTTGGTATAATGTTAAGAATGGCCAAAAACGATCTAGCACCCAAGGCTTCCAAAATGAAATGTTCAAATGCCTCCCCTGGAAGGGTTTCAGTGATCTGAAACATTCACACCCCAGTGGTCAAACTCTCCCCCACTTAAAAGAAGGTCAAGGAGCTTCCCTGCTCAGGAATTGCGTGAATGTTTAGCTCTCCTCAAATGAAGCAGTGAATGCTACAGGGGTACCATAATTTCTCTAGTTAACTTTGAAGCCCCCAAACAAAAGAACAAGGTTATTGTCAGCTATATTAATAGAACTGTCAAAAGTTTACAATCCTGGCTCACTTCCACCTGCTTTGGGATACCTTATCAATCTCATCTTTTGTATCATGAGGACATTTGTGCATCCATGCTCCCTTTGGCCTAGTGGCACCTATTGCCACATGAGTATCAGAATCAGGAGTCATCTCAGGATCTTGAGGAAGAGATAGCTGAGCACAGCCAGCAAAGCAAAACTGGCCTGTAATTGGGCCACAGTGAGAGGTGAGCCAGTTCAGCCCCTGTGCATCGGCAGCACAGTTTCATTCACCATCCTCTCGTACACCTCAGTCTCTGCCACATCCTGCCAGGTGGAGAGCATCAGGAGCTGGCAATGTCCCTGACTTCACTTGGAGAATAGCTTTCTCTAGCCCTTCATACAAAGACTTTACTGAAGGAGAACCTAAAATAAGGGTCTCTGAAAGGACTTCCAGAATCCCACCAACCTTGGTGCTGACAACCCGCAGACCTAGGCTGGTGACTTTAAGGTTCACCATGCAGAAGGCTTCAGACAGGAAGGTGTTAAGAAAAATATGTCCTTGAATTAAGACATTCCTGATAGCCTTGTGTTCTAAAGTTCCCAAAAGATGCACCCTGTCATATAGTTGGTATCTTTCCCATACTTCTTCCAAAACGTTACTCTTTGGTCCCTCTCCTCCAGAATTCAGGTATCATACCACTGAGCAGTTCGATCCCTTTTCTGTAAACGAGTCTGCTGACAACAGCAATGGTTATTACACTGCTGTGCCTTCTAAGTGGTTCTGGGGTCAAGTCAGTAGGAGCTATAGTGTTAGGAATGAGGGACGCTCAGGATTTAGTGCTGCTCTTAGAACAGTGTTTTCCTTACTAGTATAAGAGACACAAATGGTGTGGTTTATGTCACAAAGAGACACAGAAGCTTGGTTCGTAAGCACAGACTGACTGACATCAGCAAATACGAAGAGGGAATGGTCTGTGAAGACTGTTTTGGGTCTTGCCTTGGAAGAGAGAGAGCATCATGGGCCCATGACAGAAAATGAACAACTGTAAGAGCAGACAATTGTAATTCTCTCCCAAACAAATATGTATCTGAGCAACAGTAGACTGTGAAGGACAGTTGCAACTGTAGATTGGTCGTACATGACTCTAAATAAACCTTAAGGCTGTTGCTGAGGTAAAGGACACCTTTCAATTTTCATAAGCATGGGTGATAATTAGGACCCTGTGCCTTCTCTCAATGAGGCACTAAGAGAGCTGGTAAATGTGGCTTTCCATCCCCTCCCATGTTTGGGTAGAAAAAAAATTAGACACCGTGCATAAATTATGTGTGCTGATCCTATTGATGGAAAGACTTTTGAGGGCTAACCTGGGAAGGTATCACCCATGGAGGCTGGCCACGCCCATCTCCTCTAGAGGCCATGCTGAGTTGGTTCAGGAATCAGTTCTCAGTGTAAGCCAGTTAAAAAATGTGTCTTCTGTCACTCAGCGGTCATACTGCAGCCAGTTTCTCCTTAGTGAAGGGTAGTAATGCTCAAATGGTTCCCTTCACCTTTCTTTTAACCTTTCTTGTGATTAGGTAGGTCTTTCCTCCATGAGCACCCTCTTTTCAGCCTAGATTCCTCTATTCCCATACCTGACTCTGTAATTAGGTTAAATTTTATTAAAATTGAAAGGGACATTTTCTCATACTCATAGCTAAATGTAGATAAAAGCAGTCCCTTTGAGAATAACTTATGTTAACTTTCAAAATACTTAAGCTCTTTCAAAATGTTTGGATTACATTCAGTTTGTGTGTGTGTGTGTGTGTAAGTCAGAGGATCACTTGCTGTGTTCAGTTCTCTCCTTCCACCATGTGGGCTCCAAGGACTGAACTCCAGGCACCAAGCTTGGCACGAATGCCTTTATCCACTCAGCAGTCTCATCCACCCAAAGTTCTCTAGCTCTTTGAGCCAGCAGTTCTACTTCTCAAATTTGTCTTACAAAAATACTCACCTAATTGAACAAAATCAATTAGATTACGCTCGGTGCTGCACTGCTTAAGACCATGAAACCCTGGAACAGTTCTCATGTTCATCTGATGAATGAACAGGGAGTTTAAGTGGCTACATAAGGCATAATGAAGGCAAGAAATACATGACAATGTAACCATTAAATAAGGTGGGCAGGCCTGCTAGTATAGGCCTGGGATCTCAGCTCCTGGGGGTGGGGAGCTCAAGCAGGAGGATCAGGAGTTCAGGCCTTTCCCACATAAGTTAGTTTCAGGCTGGCTTAGGCAATGTAAGACACTTTCAGACAAACCAAAAAATAGGTCCAGAAATATAGTTCAGTTGGTGCACTTCTTGCCTAGCAAGCACAAACCACATAAAAAAACAGGTGTGGTGTGCGTCCCTTTGATTGTAGTAATTTGGTGGTAGAGACGAGGATCAGAAGGATTAGATCAACCTTATAGGGAGTTTGAGAAAAACAAGAGACCCTGTTTCAAAAACCACAAAACACACAAAGAACTAATAAACGGAATGAAGAACATCTCTGAATTACTTATAGGAAAAAATGTTGGTGTTCATAAGTTAAAAGAATAAAGCTAGTTGAGAGGCTAAAGAGATGGTCCTATGGTTAAGAGCACTGGCTGCTCATCCAGAGGTCCTGAGTTCAATTCCCAGCACCCACATGGTGTCTTACAACCATCTATAACTGTGGTCCCATGGAGTTGATGCCCTCTTCTGGTGTGCAGGCATACATATAGACAGAACACCCGTATACGTAAAAATAAATCAATACATCTTTAAAGCTAGTTGAGGCATGGTGAGATGTGTCAGTGGTAAAGACATGGCTTCCAGTCCTGATGACCTGAGAGAACTTGGAACTCATATGATGGAAGGAGAGAAAGGACTCCCCCAAGCTGTTCTTTGATCTCCAAATGCATGTCATAGCATATAAACATACACACACATACAAAAATATGGGGGAAATGTCATTTTAAAAAAAAAAAGATGGGCAGATGGCTCAGTATGCACATCACAATACACAGAATGCACACGTACACATCATTAAAAAATGCATCTTAAAAAGAATTAATCCTGAGGAGGTGGCTCAGCGGTAAAGGTGCCTGCCACCTAGTCTAACAGCCTGAGTTCAAGCCCCAGGACCCATAGAGAAGGAAAAAGCTGGCTGCTACAGGTTGTCATCTGACCTCCACAAGCACACTGCCACATATTGCTCACACACAAATGTCAGAGAGAGAAGGGCAGCTGAAAAGCACAACAGGATTTTTAATAAGAAACATGGTGATGAACACTGCAGAATTAAGCAGTTATCTGTAGGGAACTGGTTCAGGGAGCCCTTCTACAGGCTGTATTCCCGAGTGCCAAGTTACCAAAACAAACGTGTTCTTTAGGGAAAGGCTATACATTGAAAATAATTAGAGTCATTTGATCCACTTAGTAGTTCTTTTTTTCTCTAAGATTCACTGGTTAGGTAATGTTGCTAATTTTGGCCGAGAGAGGTACAATTATGGGTCAAAGTAATAAAGTTTACTGTATAGAAGGCAAGATTTATAGCCAGGATTTCCGAATCCTAGAGTGCACTTGCCTGGCTTGAGTTGCCCACTAATGAAATGAATAATTTGTTTAACATCTGCAAGTGTCCTTCTTGTGATTACATTCATTCTAGGTAGTGTGTTTGGTTCTGAGGGAGGAGCATTGTGTAACAGCTTACGTGTTCCAGCAGATGAACTCCCAGCAAGCCCAGATGACTCTGATAATAGTGTGTCAGAGAGCTTGGATGAATATGACTACTCAGTGTCTGAGATCAGCCGCTCCTTCCGGACACACCAAGAAATGTGTGAGCAACTCAACATCAATCACATGATCCAAAGGATCTTCCTCATTACTCTGGACAACAGTGAGTTGCAGACTTGAACCACTGAATATCTATTCTTCCCTCTTGGCTTGGGCGAGGGACTATTTTGGTTCTTAGAAAACTGCTATGCCGGGCTAAAGAGGTGGCTCAGAGGTTAAGAGCACTGACTTCTCTTCCAGAGGTCCAGAGTTCAATTCCCAGCAACCACATGGTGGCTCACAACCATCTGTAATGGGATCTGATGCCCTCTTCTGGTGTGTCTGAAGACATCCACAGTGGACTCATATAAATAAAATAAATAAATAATTCTTTAAAAAAAAAGAAAACAGAAAACTGCTATGTCTATTACCCTGTATCCCCAAAATACAGGGTTTACCATAGTAAGGTTTTAATTCCTTAAAAATAGTATTTCAGTAGATCTAACTTCTGCCATGTTGGTGTCTGTTCTTCCTTAAAAGAGGAGGAGAAAGAATAGCTAAACCCATTTTCTTCTTGGATGAATGCTGAGAGGCTCAGAAGGGTTTTGCCCTATCTGTAATTCAACCCTAAAGTTAATGCTAGTGTGTGGAATTTTTTCCTAAATGTCATACTGAGAATCCACACAGTCCATGCTCTGTAGCTACTTTGTGTATCCAGATCACTGTGGTTATTTCTGAATTCAAGAGACATGCTATCAAGGTCAGTTGTTAGAAGCTGAGCACAGCAGTATATACCTTTAGTCTCTAGTACTGGGGAGGGGGAGGCAAGAGGGACCTCTTGAGCCTAAGAGTTGAGTACCAAGCTAGGCAATAGAAACAAAACCAGTGTCATGAGGACAGGAACGTTATCCTTAACCTGTCAGATGAAAATTTTCACAGGTGATCCAAGCTTGAAAAGCGGGAACGGCATCCCCAGTCGCTGTGTGTACCTAGAAGAGATGGCAGTAGAGCTGGGGGAACAAGACTGGCTTGATATGAGCAACGTTGAGCAGGTACCTCCTGATCATGCCCGCAGCAGAGCAGCCACGCTGAACCCTCTTCATTCTCCTGATGCTTGCCTCTGCCTCGTCCATTGTGTGTGGTATTCCCCTCTGAACTCTTCCTATCCACCCTGGCCACACATCCAAATCCACCCATTGTTTAAGAACCAGTTAAGATGTCATCAGAGTTGCCAGAAAAGAGTTGTCATTCCCTCCTTTGAGTTCCTTATTGTGTACATTTATTATACGAACTGTCACTGTCTCTTGTGGCTTTTTAATGAACCTGTCTTATCACTCCTGTGTTCCTAAGACAAGGCCCACCTCTTTTTACATACTTTCAAAAACCCAAAACTGGTCTGGGCAGATGGTGCACAAGTTTGGATGCCCAGCACCCACTGAAGCTAATGGTGCCACGTGGGACAAGGATCTCAGTGCTAGAAAGGAGTGGGAGGAGAGAGCAGAGTGTCTCTGGTGACTTGCTGATCATCCAGCCTGGATGGGAAATAGTGAGCTCCAGGGTTAATCTGAGTTCAGGGGCATGAGCAGAGAGTGACAGAGCAGGACACCCAGTGTCCTTTGGTCTCATTCCAATCCTCAGAAGATCAAATACAGAAGACAACGTCCATCAAGTACAACGGTTTCTGAAGGTATCAGTGCCCACAATAATCTGACTGTATGTTTAATTAAAAATAATAAAAGTTTTAAAATATCGAGAGGAAAGACAGATCACTTGGCATTTCACTTTCACACTTAAAGGGTCTTCACGCCCAGCAGTCACATGGCAGCATAGATTTTACATGTATGTTTGTCACCCATGCTTTACACCATTCAACACGTAACCGTTTGGTGCCTACTCTGCTGTGACTATCCCAGACACTGGAGTCTTAATTTACAGGAACTAAGTAAATAATTAGTTTCTAACATTCCTGATGTAATATTATTCCTCCCACCCCATTCTGAACTACATCTGATTCTTGCCAAAGCACGAATCGAACTTCTTATATCTTAGTGTTCTAGAATTTACCTTTCAATAGCTTAGCATTGTGTTTATTTTTATTAATAGGCTATCTTTGCTCGGTTATTGCTTCAAGATCCAGGAAACCACTTGATCAGTATGACTTCCTCCACAACTTTAAATCTCTCTGCTGATCGTGATGCAGGAGAGAGGCACATCTTTTGTTACCTTTACTCCTGCTTCCAAAGAGCCAAGGAAGAGGTAAACGAATAAGCTCCATGGAATTTTAGATGGTCTTAAGTGATGCTAGCGTGAGAGGGTTGGCTCAGTGCCCTTCATGCCATGGTGTGTATTTACGGCATGTCTGGCACTATTAGGTGGCCGTAAAGTCTTAGTCTCCCTTTTGTGGCTTGGGGGTCTATCTCTTTCCAGCTAACCAGTGTCTCTTGTTCTCTATAGAACCTCTCTATAAATCACACCTTTAAAAAAGGAAAACAAAACGACAACAAACAAAAGCATCAGATCAGTTGGGTGCGATAGCACATGTCTGTAATTCTAGGACTCATGAGGCACAGACAGAGGATTGCGACAAGTTCAGAGCTAGCCTGGTATGCATATTTACACAGTGAGTTCCAGGCCAGCCTACACTGTATAGTGAGACCAAAATAAAACAACAGGAACCAAACAAAATCCAAATCTTCTAACATTTCCAATGAGGTGGAGATTCTTAAATGGGCTAAGTTTGACATCTTTAGGATTAGAATTTTAGCATGTGAGCCTGAAAGCCGAACTACAGAATCTGTCAGGAATTTTCAGTCTCCAAGAAACCAATACTGCCAGGGGGTGGTGGCACACACCTTTAATCCCAGCACTTGGGAGGCAGAAGCAGGTGGATTTCTGAGTTCTAGACCAGCCTGGTCTACAGAGTGAGTTCCAGGACAACCAGGGCTACACAGAGAAACCCTGCCTCGAAAAACAAAAAAAGAAACCAATACTGTTTGGGGATATGTTGTTTTCTATCCTGTTTACTGTGCGTACCCTTGTTCCATGTTATAAAAGCTATATGCTTTTCTCTCTTCGTTGCAGATTACCAAAGTTCCAGAAAACCTACTCCCCTTTGCAGTGCAGTGCAGAAACCTCACTGTGTCCAACACTCGAACAGTTCTCCTCACCCCAGAGATCTATGTTGACCAAAACATCCATGAGCAACTGGTAGATTTGATGTTGGAAGCTATTCAGGGAGCCCGTGAGTACAGAAGCAAGGATTTTGAATATCTGAATTTAGAATACCAATTTAAAATTCCTCTAATGGTGTTAGAGAGTCTCAGAGTCATTATGACTCTGACAGAAGTTAAGGAAGGAAGCTTACACCTTGATCTTTAAGCCTCAATACTAGCAGAATTCTTAAATATACCATAGAGGGCCCAGCAGTTAAGAGCACTTTTATTTGCCCTTCCAGAGGACCCCAGTTCAGTTCTCATCACTCACATAGGGGCTCAGAACTGCATATAACTTCAGTTCTAGGGGATCTGCTGCACTGTTCTGGAGCACTGTATGCACTTGGTACGTGCATGGATGCAAAACACTCATCCACATAAAATAAAAGTAAATAAATCACAAAGCCATCACTACCCATTGGGAAGTGGGTATCTAGTTCATTGGTCAAACAGCAGTGGAGTAGTGCCTAGCATTCACAGGTCTTCAGTTCAATCGCTACACCACAGCAGAGACAGACAGAAAGCATGAAACTGTGTAAACACATAAAAATTAACACAGGGGGCTAGAGAGATGACTCAGAGGTGAAGAGCACTGACTGCTCTTCCAGAGGTCCTGAGTTCAATTCCCAGCAACCACATGGTGGCTCACAACCATCTGTTATGGGATCTGATGCACTCTTCTGGTATGTCTGAAGACAACAACAGAGTACTCACATATATAAAATAAATAAATCTTAAAAAAAAAATAACACAGCCTCCGTCCTTTCTCATCTGTCTTCTGTTAGATTTTGAAGATGTAACTGAGTTTTTAGAAGAGGTCATTGAAGCCTTGCTGTTGGATGAGGAGGTTCGAACATTTCCTGAAGTCATGAGTCCAGTATTTGATATTTTACTTGGCCGAATAAAAGATCTGGAACTCTGCCAGATCCTCCTGTATGCATATCTGGACATTCTTCTCTATTTCACTAGGCAGAAGGATATGGCCAAGGTAGGTCTCAAAGCATTGTCTGCTCTTGGTGCTGACATCTTAATATTTGATGCTTCCTGTCCTGAAGGCACTAGAACATTGCCTATAGAAAGCCAAGTGTGGTATCACATGCCTGCAATCCTAGCATTTGGGAAGTGGAGGACCAACACTATCCTCAGCTACACAGTGAAGTTGAGGCCGTTAGGCCAGGACTGGTGAGATGGTTCAGTGGGTAAAGGCCTTTGCCATGAAGTCTGAAGAGCTAAATTTGATCCCAGAGCCCATGCGGTGGAAGGAGAGAACCAACCCCTGCATACAAGTTGTCCTCTGACCTCCACACTCCACTCACAGGCACACACACACACACACACACACACACACACAAACACTGAGTGAATAGATAATAAATAAATGTTTAAAGGTTTTCTGTAATTTGAGGCCAGCCTGGATTTTACGAAACCTGGCCTTTAAGAGGGTGTGGGGCTGTGTAAGACTAACTTCTTTCATCTTATCCCCTTGTGTCTTCACACAGTTGAGTAAATAGGATTTGTCCTCCTGCAGGTGTTTTTAGAACACATTCAGCCCAAGGACCCCAGCAATGGGCAGCTGTATCAGAAGACCTTGCTGGGAGTCATTCTGAATATCTCGTGCTTGTTAAAGACTCCGGGTGTGGTAGAGAGCCATGGCTTCTTCCTGAATCCGTCCCGTTCCAGTCCTCAGGAGATCAAAGTACAGGAGGCCAACATCCATCAGGTGGAGCTGCTTCCCGGGGTGTCACAGCCACTGATTTGAGATGACCAAGGAACCATGTAGGGATAAGGCTGCTTCAACCTGTCTAGGAAAGCTAATCGGTCTGGTTGGCTTTTGTCCTAATAACATAACAAAATTGCCCCCTTATTGAGGGGATGGGGTGGCACATGCTTGTAATCCTAGCACTTAAGAAATAAGAGTCAGGGGGTCATCCTGAGCTACATAGCCAGTACTAGGCAAACCTGCACTATATAAAAATAAAGAAAGGGATAGGGTGGTGGTGGTGCACATCTTTAATCCCAGCACTTGGGGGGCAGAGGCAGGCAGATCTCTGAGTTCAAGGACAGCCAGGGCTACACAGAAAAACCCTTTCTCAAAAAACAAAAAGAAGGGAAGGCAACAAAGAAATCACTTTTGGCACACACCTATAATCTCAGCAGACAGAGGCAAAGGCAAAGGCAGGCTTGGTCTACATGTTGAGTTCCATGACATGTAGAAAGACCCTGTCTCCAAAAAAGAAAGAAAAGAAAGAGAGAGAGAGAGAGAGAGAGAGAGAAAGAAAGAAAGAAAGAAAGAAAGAAAGAAAGTAAGTCACTGTCTTCAGGTCCTTCCCTAAAAAGAGGGGATGACCTTTGGCGTGGGTGAGAACTACCCCGTATGACAGTGCTGCACACCCCATCAGTCCTTGCCCTTCTTGCCAAGATACTGTCACTCAGCTCATAAACCTTTTGACTAAAGGCCATCTTGTAAATTTTCCAGGTCCTCCTCTTTAGGCGTAGGCCTAACATAGAATTTAGCAGAAGTCTGATGGCAAGGCATTAAATGGCCAAACGGGGCGCGGTTAAGTGTCCGTTTACTGTTAAATCATCACGCTGCTGGCATGCAGGTGTTTAGCAGACTACAACAGTGGTCAAACCAACTGCCCTTGGTGTTTGTTTATTTCTTGTAAAGAAAGATTTACTGGGACCTTCAAGATGGCTTAGTGAGTAAAGATCTTGTCATCCAGATGACTCGAGGTTGTTCCCCAGGACCCACGTAGTAGAGAGAATCTGCTCCCATACATGCCCATACATGCCTTCTAGCATGTCACTCCCACATACTAAATACATTGACACTAAATAAATGTAATATAAAAATTAAAGACACTTAATGACTCTAGCCATGTCTGTGTTTCATTTATGACTTAGTGTCATACTAGAGTGGTAGAGTTGAATAATGCTATGAAAACCATTTGAAAAACAGATCCAGAGGATCTATCACCTAACACAGTACCAAAAAAATCCCTGCTGTGAAACCTATTAAAGTCTGTGCAGTTTGACAGCTGGCCAGAAAAAGTTTCCTAAATATCCAGTAATACATATAATATCTGTTATATATAAATAAATATATATGAGAATCAGGGAATAAGGTACAAAAGGAGTAAAGGGGAAGGTTAAGATTAGCATTTATTTAAAAACTTGTATTTGCTGGGGCTTAGGAGTAAAAAAAGAAAATACCAGGATTGTGAAATTGGAATGTTCTGTGGTTGTGTTTTCTGCTAAACAGTTCATGGCTCAGTTTCATGAAAAGATCTACCAGATGCTGAAGAACTTGCTCCAGCTCTCTCCAGAAACCAAGCACTGCATCTTGTTCTGGCTAGGAAACTGTTTGCATGCAAATGCAGGCCGCACCAAGATCTGGGCCAATCAAATGCCCGAAATCTTCTTCCAAATGTATGCCTCAGATGCCTTCTTTCTGAATCTGGGTGCTGCTCTCCTGAAGCTGTGCCAGCCATTCTGTAAACCCAGATCCTCTCGGCTCCTCACCTTTAACCCCACATACTGTGTCCTCAAGGACTTGAATGATGAAGAACGGAAAATTAAAAGTGTACATATGAGAGGTAGGAAGGGAATTGGGCTCTTCAAAACAGTGAGTGTGTGTCACCTCTGAGGCATTTGCTTCCTTAGCCTTTGAGAAAGTGCCTCTTGTTCAAAACAGATGAGAACAAGTTAAACGATTTAAACATGGATTTTTGAAAAATAGCGCCTGTTACCTTTTAAATGTTAGGCCTTGGTGAGACCTTCTGTCTAATTCTGGCAACCTTGGATATTCATTCCCTCATCTTTTATAAAATGCAGTTCTGCACAGCTGCTGTCTTTCTTGAACTCAGAGGTTCCAGAAGAGGGCAGACAGGTAGGGTAACGTAGTGGAGACAGCACAGGAAGGGGTGAACAAGCAGCCCTGCAGAAGCTGGTGTCTTCATGTCTCAATAGACAAGTCACAGCTTACCAGGCAAAGGAGCAGGAGTGTAGACAATAGGGGGTATAGAGGGACAACCTGTGGAAGCAGCAGCAGGGACTTACTGAGAGGCAGGGGCAGGGGATCTTTGAGTTTGAGGCTGTCTAGAAAAAAAATCTATGGGAAGAATTTATTGAGGACTAGTGAGAACTTCCATGTAGTTAGAGCAAGGGCTGGGGTGGGGTGGGTGAAGAGTGCAGGCTGGGAAGGAAGAAACCTGGCACCAGATTGGAGAAAACTTGAATATAGAGAAGTGAAAAGGAATCAGCCCTGATCTGTCACTCAGAATGAATCTCTTGTCAGTCTTGGTTGATTTCCTTCTAGGTTTTGGGGGAATTTTTTTAGCCTCTTATAAATTAAAAAACTAATATCTGCACAAAAATAACTTATCTTAAGCACTGAAAAGCATAGAATAAGTAGAAATGGCCAATTGGTGGTGGCCCATGCCTTTAATCCCAGCAGTCAGGAGACAGAGACAGGTGGATCTTTGTGCGTTGGAGGCCAGCCTGGTCTACAAAGCAAGTTCCAGGAAAGCCAGAGCTACTCAGAGAGACCCTGTCTCAAATGAGTGAATGAATGAATGGAAATGGCCCATTGCCTACCACTTGGAAACTATACAGTATTATCACTCATTTTAGTTTTTTGCTGATTTCATTGGTTCAGCAAAGGAGATTTAGCTGTTTCTGTAGATCACGGGAGGCAGAAAGTGTTTTTAGACAAGGAAGTGGTTGGAGATGTGTTGTGAGGAAGATAGCATTGTAACAAGATGGAGGCTGCGGGAGAGTGAAGCCCAAGACCGGTGTCTGTGGAGAGCCGTCTGTCACCATTCCTTTTGCTTCTTTGAGGTTTGGACAAGGAGACCTGTCTGATCCCAGCTGTGCAGGAGCCAACGTTCCCCCAGAGCTACAACCTTGTGACCGAGAACCTGGCCCTGACAGAGTATACCTTGTACTTGGGATTTCACAGGTAACGCCTTTGATGTCGTTGGAAAAGAACTGTTGGTCCAGTTAGTTGTGTTGACAGCTTGAAGGTAGGCAGTGAGTCTAAAGAGCCCTGTTAGGATGGCACAGGGAAAGTCACATGCACTGGTTTAAATTTACATCAGTCCACTTTGTACAGATTGCTTATAGTTTTGTTTTTTGTTTGTTTTTTTTTTTATCTTCCTTTAAAATTAACATTGTGCTAATATTCTTCTCCACATTTTGCCAACTTTTCAATCCCTGCCTTTTTGTTATTATCTAGGAAAATCTAATTACTTTCATTTTACTTTTCACTCTCTACCCTTGAATTCTTATTGCTTCTGATGCCCAAAGACCAGAGACGAAACTGACGGAAGTTGAGAGAATGGTGTAAGGGGTCCCAGGCAGACAATACAAGCAGAGAGGAGCTGCGGGCCTGAGAGGAAGGCTTCTAAACACGAGATGGCTGAGAGCTTGTGTAGACGTGCCAGAAGCGCCCATTTCTAGCAACCCAGCTATATGTCACTCTACAGTTTTCCCCCTTATTTAGCTGAGATGATTTCCAGCATACGGGAGACATAGCAACTCACTCATTGGTCTCCTCTATAGGAAGAGTATTACAAATACTGAGGTTTTTTTTTTAATTGGTAGGGACAGGGCATACATGCTCATATGTGATGTAGAATCCAGAGATCTGTGTCAGGTGGCTTTCTCAGATGCTCCCCTACCATAGCTTTTGAGGAAGGATCTTTTACTGATTCAGCAAGACTCCAGGGATCCTCCTGTTTCTATGTCCCCAGCATTAGGACCCCAGGAGCACACCAGCATACTCATCTTTTACATGGGTGCCAGGGATCGAAATGCAGGTCCCCATGCTTGTACATGCAAGCAGTTTATCAACTGAGCCATCTCTCCAGACCCAGGAATACTCATATTTTGTTTGTTTTTTTTCAAGACAGGGTTTCTCTGTGTAGCCTTGGCTCTCCCGAAACTCACTCTGTAGATCAGACTGGCCTCAGATCTACCTGCCTCTGCCTCTTGAGTGCTGAGATTAAAGGTGTGTGTCACATGCCTGGCTTGGAATACTGAATTTTTTTTTTTTTTAATGCCTTCTCAGGATACTTAAATTAATGTAAGGGTTTTTGGGTTTGTTTGTTTTTTTAACTCCTCCAGCAAAAAATTACTGGGGGGAAATGAAAATATGTCATTAGATAGTGTTTCTGACCTGTTGTTGACATTTTTAAATGTGGTAACAGAAGTTCAGCATGTGCTTGATCTGCTCAACACTCTAAATTCAGACAGAGAGAGAGATGCCTGGCATCTAGTTTCCCAGTCAGTCACCCTAGTAGCTGTCCACCAGAACCAAGGAGTGATTTAGGATTGTACATGTAGAACCAGTTATCAGTAGCTTTTAGTTCTAGGTCTTCCTTTCAATATTCGAGTGAACTTTTGTGAAGGATAATTATCATATTCTTCAGAGGGCTGGAAGCTGCTCTTAGGTTGTGTGCCTATTGGTGGCTGCTTTAGGTGTGGGTGTTGAAATCAAGCCTTTTTCACTGCTTAGTTTTCTCACTGTGCAAAGATCATCCTCTGACCCCACCTGTGTGCGCTAAAGCTTGTGCTGGGCTGCTCATACTCTGCCTCATTAAAATGACTGTTTTCCACACTCTGCACCCAGCTCATGGTAGAGGCTGCTAACTCTCCATAATTACCTTCGGGTTTGTTGTGCACATTTTCTGAGAGCAGTGTGCCTTGCTTCTGTCCAGTCAGTGACTTTTGTGAATGCCTTCTGTGTCATTGATCCTGCAACTTTCTACAACTGTAGAACACTAGAGAAAACAAACAAGGATTTGCTTTTCAGTGTGGTCTATGCTACACTACCCCACATGGGCCTCCCTGACCTAGTCTCTTCTGCTTTCTTGGGGGCAGGTTGCATGATCAGATGGTAAAAATCAACCAAAATCTGCATCGGCTGCAGGTTGCCTGGCGGGATGCTCAGCAGAGTTCTAGCCCTGCTGCTGACAATCTCCGTGAGCAGTTCGAACGCCTGATGACCATCTATCTCTCTACCAAGACTGCTATGACTGAACCCCAGATGCTGCAAAACTGCCTGAATTTGCAGGTGTCCATGGCTGTTCTGCTGGTTCAACTGGCCATAGGCAATGAGGGCTCACAGCCAATAGAGCTAAGTTTTCCTTTGCCAGATGGCTACAGCTCTTTGGCTTATGTGCCAGGTAAGCAGCCTGTCCTTTGGGAACATCCTATTAATAGCCACCTAAGTTTAACTGGGTCACCTTGGAAGCTTAATCCTCAAAATACCCTTCCTTAGTTATCATTCAATTGTTTTTAAAAGTTGAGAAACTACTCAAACTTAGAAGAATCTCCTGGCCAAAGCATGGGGGTCCCAGCAGCTGCTTCTCCATATGACAGTCCCTGATACTGGGACTGTCAGAAGACAGCCTGTAAAAATGAACTGCTGTCAGGGTTTTCACAGCTTAGTTTCTGTCATTAATATTGTTTGTCTTTCAAAGTATTCAACTGTCTGTCTGACTCTCCCTGAGGTCTATTTAGGAGAAGAAAAAAAATCCCTCTTATTAACTTGTATATATATGTGTGTGTCAGTGAGGGGTCAGTAGATGTTCACTAATCAGATTAAATGTTCTTGAACACTGTGCTGCTCTCGTATTGCTATGTAACAAGTTACTCCCTAAACATAGCAGCTTAAAACAGCAAACATATCTCACCCAGTCCTCTGCATCAGAAATCCAGGAGCACTTGGCTGTGTGATTCTAGCTCAGAGTGCTAATGAGGTTATGGCCAAGCTGTCAGTCAGAGCCATAGGACTCTGAGGACTCAACGAGAGCTGGAGGATCCACTTACGAGCCCAGTCGGCTGGTTGTCAACAGGCCTCAGCTGCTTGCCAGTAGCCTCACACATCTCTTAGTGCCACTCATGATGTGGCAGCACAGATGACCAAAATGAAAGCTGCAGACTCTCTCAACTAACCTTGAAAATGATGTCCTCTACTGCATCCATCTGAGTATGTCCTAGTCTTAGAGTAATGATGATGTCCTCTGCTGCATTCGGCAGGGGATTTCCTAGTAATGCAGAAGGGGACTTAGCACAGGTCTGAGTGCCAAAAGGAAGAATGGTTAGAGGACCATCCTGGAGCTCCTTACTGCAGTCACCTAGTGTAACTAGCCACACCTAAAAGGTGACTTAAACTGTGGCCAACCTATGGGGGCACATAGTACTAGTGTTAATAATTCTTTGTGTCACTGCTGTTCATGTATTTCCTCAGATAAAAACAAAGCTTGATACACACATAAGAGATCCTACAGTTACTAACTTATTACCATCCCTGGTACATAAAAGACTTGGATTTTTTAACCTTTGTTAATTTACGTAGAGGTACTGGGATGTTGTTTGAGACCAATGAACAGTTGTTTGGCTAATTCCACTGAATCTTTTTCAGAATTTTTTGCAGATAACCTGGGTGATTTCCTCATTTTTCTCCGGCGATTTGCTGAGGACATCTTGGAGACATCAGCAGATTCCCTGGAGCATGTCCTTCATTTTATCACCATTTTCACTGGAAGCATAGAAAGGTGATGCGCTGGCCACTTGCCCCAGTCTCTGGCTAGAGCCACAGACATTCTGCCTGCTGTGGTGAGGTTTAATAAGCAGAGGACTTTGCCCACAGAATTTGAACCAGCATATAAGGTACCTAATAGGATTCCATTGCTGGTCCCTGGTTAAAATAGTTAACCAGAATACCTGAAGCCGGACCAGTGGCAGACAGGTGCTAAACTTCTAATTATGTCAGCCAAGGCTTGCCCCTGTGGCTCGAGTTGAATGAACAGTAAACCTGGGTTGGTGTTCTTTCTAGCCTGGTGGTTTTACTATGTTACTATGTACTGTGTTTTTTAGAATTGCTCCCTGGGTTTTCTGGGGGGAGGGGGAAGTGGAGGGCATTAGGTGTGTGGGCTAAAGGAAACAATTTTTTTTGCACAAAAGGGCACATTTGCTACAAAATAAAAAGAAAATTCCGCAATTCTGCAAGACATATCAATGAGAAGTATATAGAAGTAAACCCTTCACTGAGCTGAGCAGACCTAAGAGGAAGTTGGCCATAAGCCAACAGGCATTGATTAGACTCATAGGACAGGGATTATGGAGCTATCAGATAATTCTAACCTAATTATTTGTACTCAGAAAGCTTGGAAAGGCAAGTTTATTCAAAATGAACCTGTCAGAGACGTGTACATAGTAAATAGTGCATTGTTATAGAGAAAATTGAATGTCCTAAGCATTACATGGAAGCCAAAGTACTTCCTCATACATGGTTAGCTCTCCTCTCAAGAGTTAGCAGGCAGGCATGATAGTGTACATCTATAATCCCAGCTCTCAGGAGGCAGAGACAGGAAGAATGCTGCAGGTTCAAGACAAGCCTGGTCTACATAGGGAGTTCCAGGAGAGCCAGAACTATGTAATAAAACCATCTCAAAACATGTTACATGGTATCTCCTTCACCGGAGTACTGGCAAACTTGAAACAGGTGTGACTTTTCTATATTTAATAGTGATATAGAAGATACTATCTCCTCTTGTAGAATAGAATCCCATCAGGGAGTTATGTCTTCCTGCTCATCATGCTTTCTGCCCTCTGCAGAATGAAGAATCCCCACCTGAGGGCCAAACTAGCAGAGGTGTTAGAAGCAGTGATGCCTCACCTGGACCAGACCCCAAGCCCCTTGGTGTCCAGTGTGTTCCACCGGAAACGTGTCTTCTGCAACTTTCCGTATGCTCCCCAACTTTCAGAAGCCTTGATCAAGGTTTTTGTGGACATCGAATTTACAGGTAAAGAAGTCACATGGCCAGCTCTAGAGCTGAGAACTAAGAGTTTCACAGCTTGATCACTGTCAAATGTCACAGACATGTCAACCAGCATTACTTGAATACTCACTTTGTACCAGGCTTAATGCTAGGTGCTTTCTTTTTACTATGTCATTAACTTGTCTATCTGAAAAGTTTATATATAAGTTGTTCTCATTTTATATGTAAGAACATAGATGCTAAAAATGTTTTAATTGTTTTTACATATCATACACCTAAAATTGCTAAAACCAGCTCTGTCTCATTAAAAAAACAAACAACAACTAGAACAAATAATCCCACCTGCATACACTTGAAAGCAAGGCAAGCTTGAGGACCTGAGATTGAGCCTTAAAATCCAGGTTTTAAAAAGCCGGGTGCAGCAATACATACCCCTAATTCAATTCTAGGGAGGCAGAGACAAGAAGATGTCTGGGGCCTGATGGTCATCCAGTCTGGGCAAGTCATTGAGTTCTGCTTTAAAGAGAGACTCTGTCTCAAAAAAATAAAGTGGAAGCAAGGTGGTGGTGCAAGAGGCAGGGGGATCTCTGTGAATTTGAGGACAGCCTGGTCTATTAAGTGAGTTCCAGAACAGCCATGACTACAGAGAGAAACCCTGTCTCAAACAACCAAACAACAACAAAAGGGAGAGCAATTGAGGAAGGCACTTGGTATAGACTTTCAGCCTCCATGTGTACATGTGCAAACCCACACACATGGACACACACAGAAACATGTATGAACATAATACCCACAGCATATGTATACATCAAAAAAAATAAAAGAGTACCCAGTAAACAGCATTGTCTCTTTCTTCAGTCCTGATCACCCGAGTTTCAATTAAGCAGAGCTTTATTCTGAACTAATAGTCAAGACATGTTAAGCAATTGCATAAAAGTCTTTTTAAAGGGGATTTCTGCTATTTGGTAACTTGTACAATTAACATTTAAAGAGGCATTTAGCTAACTTTATTTAGCTAATTTTATTGCCTAACTGTCCACATTTGTTTTCTGCTTTTGTCTCTTACCTCTGGGTCTCAATTTCTCACATATAAAATGAGTCAGAATGATGATTCACTGACATAGTACGTGTGAACCTGCCCCTGAGGAGCTGCCCAGTGATGATCTCACTGTGTGGCCGTACATTCCATTAATCTAAAAGTGAAGGTTGGAAAAGGCTTGGTGAACCAAGCACAGTGATGCATACCTGTGTAATCCTAACACCTTGGAGGCAGAGGCAGAAAGACTTAATTGGAAACCATCCTAGAGCCAGGTGTGGTGGCACACGACTCTAATCCCAACACTCATAAGGCAGATGTAGGTGAAGCTCTGACAGCCTAGTCTATATAGCAGGTTCCAGGACAGCCAGGGTTATGTAGAGAGACCCTTTCTCAAAACAAAACAAACAAACAAAAATGGAAGGAAAGAAAGGAAGAGGAAAGGAAAAGAAAGGAAAAAGAAACCTTGGATTATGTAGCAAGAGCATTCTCTAAGTGAAAAAATGAAAGGAAAAAAGGAGGTGGGAGGAGTGGAGAGAGGTGAGGAAGTCTGCACTAAACAGAACAAGGGAGCCCAGGCCTCGGTTCCAGCTACTGTATCCATCTGTCTAGCTTCCCCCTTCCAGGTTGGAGAGGCCTTACAGTACCTCTCCATATGATGTAATTCAAACACAGTATAAGACTTTTGTAAGATTTTTAGCTCTTGGTATGTTTTTGGAATAATCAAGTGTCAATTGGCCCCATGGCTAGGATGTTGTCTATAAAGAATGTGGAGCACTTAGTGTCCCATTCTGCACATGATTTTGACTGCCCTAGTGACCATCTTGAGAGCCTTATTGTATATTTCATACTTGGATACAGAAGCATATATTCTTGGCTTTTTTTTTTTTTCTTTTTTTCTTTTTTTCCTTTTTTGGGACAGGGTTTCTCTGTGTAGCCCTGGCTGTCCTGGAACTCACTCTGTAGACCAGGCTGGCCTTGAACTCAGAAATCCACCTGCCTCTGCCTCCCGAGTGCTGGGACTAAAGACATGCGCCACCACTGCCTGGCCGGCGTTTATTTATTTATTTATTTAATTATTAACAGCTTGGTCCTGACCCCTTACTAAATAAGCCATCCTTTAGAGCTGTTTTCCTCTTGTTTGTCAAGCAAACAAAAAAACACTTGGCCTAATTCTAGGCCTTAGAAATTACTAGAGAAAGCTGGACATGGTGGCACATGCCTTTAATCACAGCACTCAGAGCACTTCTCTGAGTTTGCGGCCAGCCTGGCCTACATGAGTTCCAGGAGAACCAAGGATCCACAGAGAAACCTTGTCTTGGGGCTGGGGTGGATGGGGATTCCTAGCAAAGGCTGGAGATGTGGTTCAGTCATAGCATGCTTACCCAACATATACAAGGCTTATGTTTTGTGTGTTATGCATGTGTTTTAATAGAATATCTTTATTCTTTAACAATTTCATACATGTAAAGAATGTTTGATCATATCCACCCCCAAATCCCCCTTCCTCCTTCCTCTGGAAACCCCCAACATATTCCCTTTCCCTTCCCCCATTCACATCTGCTCCTTCTTTTGCCCACATCCACTGAATCTAGTTGGTGCTGCCTGTTGGAATGTTGGCCGGTCTTGTTGACATGATTGCATGCAGGTAATTGTAGCTACAGCCTAGGTTTTATCCCCAGCACCCCAAGGAGTATGGGCTGGAGGAACTCCTAGGGAAGATTTTGGCATCAGCCTTGACATTCAGAATAAAGAAAATGCATACTCATAAGCTCCTGCTCATTCGCTATTAGACCACCCTGCTGATTTCTCATTCTTTTCTTACTTTAGGGGACCCCCATCAATTTGAACAGAAGTTTAATTACCGCCGCCCTATGTACCCCATCCTAAGATACATGTGGGGGACAGATTGCTATCGGGAGAGCATTAAGGTAAGAGAGGTTTTCCTGGTACTAATTGCTTCAGGTCAGCCTCAGTACCATTGGTACGTGATTTGGCACTAAAATATCTTCTTCTTGGGCTGGGACTTACAGGATTTGGCTGACTATGCCTCTAAGAATTTAGAAGCTATGAATCCCCCACTGTTCCTCCGATTTCTTAACCTGTTAATGAATGATGCTATCTTCCTTTTGGATGAAGCCATACAGGTAAAAAAGGAAATATTGTGTGTCTTCCTATACCATTTGCAGTGATCTCAATGAAAAAGGCTTCAAATCATCAACAGTGATGGTCGTGGGGGGTAGTGGCAGTGTGTGCTTTCTTTGTTTTGTTTTGGTTTTTTGTTGGTTTATGTGTGTTTAGGTAAGTTCTCACTCACTCTTTATCCCAACCTGACCTCAAACCCATGGGAATCCTTTCACCTTAGCCTCCCAGAGTTTTAGGGTTGCAGATATGAGCCATTACACCTGGCAAGGAGTATATCATTTTGATCTTTTAATTATAATAGAGTAATCCTTGCTCTAGAACATTCTTGCACACCTCAAGTGTATGTGTTATAATAGTGTGCCCAGCGCTTTCTACACAGCTTTCTAGGTTCATCATTTCATTATATCAGGGGTCATTGTTGGACTTGGGAGGCTCTTTGGATGAGGATTTAAAAATGGTCTTGGAGCTGGAGAAATGGCTTTTGCAGAGGACCTGGGTTCAGTGCCCAGCACCCAAATGTCAGCTCAGAACACCCGTAACTTCAGTTCTAGCACCATCTTCTGACCTCTTGCAGACATGTGGTGTATATTCATATACATAAATATCTTTTTTTAAGTGTGATAAAGCCAAACTAAGATGTACCAACTGGCCAACAATGCAGAAGAAAATCAGGATCTTCATTTTGGTCAGTGACTATGAGCCTTTCATTGTTACGACAGAATACCTGAGAAAAACTACCTAAAGAAGGAAGGATTGTTTCAGCTCCAAGTTGGCAGAGGTTTTGGTCCAGACTTAGCTGTGCTCTGTGTTTGGCCTGCAGGAGAGCAGGAGCTCAGAGTGACTAGGCAGTGATCCTCGGGAAGATGATGCAGGTTAGTTTGAAGGTAGCCTACCGGACAGTCAAGAGCTCTTGTTGATAACCCACTAAGTAACTTGTGCTTGCTTTGTGAGAGGGGTCTGCCTCCTGTTCTTGTCATGATCCTGCACTCTGAAACTTGACATAGGTTCTCTGAGGAAATGAGAATAGTTCCTACTGTAAGTGAGGACAATGTGATTCAGGGCGTGAAGCAGATGGCATTCTCTTGCCATAGGTTAGCTCATTATCTGCTGCAGCAGGAAGGTGATGAGAGGTGAGGGTTTGAAGTAAATATGATTCCCTCTGGATAGCGGGCGTATTTGTAGAACTTTAGCTGTGAACCTTTTGTGGTGTTGTTTTACCTTTTAGGAAGGACTCCCTTTTCATGCCGTCCTGGCGTTTTAGCTTGGCTTCCACACGCTGCTCCATAGATCCTCCTCTCCATCTCCGGATATGATCCCAGCCCCAGGCAGTTCTCTAGCAGTTTACTCAAGCTGAGACAAATCTGTATGAGGATACTATTTTTCTCTTTCCAAAAGTCCCTTAAAATTTAATATTACATTCTATGTGTGTACACTTGCTACAGTGTGCATGGGAGATCAGAGCACAACTTACGAGAGCCTTTGTTTTCTCCTTTCACCATGAGGTTCTGGGGATCAAATGCAGGTCATCAGCTTTGGTAACAAGTACCTTAACCCACTGAACCATCGCGCTGCCCCTCTTCTTCGTCCCCCCCCCCCCCCCGACGTTCTTAAGCTTCAGCCCTGCATTGACAAAGGCTTCATACAATCTCTAAATTTCCTAGCTTTGCTGACTGGGTTTGTTTTTGTTTTTTAAGTTTCATGTGTATGAGTGTTTCGTTTCCATGTATATAACTACACTACATGCATCCAGGTGCTTAGGGAAGCTAAAAGAGTTCGTTGTGTTTCTTAGAGCTAGAGGTACAAGTAGTTGTGAGCTGCCGTGTGCCAGAACACATGCTCTTAACCTCTGAGCCACTTCTCCAGCTCTGGATTTTTTTTTTTTATGTGTATTGTTATGTAAGTGCATATAATGCCGATCAAGGCGAGAAGAGCATGTCAGAGCCCCTGGAACTGGAGTTAATAGGTGGTTGTGAGCCACAGTGTTGGTGCTGGGAATCAAACCCTGATCCTCTGCAAGAGCAGCAAGGGCTTGTGATCATTGAGCATCCTTTCCAAATCCAGATGACTGGATTTTAATTAAGCCCTCTTAAATGTTACAGCCCTTCAGTTGCATTTCTCTTAGCTGGTGTATCACATTTCTGGTCTCCATAGTATTTGAGCAAGATAAAGATTCAGCAGATCGAGAAAGACCGAGGAGAATGGGAGAGTCTGACTCCAGAAGCCCGCCGAGAGAAAGAGGCGGGTCTGCAGATGTTTGGGCAGCTGGCACGGTTCCATAACATCATGTCCAATGAAACAATTGGTACCCTTTCCTTCCTGACATCAGGTAAGAACATGAAGGTATGCTGTCCCCCAAAATGTAGAAATCAAGGTCTGTTTCACTGAGGGATCAGCCCAGCTCAAAATTAAGAGTGTAGAATCTGGGACAGAGATATGCAGCTCAGTCGGTAGAGTGCTTGCCTGGCCTGCATGAAAGCCTGCATGGTAGCACACACCAGTAATCAGTACTCTGGAGGCTGAGGCAGCAAGATCAGAAGTTCCAGGTCATCCTCATCTACACAGTAAGTTCCAGGGCACTTTGGGATGCATGAAACCCTCTCCAAAAGAAAATTAGACTCTGGTGATTGTAACTTCTACATCTGAGACTGAAACAAATTAGAGAAACTTCAAAAAGAATGATGGTGCTCATTACTGACATGCCAAAAAATCTGAGCTGGTTTCCTGGAGGAGCGGGGAGTGTAGCTTAGTGATGGAGCACATGCATAGCATATGCAAAGCCCCAAGTACATCCCTATTACCCAAAAAACTCTGTGAGGACCAGTTAGCCATTAACTCTGTGTGTGTGCCATATATACTATACATTATACATTTCTATATTGTATGTATGTATTAATTTGGAAAATATCTCCATCCTGGTTAAATGAAGTAGACTTCAAAAAGGACACTTACTTCCACTCTCATTAGAGCAACACTGCCCTGTGTGGTAACCACTTGCCACGTGTGGCTATCAAGCGTTTACAGTGTGGGTAGTCAGAGTTAAAGTGTGGTATATTTGTAAAACCCATACCATAAGGTAGGTGTGTGTGTGTGTGTGTGTGTTATAAAAACATAAATCCAAGAATGGTGTGAAATCTCTTGGGAGATGAAGACAGAAGGACTCTGAGTCCCAGGCTAGCCTGAGCTACATAGTTACAGTGTGTGGCAAATAATGACAGATGAGGGAAGGAGGGGGATAAATAATTTGCACTCAGTGAATAAATTTAGTGTGATAGAGCAGCCCAAGAGCAGAAATGAAGGAAACTGTCTAATGAGAAATGCAGAAATCAACTTTCAAAACTTTTAGAGCTCTTTTAAAAACTTTATCAGTTCAGGGAAATCAGAGAAGATAAAATGGCCACAAACC
The DNA here is from genome assembly GCA_019843965.1 of Rhynchomys soricoides. NCBI lineage: Eukaryota > Metazoa > Chordata > Mammalia > Rodentia > Muridae > Rhynchomys > Rhynchomys soricoides. The sequence goes on along the minus strand of JADRCH010000188.1, from coordinate 308,976 downwards.
AAGAACAAAAGCCACAAATGACAGAAAAAAAAGTTTTAAATATTGGAAATGTGACTTTAAAACTTTATTTAGTGAAAGGGTTAAAAAATAAATAAATTCAAGGAACATTCCCATTGAAGTGGAACCGGAAAAAAAATGAGATAGAAAACAGGAGAGGAAGGAGAAGAAAATGAAAATGAAGAAAACAGGAGAGGAAGGAGAAGAAAATGAAAATGAAGTCTCAAACACAAGTGAAATGTGGGACCGTGGGTAAAGGCCTTTGCCACCAAGTCTGACAGCCTAGGTTTGATCCCTGGGTCCCAAATAGTGACAGGAGAGAACTGACCCCCACAAGTTGTCCTCTGACCTACATACGCTTGCTATAACACATGTAGGTGCACATAAAAGTGTAGTTTTAAAATATTTTAACAGTGTTCATGTCTGGGTAGTAGCTTTCCTTTCATTTGTTTATTTGTTTTTGGTTTGTGCTTGTCTATATTTTTTCACTGAAAATGTACTATGTAATTAAAAATTCTCAGAGTTCTCCAATAAAATTAGATGTAAGGAGAAAATTGTGGATGCTTGAGTTTTAAGACTCTGGCTTTTTTTCAGAGATCAAGTCACTGTTTGTGCACCCGTTCTTGGCCGAGCGCATCATCTCCATGCTGAACTACTTCCTGCAGCACCTGGTTGGCCCCAAGATGGGTGCTCTCAAAGTCAAGGACTTCAGCGAATTTGACTTCAAACCTCAGCAGCTTGTATCAGACATCTGCACTATCTACTTAAATCTTGGGTATTTGAGATTGGCATTGAGCAAGCTATGGGGATGATATTTTGATAGTGAAATGGCTGGTTAGCTCTTGTGTGGAAAATAGTGGGGGGCCCAGGCTCATCTCTAGCTGATAGATGAAGGGATCCTCCATAGTGTTAAATAGAAGATTTTCATCTGGTCCATTGGACAGTGTTCAGGATTTCCAACATTCTGCCTCGATCTGTGCAAAGATAAACATTACTAGCTATATTACTGTTTGTGAAAATATTTTTATGTCCATGGAATACTTTATAGTACAGAAAACTAGATGTGGTGCTGTATGCCTTTAATCCCAGTACTTGGGAGCCAAAGGCATGTGGATCTCTGAGTTTAATGAATCCAAGTCTACAGAATCAGTTCTAGGACAGCCAGAGCTACACATAGAAACCCTGTCTTAAAACAAAACAAAACAAACAAAAATACCAACAGAGGAAGAAGAAGAAGGAAAGAAAATTAGGTGTCAAGCCAGGGAGATAGCTCAGTCAGTAAAATGCTTGCCACACAGACATGAGGGCCTGAGTTCAGCTCCCTAGAACCCACCTAAAAAGCTGCATGTGGTAGCATGCACTGTAATCTCAGTACTGGGACAGCAAAAACCAGGAAGATTCCTGAAGTATACTGGCCATTCAGCCTAACAAAACTAATGAATTCTAGAATCAATGAGAGACCATGTCTCAAAAATACAGTCTGGAGAGTAACTGAGGAAGACACCCAGCATTGAGCTCTGCCCTTCACATACATACAGATATACTTACGCATGCACATATATATACGTACACCACACAGAGAGAGATACACAAAAGATAAAATGCCTTTCTAGTTCAAAAGAGCACTGGTGGCCTGGAAGTGCTGGGATGATTGTCTATAGCCCATCTGCTACCTCCACATTGACCTGTGCTCTGATGCTCAGTTTCTTTCTAATCCTGACCTTTCAGGGATGAAGAGAATTTCTGTGCCACTGTACCCAAGGACGGACGTTCCTATTCTCCTACTCTCTTTGCACAGACAGTCCGAGTCCTGAAGAAAATCAATAAGCCTGGGAATATGATCGTGGCTTTCAGTAACTTGGCAGAGAGAATCAAGGTGAGGAAGAGGACAACTTGTTTTCTCAGATATATTCAGTAAGAAATGCCACATTGTCATTTCAACTCTGCTGCTTCTGCCCCATTTCTAGGAGAAAAGGGGTACTGCCTAGAGGCATTAGAAACAGATTCCTCCTCTTAGTCAGTCAATGACTGGAGCAGCCATCTTATTAAATGTTACCCCTGCCCATGAAGAATAATTGAAGATGTTTCTACCAGGTCAAAAGAATGTGCATTTGTGAACTCTTTCTTTAGACTAACTTTTACATAAGTTCAAGGCTAGCTTGGGCAACATAGTGAGTTCCTAACTCAAAATAAGTAAAAACCGAGCATAGATAAATAGTTTGCAGACACTGGTTTATATGGCTTTTCTCTGTTCCCTACATTTCTGCTGGTGGTTGGTTTATACCGAAATGTATTTTAGAGATTAAAATACTCTATTGTGCTCAGCTAATCCCTCCAGTTGGACAGTGGTAAAGCTCCATTAGGAGTGAGGAAAGGAACAATACCTGGCACAGACGTCTAATAGAATACCTTCTGGGTAGCCGAGACGCAGGTCTTTGATCCCAGCCCTTGGGAGGCAGAGGCAGGAAGATCTTGAATTCCAGTACTGCCAGGGCTACACAAAGAAACTGGCTCCAAAAACAAAACAAAATTAAAAAAAAAAAAAAAAAGGGAAAGAAAAAGACTGATACCTTCTTTACAGGTGTTAGTTAATCCTCAGTGATTTTCTTCTTACAGGATTTTCCGGGTAGCCTTGGCTATCCTGGAATTCACTCTGTAGATCAGGCTGGCCTTGACTTCTGAGATCTGCCTGCCTCTGACTCCCAAATGCTGGTATGTGCCACCACCGCCCTGCTGAGGGTTGTTTTGTTTTGTTTTTAACTGAGCTGAGCTTGATGTTGGCCTACAGCTTAGCCAAATAAAGCCATAAGGAAGTATTTGCCACAGTCAAATGTTAGAGCACTTTTAAATTTCTGAACCTGCTTATATCAGAAACTGCTTTCAGGCACAGGCTATGTGAGTGGCTTAGTATTAGATATTCAACTAATAGCCTGCCCACCCTTTCCCCTTTCAAATGCCAGCCTTCACACCAGAATGGTTAAAAACATCCCCTTCAGCCATGACTCCCAGCAGCTGAGCTCTAAAAAACATGATCTCGGACTTGTCTTTGAAAAAACAAAGTGATCTGCATCACTGCGGAGGGTTATTGATGACCAAGATTAAGGTGTAGAAGTTACTAAGCAGTCTGAGAGCCTCACTGTGAGCTCACTTTAGAAACCAGCTATGGCTCCTCAGTCTCTTGCAGACCTCCAACAACAAGAAGAGGAGACATATGCAGATGCCTGTGATGAGTTCCTGGATCCCATCATGAGCACACTGATGTCTGACCCTGTGGTGCTTCCATCTTCCAGAGTCACTGTGGACAGATCCACCATTGCTAGGCATTTACTCAGGTATGCCTGCCTACAGAGCCGCCTCAGGAGCACAGCTGTGTTACTTCATATGTCTGCTCTCCCCAACGCACTCTGCACAGCGGGTACCCCATACAGTAGACACATTGGTGTACCATTTTGATATGACCTGTTTATAACTTTAAGGGAATAGCTCTTACCTCTTCCCTCCTTAAGTAATCTTAGCCAGGAATGGTGACAGGAGCCTGGAACTGCACTTGAAAGACAGAGGCAGGAGGATTGCCATTAACTTTGAAGCTATCATGGTCTACATAGCAAGTTATAGGCAGTCAGAGCTACATAGTGAGACCCTATCTCAAAAAGAAAAGAAAAGAATTTATCCACATTATAAAATATCTCAACATGAAATATGTTCTGACCTGAAATTATTTTACTTGTAAAAATATCAAAACTGGGCTTGAGGCTCAGATTTTACATTCCCTTCAGTTACCATATTTGTATTTGTATTTGGGTATGGTGGTTTGTGTAATATAAACTCACCAAGCTGAGTGCTGTTTGGGCACCCTGCAGATGTCCAGAGAAAAGACAGGAAGGCAAAGATAAGTGGAAGCTAGTCAGTACCCTTACCTTCACTTTAGAAGACTATTCTGCAGCTTGAGGAAGGGACGCTGGAGTTTTATGCTGCAGCCCCTACAGCCAACTGTTTGTTTTTAAGTGTATTTGAGTGTTTGGGTACATGTATGTATGTGCAGCACATGCATGCTTAGTGTCATGCGGATGTCAGAATAATAGATGGGATCCCCTGCAATTGGAATTATGGATGGTTGGGTCACCATGTGGGTGTTGGGAACCAAACACAGGTCCCCTACAAGAGCAGTATGTGCTCCCAACTGCTGACAAAACTTTGCAGTCCCCACCTTTGTTATTTGAGATAGGGTCATGCTGTGTTACACAAACTGCCCTAAAACTCCGAGCTCAAGCAGTCTTACTGCTTCAGCTTCCTAAATAACTTAGGACTACAGTTAAACACCACTGCATCCAGCTACCTACCCTGCCCCCATTTTTTTAAAAACAGAATGTCGTGTAGCCCAGGTTGTCCTCAAATTCACTTTGTAGCTGGAATGACCTTGAAATTCATGATCCTCCTGCTTATCAAGCAAATGCTAGGATTATAGGCAAGTTCCACCACTGGTTGACTTGCCCCCTTACCTGTCTTTAAAAAAAAAAAAAAAAATAGAAAGGGGTACTGAGAGACCATAGTGCCTATTTAAAATGTATGTAAGTTGACTGAAATTTAAGGAATTTTTTTGAATATTTAAAAATGAATTTTGAGCCAGGCAATGGTGGCACACACCTTTAATCCCAGCACTCCGGAGGCAGAGGCAGGTGGATTTCTGAGTTCAAGGCCAGCCTAGTCTACAGAGTGAGTTCCAGGACAGCGAGGGCTACACAGAGAAACCCTGTTTCAAAAAAACAAAAAAATAAAAATAAAAACGAATTTTGTTTCATTTGGTATTCTTACACTTTCACTATATGATGCTGTGCTGTAATGTCAGTGAGAAGCTTGGTGATCTCAGACCTCAGTCAGTCTTTGAAGTGTATCATGATCTTGACTTGTAATCAGGGTTTCATGTAGCTCAGGCTTGAGCTTGCTGTGTAGCTGAGGAGGACTCAGCTTTTGATCATTCTATCTCCCCCTCTTAAGTGCACCACCATCCCTAGTTTATGTGGTACTGGGGATCCAACTTAGGGCTATGTGCATGCTAGACAAGTACTCTACTGTAAAATATCTTTTATTCACCTGATGAAATTGTCATCTCAGAGACTTACTGCAGGAAAAAGGAAAAAAAAAAAAAAAGCTCACCTTTTCTAGCTCTTTCTGAACCCTGGCTGGCTGGTTCAACTCAACTATTCTGTTCTTGGTTGGCTATCAATCAACCAAGCTGACTGATTCAATCTGGCTTCTCTGAGCTTCTCACTGAATTGCTCTGCTGGCCTCATACTCAGTTTGGCAATATACTCATTCTTATTCTCTGGCTTTAACTGCCTCTGCTGACCTGCACTGAACTACATGAATTCATGAACAAACTCAATTCCACTGCACTGACTCCCAACTGACTGACTAGCCTCAGAAATCTGCATGCCTCAGTCTCCTGGGATTAAAAGAGTATCAGTTTTCCAGCCAAATCACACAGACCTAGAACGTCTTATGATCTCTTGCCAGAGCAGTCCTGTTGCTGAATTAAAATTCCTCCACACCCTGAGCTATATCCCAGGCAGTCTTGGGTCTTTGTTGGTTTTGCTGCAATTTTTAAATTACATTTATTTATTTGTTCATTTGTTTAGTGTGTGTGTGTGTGTGTGTGTATGTGTATACATGTAAGCACATGTGCACTCACAAGTGTGAAGGTAAAGCAGTTTGCAGGAGTTAGTTCTCCAACTTTGTGGGCCTAGAGATCAAACTCAGATCTTCAGCCTTCTCAGATCTTCAGCCTTGGCAGCAAACATCATTACACACTGAGCCATACTGCTGGTCCCAGCTTTGTTTTTTTGTGCGCTTGGAATCAAACCTAGGACCTGTGCATGCTGAGCCAGCACTATGCTACTGATCTGTACTCTCAGTACTGAACCATAATCTGCATTTGCTTGCATAGCAAATTAATCAAATGTCAATTTCAAGGCCTTATCCCGTAACAGTTTATTACTGTTCCAAGAATCTGTCACTAAAATTACAAATAGTGAACCTGGTTTGGTACTATTCATCTGCAGCACCAACTTCACGAGAGATTTATACAGGGAGGTTATTGGTGCCTAGGAATTTGAAGCCAACGTGGGCAACATAACAAAACCCCATTTCAAAAAGGGGGAAGCCCCTACAAATGGTGATTTATGATAACACAAGTGTCTGGGATTTCTGATTTAGAGAAATCTAAAGGCTGATGACAAAGATAACATTTTTTAAATTTTTTAAGATTTATTTTACTTATGCATGTGAGTTGTTTTGTCTGTATGTATATAGGTGTACCATGTGTGTGCCTAGTACTCAGAGGTCAGAAAAAGACATCGACTCCCCTGTAACTAGAATTGTAGATAGTTATGAAACTCCATATAGGTACTAGAAATTGAATCCAGGTTATCAAGAAGAGCATCCAATGCTCTTATGGCTGAGCCATCTCTCCCACCCCCAGACCACTAGGATCAATATCTGAATGGCAGCCGGGAAGTGGTGATGCACACATTTAATTTCCAGCAGTTGGGAGGCAGAAGCAGATGGATCTCTGTGTTCAAGACCAGCCTGGTCTACAGTGTGAGTTGCAGGATAGCCAAGGCTACCCAGAGAAACATTATGTAAACACTGAAGAAGAAGAAAAAAAAAAAAAAAAGACAAAACAAAAATCTGAATGCAGTTGCATCAGGTTTATGGTGAGGTAGAGACAGGGTAACCGAAGCAGACTCCCAAATCATCCTGGAGTCACAAGTACAATGCACCATGTCTTGAGTCACAGGGCAAGTGGGATGCTCAGATGCTCTGCTGGGCCTTAGGATCTCAGAAGTAACTCACTTTTCATTATTTTCTTGTCATAGTGACCAAACAGATCCTTTTAACCGTAGTCCCCTTACCATGGACCAGATCCGGCCAAACACAGAACTGAAAGAAAAAATCCAACGTTGGCTCGCAGAAAGGAAGCAACAAAAGGAGCAACTTGAATAAACACTGTGAACTACACCGTGAACATCATGCCACAGGGTGTAAACAGTTTCTTGTGGTTTCTCTCTTTCTGGCTCTGGTCCTCTCCTTTTTCTTTCTTTGTTTTGCTTTGTTGGTTTTTTGGGGGTTTGTTTGTTTGTTTTTGTTTGGTTTTTTGTTTGGAGTTTTTTGTTTATTTCATTGTTGTTTAAATTAGAAAATTGTTCTTGTGCAAATTATGATAATTACGATCCTTAAGACCTTGTTGTTTCCCTGGCTCACAGCTTCTTTCTAAATCATCACAGGTTTTCAGCCTTGGTTTTCCTATTCCTCCTGTTTCCCTGTCTACCCTAAATTATATTAAGTCCAACAACAAAAATGTCCTGCCATTTTATTCTTTTCCTTCCCAAGTACTGTTCAGACATTTCTTAGTGAGCACTGCTTTTAAGTCTATGATGTCAGCTACTTCAGTGACAGCTGATAACATCCAAAAACCCTGCTGTCCTGTGTATTTACTAGCCCATTAGGTCCAGACTTAAGCACCTGGCCTTACTATAGCTCTGAAATATTGCAGAGGAACTTTCCAAATACCTTAGTGTGTATAGATTTTTGGCTGATGGAAAAGATGAGGGAATCTTATACAACTTTTGTATTATCTTGTCACTTAAAGATAACATCACAAACACTCCCATGAGGATCTCACCACCAAAACCATAGCTGCACTATCTTTCAGTGAGTGACAGCAATGTGTGGAACCTGCAGTAGGAGGATAAATAAGAAGCTGTTGGGCCCTTTTCTCTTTTGTGCTCCAAGGACTAGGCCTGGGTAAAATAGGCAATAAATATTGTATCTATCTGAAAATGTCATCTTAGGACAATTAATGCGGTATATCTCAGTGTGTGTGTTGAACACACAAATACTGTGTCTTTTTTTTTTTTCTTTTCTTTTTTTTTTTAAGTCTCATTTAATTAAGTGCCACATTATATCGTGTCTTCCAGGGTAAGATTTATGTAGTATGTGGCAGTATTTTCTCACTTGTTCTAGTCAGGTAAAACCCTAAGATACACAATGTACATAGCTAGTGTTTGGGCTGTGACCTGGCTTCTAGGAGCTGCTTCTCATCTAGCCTTAGTTTATTAACAAAGTAGAGATTGAAGCAAAGTCTTGCCCCAAGCCACTTTAAAGACCTCTGGGTAGTTAATACATGGTTCTGCCCCACTTCTCCAACTGCTTTGCTCTAAGAGGCTCAGTCCTTTGTGGGGTGTTTTTATACCAGTATCAATCTCAGCCCAGAGATGTACAGGACAAGAAAATGTGGCTATGGCTTCTTTTACAGAACATTACTGTTACAAAAGAATACACATTTACAAAAGCAGTGTTTCAGTATTCCAACACAGGTTGTTGTAAGCAGTCCTTTGTGTATTTTTTCCTGTTGGTATCAACTGGAAAACTTGTGATTAGAGAGAGCATCTCACACTGGCTCTTAAAAAAAAATGTTCCCTGTTGTGAACAGGGAAGCCTCAGGCATATCTGTAAATGCCAGGTTAGGACTAACTCAGTGTGCCCCTGGGCCTTTAGGTATATGTTGACAGGCTTTCTTTTCTTCAGATGAACTTCATCTCCTATGTGTAGCATTCTCCTTTCCCTCTCTGGGAACAAACTGCATATGAAATAAGCTTCTACCTGCTGCTCTTCCTTTTCCAAAGCTAATGTGGGAGGATGCTTTTACACTCTTATTTGAAAACAAGGGAAGACCCAAGTTTTGCAAGTGACAACTGGAGGAAAATGGGTACAACCCCTCCAGAAGACAGCTGCTCCCTCCCAGCAGCTTTCTAAGCGGATGAGCTCTGTGCTGCCTCTAGTGTCTGTATTCTGCTTCTGAACCGAACCTTCAGATTGTAAGCCTTGTTTGGCAAGTTTGTGTTTTGTTTTGTTTTTTTAAGCTCTCCTGATACTTTTCTATGAATGGCTGTGACACCACTGAAGCTGCTGAACACCTTTAATCACAAAAGCAAGTGTGTAGCTTAAGGCCACTATTGGTGAGGAAACCAAGTGTCCTCTGTGCCTTCTTTCTTTCTGTGAACTAATTTAAAGACATCCAGAAAAAGAACCTCTAAAGACTTCCATCCTGGTACAATAAGACACATATGCATTTGCAAAGGTCAAAGGGTGTCTTGTCGGGAGCTCTGCAGCAGCTGTAAATCTGTTAAGAAGTTTTACATGATGGGTTTGCTGGAGTATGAAAGAAAGTGAAGACTTCAGTCAGCTCAACTCATCAAGAGGCTAATACAAAACGGAAAATTATGTAGAGTTCAAGCAGTTGTTTATTTAATATAGCTTTTTGTAGGTGTGTGAAAATTGAGGGATACCTGAGAAGTGGCCTAACGGTGCAGGTGAAGGTGCCAGTTGCTGCTCAGTACCCCACTCTTAAAGCTTCATTACTTGCTTTGGTTCTGGTTGCTAAGCAGCCATTGGGCAAAACCTAAGCCTACTGGGTATTGTGACAAGCCAGACTGATGCTGCACCATTGTCATGTGCTAAATGGGAAAAGAACCTAGAAACAGAAAATGAAGAACAAAACAGCAAAAAGGCTGAACGGAAATCAAACTCGAACGACAACTGTATTTGAAGCATTCCAAGAAAGTTAATTTTTGTCAGACTTGTCTGGGGGGTGGGGGGGTATTGCTCAAAACTTGTATTTAATAAATGAGCACCTGACTTACCACCCTTGTTATCCCTTCATTATAGTACTGAAAGCCAGTGGCAGCCTGGTGTGGTGTATGCCTGTAATCCTCACTACCAATGATAGGAGGATTGGAGGGCAAGGCTTGGCAAGGCTACCTCGTGAGTTCAGAGCCAGTCCAGGTATCTTATCAAGACATTTCACAGTAAGATTTGGTAAAGAACTTGCCTAGCATACACATTGCTAAATCCAATCCCAGTACCACTACCACAGAAAGAAAAAGCTAGTGACAGTTTTCAGAAGTCCCTCCGAAAACCTAGTTGGTTTTGCCACTTTGTCAAAGGCAAGGTAATAGCAAATGTGTATGGTGTATGACCTGCTGACCTAACCGGCCTCACCACAGACCTTTAGAGGAGTGGTTCTCTACCTGTGGGCCACCTAAGACCATCGGAAAACACATATTTACAATTCATAACAGCAGCAAAATTACAGTTATGAAGTAGCAACAACAACTAGTTTCATGGGTCACCACAACATGAAGAACTGTATTAAAGAGTGGCAGCGTTAGGAAGGTTGAGAGCCCAGCCACTGCAGTAGAGGAACCCTGGGGCTGTCCTCAGAAGACAAGTTGGGGGGAAGGGGGGCTGGAGAGGTGGCTCAGTGGTTAAGAGCACTGACTGCTCTTCCAGAGGTCCTGAGTTCAATTCCCAGCAACCACATGGTGGCTCACAACCATCTGCAATGGGATCTGATGCCCTCTTCTGGTGTGTCTGAAGACAGCGACAGTGTACTCATATACATAACATAAATAAATCTTTTTAAAAAAAAACAAAAAAGCAAAAAAACAAGACAAGTTTCCAGGAGTGATTATTTATTCCAATTAGCTCTTTTATGGCTTCACTTTCCAACCTAAATAACAGATCTTTTAATATTCTGCAACCATGTCCTTATTCCATTTCCATACTATGACATGCAGGATTTCAGCTTAGGTTAACTTAACCATTACCCTCTGATACTGAAACTACAGGCAGCTGTGCAGCTCACAAGCCTGTGGACTCCACAACTGCCCAGCAGCTCTTCTCTGTGTCCTTCAGACACTTTGAAATGTAGCCTTGCTCACCCCAAGTTCTCTCACCTCTCATTTCCTTTTCACTCAGGTGGGGTGTGTCAAATTCCTCACTTGGAAACTTTTCTCCCTTCACCCCACTATTAAGAAGGAAGTCCCACCCTGTCCTTGACTATTCAGTTTCTTCTGAGTTTCACCTTCCTCTTGGGTTATCTGACTTACTCTCTTGCTTCCATATTTCTTCATTGATGCAATCTGGTTTCTAAGGTTTTGAAACCTTTTTTTGGTTTTTTTGTTTGTTTTTTGTTTTTTTGTTGTTTTTTGAGACAGGGTTTCTCTGTGTAGCCCTGGCTGTCCTGGAACTCACTCTGTTGACCAGGCTGGCCTTGAACTCAGAAATCTGCCTGCCTCTGCCTCCGGAGTGCTGGGATTAAAGGCGTGCGCCACCACTGCTCGGCTTTTGAAGCCTTTTCTAGTTAATGTCACAGATGTTCATTATGATAATTAGCTAGTCTGTCTTTTCCCCAAATACATTGTCTTACCCTAGTCCAGACTAGCCTGTGACTTCCAATCCTCAGGCTCCTATATGCTGGTATAACTTGGGTTTCACCACCCAGGTTATCTTTCCTGTTTAATTTGACTTCACTGTCTAAGGCAGCTTGTCTCTCCCTCACTGAATGCTCTTGACTCCTTGATCTCACTTCTAACTCTTCTACCTAATCAGCCCATCAGTTTTACTTCTAAAGATTGGGCTTTTCCAGAACTTGTTCTCCTCATCAAATGTCACTTTCCTACATAGATTCTGGGTTTTCTGTTTTGGTGGTGGCTGTTGTTGTTTTCGTTCATAATGTCAAACTTACAAGCCCTTGGAATTTGTATGTTTTCTTACACACCAAGGATCTCTACGTCTTCCCAGATCAGCACCATGCCTAATCTTATGTTCCTTTCTGTATTTATCTTGCAACTGATACTCACTATATGACTACTTAGAAATCTTGGTCCCTAAGGGGGGAACAATACCCAAAGCATGCTTCCACTGAATTACAAAATGCCTGGCACGGTGCACACCCTCAATAGACACGACTTTCTTCCTCTTGTCCGCACAGCTACTAGTGGCTTGTTTGAAAAACCGGATTGGATCCCAATTCTGATACTGGCTGAGGAGGAAAAAGGGATTATAAAAAGTCAAAGAGGTTGATTGGGTGAATCACATAATGTAACGCCTATGTGGCTCCTTAAAGCTCCTATTTGGCCTTGGACCTGTTATGCCTTTAAAACGAACATATCGGCCCACCAGCATCTTATGAAGCCCTCCAGCCTCGATTTCCATGTTTTCTGAAAAGCTACGAAACTACCTCAAGCTAATTTAAAAGATCAAGCCAAGAAACTAAATGACGCACGCGCATTTCCCCATGTCAACGATCTTCCGGACCACTATGAATAGCTGTCTCAAGTAATGCCTGTTTCCTGAGGCATCTCATTATTCTCCACGTGTTATCTGCCTCATTTTTTTATATCTACGTTTTTACTTGTGTTGAGAAAATAAGCTGACTAATGAGATGCCACAAACACGGAAACGATACCTATATGTTTTGAACAGGCACAAAGAGGGGCAGCCTGACCTTGGAAGCGGGGAAGGGGTCCTGCCGCAGGTCCTTCCGGGGGTGACATTCAGCCGGTTGTTCGGGGAGAAGTACCTTCTACCGTAGACCATGGCCAAATTCATCCGTAACTTCGCGGAGAAGGCACCGTCGATGGTGGCCGGTGAGCGCGTCCTGGGGGAGGCTCGCGAGGGGAAGGAGTGTGCTGCGGCATCAGGGGGCCGGCCGGCGTCGGGAGGGCCTCCAGGAGGCAACTGTAAGGCCGCAGCCTCGCCTGGCCTGCCCCCGGCTGCTTAGTGCACCAAAGTTGCTGAGCCCTAACCGCGGCAGGGTCGTGTGATTCTGCCTGGCCTCACTCCTCCGTGAACGCCATGACGCCCCCTTACCTGCCGGGAGAGCTGGGAAGGGGAGGACGGTAACGGGAGAGGTCACACATCAGACCTCACAGCTGGTCTGGGTCTCAGCGAAGTATTTGAAAGACATCGGAAAATTTTAAAGGCGGGAGAGAGACCTTTGAAAGTTATGTTTGTTTACCATCCTGGTCAGATCCTAGAGAATTCTGCATCCGACGAAGGGAATTTGGAACGTGGGGACAATTATCCCCCTCCCTAGTGAGCATAGAAAGCGATGCCTATCAACAGCCGTCTTCAAACATTGGCTTGGCATTCGTGGGGTTGTTTTGTTTGAAAATTCTGGTAGACTGAGGTCTCTCAGATAAACACTGAATAGTTACAAGCCTGAGCAGTATATTCAATCGATACAGTTCTTTTCTGAGCAGAAAATTGTTGTATTTCTGAAGCAGGAGTTAAGTTTACATTTCCTTTTCTGTATTGTATTAAGTGGTTGAAGGTCAGAATTCTAAATGTTCAAAATTGGTTATAAAATATGAATTGAACATGGGTTTTTTTTTTCTCAAAGATTTATTTATTTTATTTATATGAGTACACTGTAGCTGTTTTCAGACACACCAGAAGAGGGCATCGGATCCCATTACAGATGGTTGTTTGTCACCATGTGGTTGCTGGGAATTGAACTCAAGACCTCTGGAAGAGCAGCCAGTGTTCTTAACTGCTGAGCCATCTCTCCAACCCTCGAAGGTGGAATTTTAAAAACTTGTAATTTTGATCTTTTGGACCTGTTTGCTGTGTTCAAATATTTAGTAATTCGTTTTTTTCCTACCCTTCATCGCCAGCCAGACAATACTGAGCTATTGAAACCTTTAAAGTGCCAGAGTCTATAAATACTGGATCCTTCCTACAGAACCCTAGGCTGCCAATAGCTATTTTCCAAAGAATTTCTTCAGTAAAATTATTAGGTGATCCGCAGCAACGTGCTGCAATTTTTACATCAATACAATCAAAGGCTTTGACATTTGGATTGATGATTTGAGGTGCTATTTTTAGTATTTCACAGGGAATATTTTCCAAGCTGTATGACTTTTGCATCTTTTAGGTAGCATGTAATCAGGAATTTAAAACTGGTTTTATTGATAAAATCCAAAATGGAAGACATTACCAAGGTAAAGTTTGGTCTTGAAACAATACAAACCCTTTCTTTCCACTGTTGTAAGATAATTTGTTCTTGCAGACGTACTAAGAAACGAGCACTCTGATGGAACAGGATGTTAAGTAGATTTTGCTCTACAGCATAGGCTGGTGTATTGAATGTGAAGGTTAAAGTATTTGATACTGGCTACTGACTAGATCTCTCAGTTCCCTTGGGCATGTAGCTTAAAGAAATTATTATCATACTTTCCCCAGAAAGGTCAAAGTCTGTTTTTTTGTTTGGTTTTTGGTTTTCTTCCCCTTAACTAAGCTGTAATTTTATTTGGGTTTCACCAGCTTTTCCATTCATATCTTCTGAGTCTGTGTCCCAATCTAGGGTTTCACCTTACAACTAGTTGTCTTGTGTCTCCAGTTTCCCCGTTTGTTCTTTCTTTTTTTTAAAGATTTCTTTATTATATGCATGTACACTGTAGCTATCTTCAGACACTTTTTCTTCTTGCTCTGGCCCTGCTTGCTGTAGCTGTCTTCAGACACCCTAGAAGAGAACATCAGATCTCATTACAGATGGTTGTGAGCCATCATGTGGTTGCTGGGATTTGAACTCATGACCTTTGGAAGAGTGGTTGGAGCTCTTAACTGCTGAGCCATCTCTCCAGCCCCAGTCTCCTCTTTCTTATATCTGGTCTCCTCTTTCTTATATCTGATCTCTGCTTTCATGATTTGGCCACTTGGGGGTGTCTTCCTAGAAGAATGTTCTCCAAACTGGTTATCTTGTGTCTCTCTGATGATTAGCCTGGAATTAGGGATTTTAAGAACAAGAACCACGGGGATTAGCTTAGTGGTTAAGAGCACTGACTGCTCTTCTAGAGGTCCTGAGTTCAATTCTCAGCAACCAGATGGTTGCTCTCAACCATCTGTAATGGGATCCGATGCCCTATTCTGGATTTGTCTGAAGACAGCTACAGTGTATTCATAAAAAATAAATAAATAAATCTAAAAAAAAAAAACCACAGAGACAGATGGGCCTGATGACATATTAAGAGATCTGTGAGATGCATGCCCATCTATTGAGCTGATGTGGTCTTCCACTATAAAACTACTGCTTACACTTTCTGCACCTGTTTTTATTTTTTTGGCAGTTTCATACATTTGTGTAACAAATTTTAGTCATTTTCATGTGCACACCTCCCTCTCCTGGAAATCTCTGCAAATCCACCTCTTGTCGTCACCCCCCACGCACCAGAAAAGAACATTACAGTGACATACGGGTAGTGACCGGCCTTATGTGTCCTCACTCATTCTTACAAGCAAGTAACCAGAGCAGGAGGGTTTTCTGTTAAGAGTAGTGGGTGAGTCCGTTTTCTACATGTATTAAGTGCTCTCTACTCCGTTTCTCTCTCTCTCCCTCTCCCCCCCATCTGTTATTTCAATTGTACATTGCACTGGCTCTTTTAAATTTATTTCATACTTTTATCTAATTCTGTGTTGTTTATTGCTGAGATTATGCCAGCCTTGGCAGTCTATAGATTTTTTTTTTTTTAATTTCAGTTTTGATCTTTATTATTCTTTTTAATTGGGTATTTTCTTTATTTACATTTTAAATGTTTTCCCCTTTCCAGGTCTCCCCTTCGGAAAACTTCTCTCCCATCCCTCTCCCCCTGCCTCTATGTGGGTGCTCCCCCACCCGCCCCTCCCATCTTCCTGCCTTGGCATTTCCCTACGCTGGGGCATCAAACACCCTCAGGCCCAAGGGCCTCTCCACCCACAGATGTCCAACAAGGCCCTCCTCTGCCACTTATGCGGCCAGCGCCATGGGTCACTCCATGTAGATTCTTTGGTTGGTGGTCCAGTCCCCTGGAGCTCCAGGGAGTCTGACCTGTTAACACTGTTGCTCTTCCCATGGGGCTGCAAACCCCCTCAGCTCCTTCAGTCCCTTCTCCAATTCCTCCATTGGGGACCCCACATTCAGTCCAGTGGTTGGAGACAGCCATATCAGGCTTCCATCAGCAAACACTTCCCGGTGTCCACAATAGTGTCCTGGTTTGGTGGTTGTATATGGGATGTATCCCCAGGTGGGGCAGTCTCTGAATGACCTTTCCTTCAGTCTCTGCTCCACACTTTGTCTCTCTATTTCCTCCTGTGAGTATTTTGTTCACCCTTCTTAGAAGCACTGAAGCATCTACATTTTAATCTTACTTCTTCTTAGGCTTCATATGGTCTGTGAATTGAATCTTGGGTATTCTGAAATTTTGAGCTAAGATTCACTTTCAGTGAGTAGTCTATAGATTTTTTTTAAGGTGGTACCTCTGCCCTCTTTGATATACCTCCTTAGTTTTTGGTTCTATATGATAAGTCATCTTTTTTATTTTCTCTGCCCAGCCATAGCCTTGGACATTTCTCCAAGGAGTCCTGGTCCTTTTATTAAACAATGGAATTCACAAATTACTGTCTAGGTTCTAGTTTGTTCCTTGCTGCTAGCGTCCATTTCAAAGTTCTCTCAGTGGACAGGTGTCTGAGTTTAGTTTCATTTGCTGTAAAAAATACCATGACCAGTCTGGAGAGATGTCTCAGCTTTTAGGAGAACTGACTGTTTTTCCAGAGGTCCTGAGTTCAATTCCCAGAGACTACAGCAACCATCTGTAATGCTGTAAAGGGATCCAATGCTACCTTCTGGTGTGTCTGAGGACAATGATGGTGTACTCACATACATAAAATAAGTTAAATCTTTAAAACAAAAATAACAATAACAACAACAACAACAAAAAAAAAAACCCACCATGAGCAAAGGCAGTAACTTGGGGAGCAGTAGCACCACCCTGAGTGAGTTGGATCCTCTCACATGAGTCACCACGGAAGAAAATGCACCACAGGCCAAACTGGTAGGGGCATTTTCTCAATTGAGGTTCCTTTTTTGTTTTGTTTTTTTGTTTGGTTTGGATTTTTTTTAGGGGGAGGGGGTAGTTTTGGTTGGTTGGTTGCTAGCTTTTGTTTTGTTTTCTTCTGGGTTTTGTTTTGTTTTTGAGACAGGGTTTCTCTGTATAGCCTTGACTGTCCTGGAATCACTCTGTAGGCCAGGCTGGCCTCGAACTCAGAGATATGCCTGCCTGCCTCTGCCTCTAGGGCACCAGGATTAAAGTTGAGCACCACCACTACCCAGCCAGTTGAGGTTCCTTACCAAATAACTCTAGCTTTCGTTGACACAAAACTAGCCAGCACAACAGGTATTCAGACACATATCTATAATTTGTGTTAGTCTATATATATATAAATGCTTGTTTCTAGGACTGAAGAGATGGGTCAGTAGTTAAGAACTCTTGCTTAAGACCTAAATTGGCTCTCTGTATCAATGTGGTGGCTCACCACCACAGTTCTAGTTCCAGGGGATCTGGTGCCCTCTTCTGACTGCTGTGAGCACTACACACATATGGTGCATAAGCATGCGTACAGGTAAAACACTCATACACAAAATAAAATAAATCTTTCTGATTTTTTTAAGATTTATTTATGCATATGAGTACACTGTCTCTGTCTTTAGACACACCAGAAGAGGGCATCAGATCCCATTACAGATGGTTGTGAGCCACCATGTGGTTGCTGAGAATTGAACTCAGGACCTCTGGAAGTACAGTCAGTGCTCTTAACGGCTGAGCCATCTCTCCGGCTCCTCCCCCCACTCCCCACCCCCAAAAAGAATCTTTTAAAATGAATAAATAAGCTGAGTGGTGAGGCAGGTAGATCTCTGTGAATTTAAGGCCAGCCTGGTCTACAGAATGATTTCCAGGACAGCCAGGGTTGCAGAGAAAACCTGTTTAGAAAAAAAATGAAAGAATGAATGATTGTTTTGTGCCCCTCTATGTACATACATATAATTGTAATCCAGCAGCATCCGATTCCTGCCCCTCACCATATATCTGTTTCTCTATGTGTTTCTGTCTCTGTCTGCTACAACTTTAGTCCAAGATCTTGTACAAGTACTACCACTGAGCTACATCCCCAGACCCTGTGTTGATTTTGTTACTATATCTTCTTCTAAATTCATTGATTTGAAATCAAGACTACACCAAGGAATTTCAGCTTAATAGCAATTCTAGGTTGCTTTGTTTTTTGAAATAAGGTTTCTGTCTAGCCTTGACTGTCCTGGAACTCACTGTTAGACCTGGCTGGCCTTGAACTCACAACTCTGCCTGCCTCTGCATCCTCAGTACTGGGGTTAGATTAAAGGCATGAGTCACCACCCTCCATTGAAGATTCTAGTTTTGATTGTCCTTATCAATTCATGTAAATTTTGTTTTTATTGAGTGCACTGTTTGAAAGTACAGAGCAGCTGTACTCTAGTAAGAGAGATTTAAGCCAGCACGTATCGCTAAGGATACCAAAAATGAATGGCTACTAATTGGTATAATTCCATCTGGATTTGTGGCCAATATTGTGATGAGCCTCAATCTTACTGTTAAAAGAAAGCTATTCTACATAGCTTCTTCCCCTTCTGGACCCCTTCTCTTCAAAATCGATGTTTCTACAAAGAAAAATAACGCTTTTGCCTTTGTTTGCAAATCTAGCTACAAGTAACTTTACACTTAATTAGATTTGCCATTCAAAGGTGAATGACAGTACTAGCTGGCCACTAGTGAGTCCTGACATAATTAACTGCTTAGAGCTTCCTGCCTGGCTGAGTGTCCCTGTGACACAGGTGTTCTGCATCTTTAAAAGCCTCTGTTACCAGGGAGCAGCAGCTCTGACTTTCACACTGGGTGCACATTCTGTCCAAGCAATGAGTGGATGTGATACATGAATAAATATTTGTGTCCAGCCCACACATCTGCTTCTTTCCATCTCTAGTGAGTTCATCCTAGGGTTTTTGTTTTGTTTTGTTTTCCAGCTGCCGTGACTTACTCGAAGCCTCGATTGGCCACATTTTGGCACTACGCCAAGGTTGAGCTGGTTCCCCCAACCCCTGGTGAAATCCCTACAGCTATTCAGAGTGTGAAAAAAATAATCCAAAGTGCTAAAACTGGTAGCTTCAAACACCTTACAGTTAAGGTAACTGCGTGCTAAATGGAAAAGTTATGTTTGGAATTGGAAAATATCTTCCCTGGGGATATTTCCAGTTCTTTTGATTGACATATATGTATTTTCCAATAAGGCAAACTCCAACATAATGAGATTGTCTCTTTTTTGACTGCCAAGAAAAGACATTTTCTTTTCTCATTTTGTTGTCTGAAGAGAAGTAATCCAGCTGTTCTTTGTCTTGGTCTAGTTGTGGTTGTAGAGCAAAAAGGTGAGTGTCCTGAGTAACTGGGGGCCTCACTCTCCTTCCTAATGTCTGCTAGTATAGTGTGATGATACAGTTTTCTGGCTTTGTTTTCTTTTTAGTCCTAGAATTATCTCCATTTCAGCTGATGGCATCTAGAGTTATTAGGCAGAACAAAAATGCCAAGATCCGGGTTTTCAGATTGCATGTAGATTACACGTGATGTGGCCGGAGCCTTTCCCTGGGCAAGGGTGACAGTCAGGAGACTTCTGTAGCCCCTGGTCTACCTGAAGGAGGAAAATGACTTCCAAAAATGCTTTTATGGATAGTAGAAGGGTCCAGTTTGTTTGTAGAAGGATTTTGTTTCCCAACTAGAGTTTGTAATTCTAAGTTTGTGTTTGCATGAAGCAATGCTTTCTAGAACCATATGTGGTTTGCTTTTATTTTTTGTTTGTTTTGTTTTGTTTGTTGGTCAGGAGCAAAATGGATACTGAATACTTGGAAAAAATTAAACCAAATGATAGTGAAAGAGGGAAGAAGACAGAGCCCTTCCTCTTAGACAGAAGTGTCTATTGAGAGAGAAGCCTGTCTATGAATGCCCTGTCTACTGTGTGAGCCACCTCCAGGATGTGGGGTGTTTTAGGACCCATAAAGTGTCTCATAAAATAATAATGAAAGGGTTAAGCCAGTTCAAGGCCTTTAAAGATTTCTTTGAAACAGTTTATAAGCCCAGGCCCGTTGTGTTTGCCTCACAAAATTGAAAGTTCAAGGCTCTCAGAAGTTGAATATTGAATATCAGTAATTCCTAGCTTGGGCTAAAACGGTTGTGTAGTTTTAAATGGCATCTTTACATTCTCTGATAATCCTGAGAGAACAGTTTCAAATATGTGTTGGGTTTGTTTGCTTGCTTTTTAAAGTACCTTAAAATGTGTCCTTTTTTCTTTTCCAGGAAGCTGTGCTGAATGGTTTGGTGGCCACTGAGGTGTGGATGTGGTTTTATGTCGGGGAGATCATAGGCAAGCGTGGCATTGTTGGCTATGATGTTTGAAGACCAGTCTTTAACTTCTGATTTGAGTTCTTATTTGAATGTTCTTGGACCATGTGTAACGGGACTGCTACCTGAATAAAACGCTAGATGTCGAATAGCAGTGTTTTCTCTGTCAAATACTGCAGTCATAGTACTTCCTGATAGTAAGTTGCGTTGTCTCTGGCTTTGTTACATTGATACAGGTTTAAGTGTATGTCTCTTTAACCTGCAATTAGGAAAAACAGATGT
Organism: Rhynchomys soricoides; assembly: GCA_019843965.1. Lineage (NCBI taxonomy): Eukaryota > Metazoa > Chordata > Mammalia > Rodentia > Muridae > Rhynchomys > Rhynchomys soricoides. The sequence goes on along the minus strand of JADRCH010000188.1, from coordinate 288,619 downwards.
GAGTATATGAATATATATATACCTGGTACATCAATATATGATGATTAAATTTTTAATTCAAAAGTTTAAATTCAAAGCTAGGCAGTGGTAGTGGCACACACCTTTAATCCCAGCACTCAGAAAGCAGAGGCAGGTGTTCTCTGAGTTTGAGGCCAGCCTGATCAACAGAGCCAGTTTAGGACAGCCAGAGCTACACAGAGAAACTTTTGTCTCTACCATCAACCAAAAGAAAAAAAAAAGTCTGTAAGCCTAGTAGTTGGGAGGTAGAGTTCAAAGGCTCACTACAGATCTAAAGCTAACTCGGTCTACCCAGTTTTAGGCCAGAAATGGTTATATAATGAAACTCTTAACTCTAAAGAAGAGAGAAAGGCCAAAAATTTAAACAGGTATAGTGCATACAGCCAACAAAAGAAAAGACTGATGTAAGATCACTTGAGTCAAGGGGTTCAAGACCAGCCTGAATGTATAATGGGACTTTGTCTCACAAGGAAATATGGGGGAGGGGCAGGAGTTTAAGGCCAACTTGGACTATGAGAGACCTTGTCTCATAAAGAGTAATTAAAAAACAGAAAATTGGATTAATTTTCAACAATCCTGTAAAATGTTGATGGTACTTTTCTTTTCTTTTTTTTGGTTTTTCGAGACAGGGTTTCTCTGTATAGCCCTGGCTGTCCTGGAACTCACTCTGTAGACCAGGCTGGCCTCGAACTCAGAAATCTGCCTGCCTCTGCCTCCCAAGTGCTGGGATTAAAGGCATGCGCCACCACTGCCCGGCTAATGGTAATTTTCAAATTGAATATTTGCATCCTCAAGAAGGCAAAGGGTAGTCTTCTTAGATATATAGTTATAACATCTTTGACAGTAAAACAGGATAAAAGAGCCATGTAACTGGATGGTCTGGTGGCAGGCACCTCTCATCCTAGCACTCAGGAGGCAGAGATAGACAGGTCTCTGAGTTTAAAACCATTCTGGTCTGTATATTCAGTTCCGGTACAGCCAGGACTACATAGACAGATCCTGTCTCTCTTCAAAGAATAATCTAACTGAGATATGTTATTAATCTGGTTTTGTGGTTCTTACAGCTTTGCAAGATCCAGTAGATAGTTAATGGTTACAGGGTTGTCATCCAAGGGTCTGAGTGGTGTGTTATGGGCTGAAATAAACAGTGATTAGCATCAGCTTGTCTTGTGGAGCGGCTCCTGAGGGTGTTAGAAGAGGTCCTCATCCAGCATTGCCAGTGCTACAGACCCTGCAGTCTCTGGTTAGCTCAGGGTGTGATTCTAATCATTCTTAATCTTTGCAGCTGATAAACTGCTTGTACATTTGTAAAAGTCACATGGCCCACAGTACAGTAGTGTTTCGCTTTTGTCCTTTTAATCCTGCATTTGGAGCACAGCTTCTATACCTTAATGAAGAAACTACAGCTCTTTTAGAGTGAGCAGCAGGCTCTTTATGGAGACTGCGCCTCTTCTGAAACATAATGTTCAAAGGAACACAAGTGACCAAAACTAAAACTACCCTGTTTCTAGAAGTATTCCACCATTTAAATCGCATAACAAAGGACTGTAGAGATACTTCTATGACAATTTAGGTGAATTTCTTTTCCGTGTAGTGCATGACTGACTATTAAAGCTAACCAGGAGAAAAACACAACAAAGATGAATTCAGCCGTGCCTGCAGTAATCTAAACTCAAGTGGTTTGTCATATGTAATGCTCCTTTTTAAAGCAACAGTCACACCAGAAGACACAGTTCTCTACTACTTCCTTCTTCCCCACAGCACACCTCTGACTCACACTTGTGTGTCTGCATTTTCTTAGATTAAAATAGCAGTGGGCTGCATAGAGTGATCACTGGATCTCACCTGGCTACTTTCCCCTATCACTTCACATACCTTGCCTCCTAGCGGAGAACTGTTTGGAGTTTCATGGAATTTGTGAATACTGATTGCCTGGTTTTCGTTGTAGTTCAGTTGTTTATGTGTACCATCTAAGTTCCAAGTACTTCCTAAGCATAGAAACCTGTTCAAGACTTCCATTCTGAGAGCTCTGTCTGGTTTTAAGATGAGGACAGTAGAAGACTATGTTGAGAAGATGGACCAAAACAGGCTTTCTGGAGATAACCTAACGAAAACCTCAAGACTGAGGCAGGAAGTTCAAGAGTATGAGGCCAGTCTGGGTTACTTACAGGAGGAGAACGCAGTCCAAGAATGGAGTAGGATACAGACAACCACAAAGCTCTTCTGTGGAGGAAAAAAAAGTGGGCATGTGTATTGCCAGCAGGGAAAGTGGAACTGGCTGGTCAAAGGTCAAGGCTTGAAGAGAAGACTCATCAGTTAGGAGCACTGGCTGCTCTTCCAGAGGACTCGGGTTCAATTACCAACACCTACATGGCAGCTAACAAATCATCTCTAACAAGTTCCAGGGGATCCAATGCCCTTTTCTGGCCTCTGGACAAAGTGAACAAATACACATGAAATGTTGGCAAAAACACTCGTATACATTTTTAAAACTTAAGTATTGTGTGGCAAAACTTTTCATGAGGAGATGCAACACACACCCCAGACAGGAATTTCATGACACCCAAATAAAGATGCCACTGAAGTCTAACTTGGCAAACCAATGAATTCTACTTGGGGTCACTTATACAAACAGAAATTACTCAAAGCTGCATCACCAAAGCCCACTGCAACATGGCTAATAGCTCAGAGAAGCTGGGGAACCTACAGCATACTTCAACAGGTTGGAGAGTGTTTTTGCCAGGTTGGTATAAGTTGGTTAGTCTCATTTAGTCTAAAACTTCCAGGCAGGTGATGGTCTGATTTAGGAGTCTTTGCAGTTGAGTTTCCTTCCGTCTGAGGGGCTCTCAGCTTTCCTTATGAACTGGCAGGGAGAGGCCTAGTGAATCTAGTCGGTTTCAGGGACTTCCTGAAGATATTTTAAGTTTTTTCCCTTCCTGCATAAGGAGCTTCCCTGTAGGATGCAATGTTTCAATCTAGATAAAATTTCTACTACAAAAAAGTCAGGATCATATTTGTCTAGGAAGCTAGGAAACTGACATGAAAAAGTGACACACACCTTACATTTCTGGCATAGTGGGCATTCTGGAAGAACACTAGTGTGTCTGAAGTGATGGGTAGGGGACAGTAGTAAGATGGTAGCCAGCGTGTTGAGAAGAACATGAACTATCTTATGCCATATTAACTGCACTGCCTGGAGTGGGCATGGTGGCACGCCTTTAATCCCAGCACTCTGAAGGCAGAGGCAGGTGGATCTCTGAGTTTGAGGCTAGCCTGGTCTACAGAGTAAGTTCCAAAACAACCAGTGCTACATAGTGAGACCCTGTCTCTTAAAAAAAAAAACGAGAAAGAGCCCGGCAGTGGTGACGCACGTCTTTAATCCCAGCACTCGGGAGGCAGAGGCAGGCAGATTTCTGAGTTCGAGGCCTGCCTGGTCTACACAGTGAGTTCTAGGACCACCAGGGCTACACAGAGAAACCCTGTCTCAAAAAACAAAACAAAAAGAGGAAGAATTATACTGCTTGGTTATATTACACTAGCAGGAAATGCTAAAGAGGCTCAGGTGGAAGGATCATGACTTTGAGACTAGCTTGGTCTATACCATGGAGCCAATAAGATGACTCAGTGGGTAAAGGTACTTGCCACCAAACCTGATGTTCAGCCCCTGAAATATACATGGTTGAAGGGGAGAAGTAACTCCTGCAAGTTACCCACTGACCTCCACATGTCCCCAGCCATACCCATCTGCCAACATGTTTGGTTTTTTTGTTTTTAGAAAAAAGATTGGATTGGGGCTAGAGATGTAGCTCAGTTGGTAGAATTCTTGCCTGGCACACTCAAAGCCTTGGGCTCGATTCCCTGGATTGCATAAACCAGGCCTGTGGCCTATGGTCTGTAATGCATGTATTTGAGAGGTAGAAAGATCAGAAGTTTAAAGCCCTGCCTGGCTACATACGAAGTTTGAGACCAACCTGGGATGCATGACTCAAAACATTGACTGAATTCAGCCAGGTGGGTGGCTCAAGCCAGTCTGAGCTACATGGTTTCACTCTCAGAGAGAGTGAAACTGTACTGTTGGGCTAAGAATGTAGCAGTGACCGTGTTGCCTAGCAAACACAGCCGTGAGGTTGATCCCTCACAGCAGAAAGAGAAATCCCAGTATTTGAAGAACAGTAAAGACAAAATTATTAGAAAAAGGATTTTAACAAGCTGGAAAGGTGGTGCTTTGTGGAAAACAGACACAAGAACATCTCTCTCTGTTAAAGACAGTCCTGGTCTATAAATTCCAAGACAGCCAGGGCTACATAGTAAGGCCCTGTTTTTGTTTGTTTGGGGGTTTGGAGTTTTAGTTCTTTTATTTAAAAGCAAAAGTAACAAGCGACACTATGAGCAGGCAATTCAGTTCTCTATGACAAAAGCCAGGGCAGACAGCATAGGGTGTGTGTCCTGCATCTCCCAGTTTGTAAAGAGAAAACCTGAGATCGATGGTAGCTTCTGCAGCCTACACCGGTTATGTCAGCTATGGTCACTCAGCAGCACCTATAAAAACAATGTCAATAAGCAGCAAAGGCTTTTTTTTTTTTTTCCTGTTTTGCTTTTGTAGACTTTTTGTTTCCTTTTATGTGTAGGAATGTTTTGCCTTCATGTACTTATGTGCACCAAATGTGTGCCCAGTGCTCAAGGAGGTCCAAAAAGAGTGTTAGATCTCCAAGAACTGGTGTTACAGATGGCTGGAGACCCCATGCTTGTGCTGGGAACCAAACCCAGGTCCCCTGCAAAATCAGCCAGTGATCTTAACTGCTGAGCCATCTCTCCATCCTCTGAATCTTTCATTATTTTAAGACAAATATGAAGCCACGCATGGTGCTGCACACATGTAATTCCAGCAGTTAAGAGGCAGAGGCCAGCTAGGAAATGAGACCACTAGGAAAGCAAAGGTTAGGTTATAGCTCAGTAAGAGAGCGCCTGCCTAGTATGAACCAGGCCGTAGGTTTGATCACCAGCACTCTCGAAAGAGGAGGGAGGGAGGTGAAGCTATCCTTGCTATGTATCCTCTACTTTGTCATTTCTCTTGTTCTCTTTGGGTAAACAGACTGTTCTCATTTGGTCATCTCTTCTGTGTATTCCTCATTCAGTACATTTGTTTGTTGTTTTGTTATTTTGGGGATTTTGTTTTCTTCTGTGGATGTTATTTCATTTGTTAGATTATAGTCTCACTATGTAGCCTGGGCTGGCACAAAGCTGATAGCAATCCACCTCCCTCTGCTCCCGAGTGCTGGGATTAAAGTCATGTGCCACTGCTGCTCAGCTAAGTGTTTATATCTTTAAAGCACTTGTACGGGCCATCTCAATTAGCCCTCCACTTTCTCTAGGGCACATTACATACAGGATTTAACCCCCCCCCCCCAACAGGTCTAGTGCTGAGCAGGCGGAACAATGAGGACTGGCTAGGACCTGTGGGTAGTAAGTGATAGAGCACAGGTGGGTCCGTGCAACCGTGCTGTTGTAGTCTATGTCCCAGCTTTCCTCAGGATCCCCGAGTAGACAGCTTTGCTGTGTAATCCCACAGAGCATCCTGAACTGCTTTCTTACAGTCTCAGCTCTGTTTTGTTCTACTCTCAAACTATAAGGTTTATTTTCTCTTAGATAGTAATCTTCCTAATCCTAAATGCTATAGAGCTTGGTGGGACTTCTTATTCCCTAATTGGTTTGCTTTTTACTTCTCCCAGGATTGTGATCACTCTTGTGATGAATATCAACACAGTCTACCAGGGATACGCTTTAGCAGTGCACTTACCCGCACCTCCTCCTCACACACAAGGCTCCCACACTCATTAGAACACTCCGTGCATGGGCCCCTCACCATCCGTGACCTTGCCTTAATCCCGCTTTGGCTACCAAATAGCCTTTAGCCACACCGTTTCCGGGCTCATAAAAATCAGCTTTTTAATATCAGGTCATGTGATTGTCTACAACTCCCCTGGTTGCCTACCAATCAATCACCAGGTCACTCTCCCTTTTATCGCTTGGCCATTTTGTCTCTTGGTTCCCTGTCACTCTATAACATAGTGGTCTTCACCCTTCTAACACTGGGACCCTTTATGTATACAGTTCCTCATGGGATGACCCACAACCATAAAATTATCTTGTTGCTTCTTCATAACTGTAACTTCGCTTCTGGTATGAATTGTAATGTAAATGTGTGATTATGATATAGAATATATGATATGTGACCCTCTGGGGGTCAAGACCCACAGGTTGAGAACCACTGCAATAACACTACTCTGCAGTTTAAGTATACATGCTGGTCAGTGATTGCCAAAATTGCAGCACCACTCCCACTAAGGATCTTTTTAAGAATTATTTATTTTGTATGTATGTGGAACACTTGAAGTGATCAGAGGACATGTGGGAGTTGATTCCTTCATAAGATAGGGGTTCCAGGGATCAAACTCGGGTCTTCAGGCTTCAAGGCAAGCACACCTACCTGATAAGCCATCTTTCCAGCCCCCACCAAGGGTCTTAGAAGTGTAAGTTCCCAGGCCCTGCCTCAGTTCTTCCCCAAACTCCCAACAACCAGCCTCCCCCCTTTCTTTAGCACTGCTTCCTGTGTCCTTACGAAACCAACATCCCTTTCTAACCGCTTACCAGCCCATCCCCCCAAAGGCACATCTACATTTACTTGAACATACTTTGACCATAAACAAATTGATCCTCATAACTTTGACTTTTCCTTCACGTTCTAAACTTATTTACAGTCTCTAGTCTATGGTTATCATTCTTTTGAGCACACCTTCAACTTCCTTGCCTCTCACCATGGAAATTGCCAAAACCACATCTTGGCTTAATCTAAGTACCCTGTGCTTCACCCGTGGAGCTAAGTGAAGCTGGAGAAAACAACTGCGAGGACTAGTTTCATTTTATACTCACAACCAGAACCTTAAGACAGCACTTCATAAGACCTGCCAATCACAGTGTAATTCTTTTCCTTAGGTCATGATTATTTCTATCAACAGATGATCTTGCTTCCCACTTGACTAAGAAAATGTAAGCAGTTGGAGCACTTCCACTTCGGAGACATCAGCTACACACCTACCCTGCTTGCACTCATATAAATATAGATGCAGGAGTGACTCAGCTGGCACCAGCTCGGGAGCAGTCTCAGCCTGCAGGCCTTCAGGAAGTGAGTCCCCCAGGCCTGCATCTCCCTCTGTGGCAGACTGCCACCAAAGCCTGCTGTTTATCAGCCCAGGACCAAACACAGCAAATGGTACACTTTGCCTGAACGAGGTGCTGCAGATTGCAAGCTCCAAGCACACAGAACTCACTTGTACAAACTGTGATGGGGAGAGTCAGCTTATCTAGCCAGGATCCATGTTTTATAAAAGCTTCTCCTGTTGCCTCTGGTCCTGGCCTCTTCTACTTGGCACATCTCTGTTCCCCTTTCTTCAGCTCATCACCTCTTTTGAGCAGCCTCTTCAGATTTTTCCACTCCTCCTTGCCTTTTATGGATGCCTGTATAGTCCACATCAGTGTACTCTAATGCCACATTTACCTTCGTTGCAAACTGCTTAAGGAAGATATGGTATCCAAGTCACCTTTGGAATCCTAGCCTATCACGTTATCTGGCTTCTATAGTAGGGTTTCAAAATATGAGAAAAGCAGACTCTACTTGCTGTGTTTGGTCCTGGGCTGATAAATAGCAGGCTTTGGTGGCAGTCTGCCACAGAGGGAGATGCTGGCCTGGGGGACTCACTTCCTGAAGGCCTGCAGGCTGAGACTGCTCCCGAGCTGGTGCCAGCTGAGTCACTCCTGCATCTCAACCTCCTGCGCTCAAACAGATTTGGATCCTGATTCATTGTGTTGCTTGCTGGCTGTTGGAGCAGAGATGCTTGTGCCTGAGGCTAGGAAGGAAGAGACAGGAGGTGGGCAGCTGAAGAGCCTTTACGGGGGACTTACGCAATAGACTCCTGAAAATCCCTGGAATGCTTCAGAAACATACCATCTGAACTCTCTCTCTCTCTCTCTCTGCCAAGCTTGCATTTCAGGGCACATCCTCTGTGCATCTGAAAGAACATCATAAACAGCATGCTTTTCCTCACAGGGGTCTCAACGTGTAACTCATAAATGTGCTTTGATAAGAATTATATATACCCTGGGCTTCTTGTATGAAACAAAAAAGGTTATCTTCAGAAACTACAATTCCAGTGTTGTCATATCCAAAAGCAATTAAAATACTGTTGTGTGGCTTGGAATTATAGCTTGCATGTCAAAATAGCTACCATTTTCCCTAAGGACAGCCTGCATTTTTACCCTGATGTCATCTCACTCTGGGTTTCAAGAGGGTAGGGAACTCAATAGAACAAGTTATTTAAGCCAAACTTGATAGCACACATCTGTAATGCCAGAACTGACTCCGAAAGCAGAGACGGAAGGTTCAGCTCCAGCCAATCAACACAATGTATTCTAGGCCAGCAGAGCTGCATAGTAAGATCCTGTCTCAAGAAAAAACAAACAAACAAGTGCTCTCTAAAACACCGTCAATTAGAACCCCATGGAAGAGTGGCCACCAAGTCTAGGGACACTTGGAGTCGTGGAGAGAAAATAAAAGCACCAGTGACTGAGCAGACAGGAGAGTGGAGCTGCCTCACTGCCTTACCCAGAACCTCATTACAGCCTTGTCCTCTTAGTGGACATTGGTTTGTTACCAAGTCACTATCACAGCCTGCAACAGCAAACTGATTTTCCTTCGTTCTGTGTCTGTGTCTCTGTCTGTGTCTGTGTCTCTGTCTCTGTCTCTCTCTCTCTTTATCTCTCTCTGCTTTGTTTTTTGGGACAGGATCTCACTATGTAACTCTGGTAACTCACTAAGTAGATCAGGCTGTCTTAGAACTCAGAGATCCTCCTGCCTCTGCCTATGTGCAGCACCACATCTGGCAGCAAACAGATTTTCAGTTCTGGGATCCAGATTTCACCCCCAGAGGTAAATGCCGAAGCCAAATAGACCTAGATTTGGAGCCCTTGAGCTTGTTTGCTCAACCATAATCATCCGGCCCAACTGCCCCACAGCCACCCTTTCCAGGAGGAAGTACCTCGAAGAACTGAGTAGTAAATCTCTCAAAAGTTCTTGTTGGTAAAGCCAAAGGACACAAATCCACAAGAAAATCCTTTCTCCCACTTCAAACATGTTAAACGCCCACGTTAAGACAAGGGAGTCACATGTCTTCCTTGCCTGACATCTCTGGCTACCTTCTCTCCTCTCTGGGCAGTGGTTACTACACTGGGAAGGACTGGAGTGGGGAAGGGAGTGCCTTCCTTTTACATCTCAACTCCAGCTCACTGAGAGGATACTCTATTCCAGGTTGAGCCAGAGCAAGCGATGGCACACAACGTGCGCCCTGTGTCAGAGCCCTGGGTAGCACAGTTTTTCCTGGATCCTAAGCAACTGGACAGGCCCTATGTTGGTAGAGAGGGCTCTAGCCAGAGAATAGAGGGAAAGAGAGGAAGACCTGACCTGCAATAGTTTGGAAGTCCAAACAACCCTGATGGTTTAATGACCTCTCTACTCATGTTTCAAAATAAATTCTCCTTTGTTAATTTGCTTGTCTGTTTGTTGTGAGGGTCTCACTGTGTAGCCCTGGCTGGCCTGGAACTTGCTATGTAGACCAGGCTGGCCTTGAAATCACAAAGATCTACCTGCTTCTGAGTGCTGGGATTAAAAGTATGTAACATCACGCCTGACTCTGTCATTGGTTTGTAAGTTTTATTTATTTATTTGCTTTTGTTTTTCCAGATAGAGTTTCTCTGTGTGGCCTTGGCTATCCTGGAACTTGCTCAGTAGACCAGGCTGGCCTTGAACTTATAGAGATCCACTTGCCTCTGCCTCTCAAGTGCAGGGATCAAAGAAAGGTGTGTACCACCACTGCCTGGACTAATTTTTAGCTTTAATATTTTTACATTTATTTATTTACTTAGTTACCACATATTTATGGATGTGTGTGGGAGGTGTATGTGACGTATGCACACCTGTGTGGGTATGGGCACCTGTGAATATTTGAAAGACCCAGAAGAAGACACTGAAGTCCAGCTCTATCCCTCCCCACTTATCCCCTTCAGAAAGGCTCTCTCACTGTACCTGGAGCTAGCTTGGCAGCTAGCAGGTTCCAGCAATCCTCCTGTCTCTGACTCTTTCTCTATGCTCTCTTCTCCCAGATTGAGGTTACAGGTACATGAGAGCATGTCTAGCTTTGAATGGGTTCTGGCTATTTTAACTTAGGTCTTTATGCTTGCATGGTTACCCACAGTCTGTGAATTTAGATTTATTTTTTTAAAGAAAAAAAAAAAGCATTTATCCCAATTTTTTAAAGATAGGGTTTCACTCTGTATCTCAAGCTATAGCTGTTTATGTAGATCAAACTGATCCCCAATTTACAGTGACTTTCCTGCCTCCAGTTCCTAGGTGCTGAGTTTACAAGCATACGCCACCACACACACTCAGCTTTTTGTTGTCATTTGTCTTAGTGAGGGTTTCTATTGCTTCAACAAAATACCATGACCAAAAGCAAGTTGGGGAGAAAAGGGTTTAATCAGCTTGCACTCCTAAATCATAGTCCATCACTGGAAGAAGTCAGGACAGGAACTCAAACAGGGCAGGAACCTGGAGGCAAGAACTGATATAGAAGCCATGGAGGGGTGTTGCTTACTGGCTTGTTCAACATGGCTTACTCAACCTGCTTACTTATAGAACTCAGAACCACCAGCCCAAGGATGGCTCCACACACAATGGGCTGGGCTCTCTTTCACCAGTCTCTAAGAAAGTGCCTTGCAGCTGGGTCCTATGGAGGCATTTTCTTAATTGAGGTTCTCTCCTATAGGATAACTCCATCTTGTGTCAAATTGACATAAGACACACATAAGCCAGTGCATCATTGTATAGAGATGGGGTTCTAAATGTGTAGCCTGTGATGGCCCCATAGCAATCCTCCTCCCTCAGACTCCTCTGAGATTACAGAAGCAAGCCATCATACCTGGTGAAGTCTTAGAGATAGGGAGATAGCTCAGTCAGTGAAGTGATGAGTTGAAGCCTAGAATCCTCAAAAGCCGGGGCTGGAGAGATGGGTGAGTGGTTAAGAGCACTTACTTCTCTTCCAGAAGTCCTGAGTTCAATTCCCAGCAACCACACGGTAGCTCACAACCATCTGTAATGGGATCCGATGCCCTCTTCTGGTGTGTCTGAAGACAGCTACAGTGTACTCATATATGTTAAAAAAAGAAAAAAGAAAAAAATAAAGGAAACCTCAAAAGCCAAGATGCCAGGAGTGTTGGTGCACACCTTTGATCTCAGTGCTGGAGATACTGAGGCAGGTAGATCTCTGTGAATTCCAGGCCAGCCTCATATAGATAAAGTTTCAGACCAGCTAGGGTTACATAGACCTTGTTTCATAAGACAAACAAACAAACAAATAACAACAATAAAAATCATGACGATTTATAATCCCAGCACTGGAAAGACAGAGACAGACAGACCCCTGTGGCTCTCTGGCCAGCTAGCCCCACCTACTTGGTTAGATCAAGACCAGTGAGAGAGTTTGTCCCAAACTTTAGCAGCTATTTCTTATGATTTTGTTTCTGTGTTTTGTACAGTCATCTCCTAAAAGATAAGTGGTGGGTAGGTTTTATTCAATTGTCTACTCCTGAATTTGTAAATTAAATTATTTTGAGCTGACACTTAAAAATGATAGGTATTTATGGAGTGCCATGTGATAGTTAAATACATGTATACACTATGTAAAGGTAGTAACTTTTTATTTTATGTGTTTAGGTATTTGCCTGCACGCATGTCTATGCATCACATGCATGCTTGGTACCAGCAGAGGCCAGCAGAGGGTCTTGGATCTCCTGGAGCTAAAGTTATAGATGGTTGTGAGCTTCCATGTGGGTGCAGGGGATCAAATTCCAGATTCCCTGGAAAACAAGGGCTCTTAACCATGGAGCCCATTTTCCAGTCAGGCAGACAGTTTTTGTTTGTTGGTTGTTTTTTCGAGACAGGGTTTCTCTGTGCACCAGTCCTGGCTGTCCTGGAATTCACTCTGTAGACCACGCTGACCTTGACCTCACAGAGATCCACTTGCCTCTGCCTCCTGAGTACTGGGATTCAAGGCATGTGCCAGGACATCCAGCTGAATGTTTTTAAAGTATGCATTATGCTATATATTCCAAAACATGTCAAGGGGCTGGGAATGTAGTCCTTTGAGCATGTGGGGATGATAGTGTTGGCCCTTGGTACTATTTTTAGTTAAGCAACGAAATCATGCCAAAATACCTTTACCCAACTGAGAATAATGGCTTTTTGGGAAATCTTTCAGGCCAGTTATGATTGCTGGAAAGAAAACAACTAAATCTTCATTCAATGGTCTTTTTAAATGAAAGTCTAGTCACTCAGGACTGGCACTGCTCCTTATGGACTGCATCTTAGAACTCTAGAACTGGCAGCTTCTAATGCCTTTAAGAATGTCTGTCAACCAACACGTTGTCCACCTAGCTGAGGGACAGCTTCCTGGAATTAAGACGGCAGAACCTAGGTTATAATTAACTCAGACTTCCTTCTCCTCTTGTACCTTGGCCATGACCTTAATCCTCACCTAGATTTTCCATCCCATCTACGGATAAAAATTGGTTCTGAATTAGATCAACTGAACTGTGGTCCTGGTAGCCTTCGAAAACCGGCTGGGTGGCTGCAGGAATCTTAGACCATACATTTAGACATGTTCATGACTTACATAAACAGACAGACATCTCATTTAGGATAATATTGTAGGGTGGCTCACTACTGCCTAAAATTCCAGCTCCAGGGGGATCTGATGGCTCTGGCCTATGTGACCACCCACTCTCTATTCACACACAGACACATCCGCAATTAAACAAATATTTAAAAATCAAATGAGTTATGACTGAGGAGGTCATACAGGTTAAGGCATTAGATAAGCAGCAGTGGGCTTGCTGGCCGTCACTTAATTCTGATGGTAAATCCATCCAGCTGGAAATTGCTCATCTCCAAAGGCATTCACATTTTAATCCTCCCTGCTCATTTTATCCCCCCTTTAAACTCTGTTAAAAACAAAGTAAACATTACTTGGTAAGTATAGATCCCGTGAACTTTTTTCAAGGTAATTTCTTGCAAACAGAATGTTTTTAGTTCCTGGAACCACAGCAATGACACTACAAAGGAAGAATGAGCAGGGAAGATAAAAACGTGAATGGCTTTGGAAACAAACAACTCCCAGCTGATGGATTTACAGTCAGAATTAAGTGACAGCCAGCAAGCCCACTGCTACTGACAGAAAGCACTCAAAGCCTACCCCATGAGCTCTCCTCAGTCCACACAACGTTTTTTAAAAAATGCTTATTTAATTTGTGTGTGTGTGTGTGTGTGTGTGTGTTCGCACGCACATGCGTGTCACAGAGGCCAGAAGTATCAGATCCTCCTAGGGCTGGAGTTCTAGGCAGTTGGGAGTGCTGGGAACTGAGCCCAGGTCCTCTGCAAGAATAAGATATGCAATTAACTGCAGAGTCATCTCTTCAGCCTCAGGCCTCATAATGTAGGTGCTGAGGTCATTATCACATTAAGAATAGAATGAAGAATTGCATTTGGTTATTTATTTATTTTTATTGTATGTGTGTGGATACTTTGCTTACACATATGTTTGTGTACCATGTGTGTGCCCAGTGCCTACTAAGGCTTGGATTCCCTGGAGCTGGAGTTACAGACAGTTGTGAGCTGCCATGTGGTTGCTGGGAATCGAACCCAAGTTATCTGGAAGAGCAGTCAGTGCTCTCAGGCTCTGAGCTATTTCTCCAGCCCCTGTTTATTTAGTTATTGAGGCAGGGTTCTGTGTAACCCAGCCTGACCTAGAACTTACTATATAGTCAAGGCTGGCCTTAAACTCCCTACCCTGCTCCCACCTCTAAATGCCAGGATTACAGGCAAGCATCAGCTTGCCTGGCCAGAAAGAAGAAAAAGAAACAGCTCACCCATTGCTGGACAAAGAGAAGCAGACCCTTTTCAGCACAATCTCCCCACTTTCCTCCCCCAACCCGGAGTCAATTGGCTCTTGCCACACCCTCCCGCCGGCCCCTCCCCTTCTTTCTTCTTCTCCACTTAAGAAATACATTCCAAAACCATCCTTCTACATTTCCACTTAAGTCTCCTCCTATCTGGCCATGTATTCGCTCTTTCTAGTCATCCACCATTTCACTCGTCCACTTACTTAATGATCAGCAGAATTATTATATGCCTTCTATATATTTACATATTAGGATAATTTCTTGAGATTCTGAAGTGTGTGTGTGTGTGTGTGTGCGCGTGTGTGTGGTGTATATGTGTGGTAGGTGTGTGTAGTATGAACACAAAGGCCAGAGAAGAACATTGGCTGTCCTGTTTTCTCACTCTCCAGCCTATTCTCTTGAGACAGGGTCTCTCACTGAATCTGGAGCTAGGCTGACAGCCAGTAAGCCTACTGGCCCAGGTGTTTCAGCTCCCTACTCAGGCTGGGTTTTCAGGCCTATATGTAGCCACGCCCAGCTTTTAATATAGATGCTAGGGATTCTAACTCAGATCCTCCTGCTTGCTCAGCAAGTGCTCTTACCCCCTGAGCCATCTCCACAGCCCCCCTTGAAGGATTTTTCAATTTGATTTACTGTTGTTAGGAGTGGGGTGCACATATACCTTGACGTGGGGCTGGGCAGAGGACAGCTTTCAGATGTTGATTCTCTAATTGTACCGTGTGTTCTGGGCCTGAGACTCAGTAGTTTGTTTAGTACTGCATGGCAAATGCCTTTACCACTGAGACATCTTGCCAGCTGGGTATAAGACTTACTACCCAGCATGGCATGAGGTGCATGCCTGTAATCCTAGTACTTAGGACTAAGGCAGGAGGATTGCTATGAGTTTGAGGTCTGTCTGGGCTATAGAATGAGTTCTAAGCCAGTCAAGGAAACCTACAGTGTGAGATTCTGTGTCAAAAGACCAAAATAAATTTAAAAAATAAAGCAAAAACATGTTCCCTGGATGGTTGCCGGATTGTTTTCTGCCTGCCAGGGATTGAACCTAGGGCCTCATGCTCACCTGTCAAGTACTCTGTTACTGAGCTATGTCTCCCAGTGATAGGTGAACAATGTCTAAAACCATGCTCTGTGCAGTTCTGAGTCCAGGCTTCTATTACACTGGGGTGGAGGGACAGCAATGGTTAGCTGCCACAGAGCAGGCGGCAATGCCTTAACTGTGTTATTGGACTCAAGGGCTTCTTTCATCTTTGTCAAGGGGAGGCTAACTTCTTTCCTTTTGTATGACACAGCTCCATTTTTCCTATTTCTACAGGGCTTACAGTCCAGTGGAAGAGATAACAAAATAAGCAATCACAAGCCATACAAAGTACATGCTATGTTGAGGAGATCAACAACAGGCGTCTGCATCGCATGTGAGAGATGAACACTCATGAGAGGCTGAGGAAATCTGGGGTATAGAAGATGAGATGGAAGTCAGTCAAGAGGATGAGGAGAGAAAATAAACACATTAGACAGCAGGGATGGGCACCGAAGCAGGGTCAGATGGGAGAATCTGAACAGCAAGGCAGGGCTACAGGGATGGATGTGTCCTGGAGACAGAGGGCAAAGGAGATTTAAATGATGAAGCATTTTAAAGATGCAAAGGATAGCAAAGTATTTTAAAGAGGCAAGAACCGCAGTCAGATTTGCATCTTGGGAAGCTCAATGTCAGAACACAATACTGAGGAACACTGTGGGGGTTAATGGTAGTCCGTGGCAGGATGCTTAGGAGAAGGAACACCAGAGACAAACCAGAGCAAGGAGGCATTCAGTTTAGGGACATACTAGAGAAGGTGCTCCACAAAGGATTGGGTAGGTGTGTCTGGAACTCAGAATGGTGTTTAGTGCTGATATGTCATTTGGGGGAGTGGGTGGGACTGCTTAGAAAGAAATCTCAAGCCAAGTGAATACAAGGCTTGTTTATTGCTGTATCCCCAGTACCTAAAGCCTTCTTGACAATAGGAAGCATTTGGGATTAGAATAAATGAATAAAAACAGAGGCAGTCTAAGAATGTGGTTCTGAGAAACCACCATTTAGAGATGCAAAGAGGTTCAGATCCAGAGAAGTGAAGGATGAGTCTGATCCCCAGGACCCATATGGTGGAATCAATTCCCACAGGTTGTCCTCTGACCGATATGTGCGCATGTGCGTGCGCACACACACACCACAATAAAAATGTGATTAAAAATAAAAGAAAATCACTATTGTTTGAGCTGGCCATGGTAGGTTACATCTGTAATTTGGGGAAGCTGAGACAAAGAGATCGTGAATCCAAGAACATTCTTGGCTACATAGCGAGTACCAGGTCAGCAAAGGCTCTGAGAACCTGTCTCTAAAGACCAAGTAAATACAATAATACAATAGAAAAGAAACCCTGGTGTCTGATGAATGTAGTCTCAGCAGAGGTGGCAGTGGCTGTGGCTTGGGGAGTATCTGGAAGACTAGTAGAGAGCAGAGGCCGTGAATTACAGCCCACTGTTTCCAGGAACTTGACCGTATCTTCACCTTTCCTCTTTTCTGTTTTTGTTTCCTGTTTGTTTTCTTTGATTTTGACCCAGGGTCTTGCTCTGTAGCTCAAGCTGGCTTTGAACTCATTATGTAACCTATCCTGTTTCAAATTCCTGATCCTCCTGCCTGTCTTTCCTGGGATTACAGATGTGTTATTATGTCTGGTCTTTGCCTTTTCTTCAGTTTTTCTCCTTAAGTTAGGAGATAGGCTCAACTCTCTTGTCTTTAAATTTCTGTTTAAAAAATAAATTTAAAAAAAGTTCTCTTCATTCTCATACTAATGGCCTGCTTTTCTAGTAAATAATAGTGTACAAAGGTATCATAAGCTTTCTAAACCTAGCTGAGCAGAAGGCGCCATCATGGGTGTTGACATTCGCCCCAACAAGGACCGAAAGGTTCGGAGCAAGGAGCCCAAGAGTCAGGACATCTACCTGCGGCTGCTAGTCAAGCTAGCTGTACATGTTTCTGGACAGACGGACCAACTCCACCTTCAATCAGGTTGTGCTGAAGAGGTTATTTATGAGCCGCACTAACAGGCCACCTAGGTCCCTGTCCCAGATGATTCGAAAGATGAAGATTCCTGGCGGGAGAACAAAACTGCTGTGGTTGTAAGGACAGTCACAGATGACGTGCGGATTCTGGAAGTGCCCAAGCTGAAGGTGTGTGCACTGTGGGTGAGCAGCCCGCCCAAAGTCACATCCTCAAGGCTTGGGGGTAAGATTCTCACCTCTGACCAGCTGGCTCTGGAGTCTCCTAAGGGCCGAGGCACTGTGCTCCTGTCTGATCCTCGGAAGGGCAGAGAGGTGTATTGACATTTTGGCAAGGCCCCAGGAACCCCACACAGCCATGCCAAACCCTATGTCCGTTTCAAGGGCCAGAAGTTCGAGCATGCCAGAGGCCAAAGGGCCAGCCGAGGCAACAAAAACTAACCCTGGATCTTACTGTTAATAAAAAAGCTTTGGATTTTTTTTTTTTTTTAAAAAGATATCATAAATCTGTTAATATTTTCTTCTTACCTGTTTTCCTATTTTCTGATCTAGGCAGCCTAGTAATCATTCTCTCTCTCTCTCTCTTTCTCTCTCTCTCTCTCTCTCTCTCACACACACACACACACACACACACACACACACACACACGTCAATTTATTTGCTTTTAAAAGCTGCTCAAGCCTTTGTATTTATTTTATGTATAGGAGTGTTTTGCCTGTATGTATGTATATGCACCATATGGATGGCTAGTACCCAAAAAGACCAGAAAAGAGAACCAGAGCCTCAGAACCTGAAGTTAGAGGCAGTTGTGAGCAGCTTTGCTGGGAACTGAACCCAGATCCAACTGCCAGAGAGGCAAGTGCTCTTAACCGCTGAGCCATCCCTACAGCCCACACTTACTTTGTTACCCATTCACCGCCACTTCTACTTCTCCTCTTACTCCCTATATTTAGCGCTTCAGTAAAACTTACTCTACCTTCAAGGGTCTCCTGCATCTGGGGCTGGTGAGATAGCTCAGAGATAAAGGCACTCAATGCTTTGCCTGATGACTTGGAGTTAAAACCCTGGGACTCATGTGGTGGCACAAAAGGGCTGAGTCCTCAAAGTTGTCCACTGACCTCCTCAAGCACATGGTGGCATGAACATTCATGGATAAATAAATTAAGTAAGTACATTTAAAATGAACAAAACAGGGATGGAGAACTATTTTTTTGCATTTTTGTTTTTGCTTTGTGGTTTTGTGTGGTCTTTAGTGATCTTAAAGATGTCAGGATTCATACCCAGGGCCTGACACATGTTAGCCAAATACTTTACCACTAAGCCACACATCACCCACTTTCTTGATTTTTTTTTTATTGTTTTTCGATTTTGTGTGTTGTATATGTGCCTATTTGTTTGCATGTGGATGCAGGTGTATACGTATCTGTACAGGCATTTGGAATCCAGAGGACAATCAGGTGCCCTTTCTTAGGTACCATCTACTCCACCCCCCCACAGGTTTCACTTGCCTGGACCTTGACACTTAGATTAGGCTGTGCAGTGAACCCCAGGTATCTACTTATCTCCACTCCCTGGTGCTAGGATCAGAAGTAGGCAGCCTAGCACTTTCTCCCAAGCTTTAGAGATTGAACTCAGGTCCTTGTAGCTTATGTAACAAACACATACCCTGAACCTCCATTTTTTCGGAGTGTTCTTGGAGACAAGGTCTTATTACATAACCTCAGGTCATCTGAAACTGAATATGTAGAACAGTGTTGTGTAAGAGTTTTGCTCTGAGATCGAAACATTCCATCTTACAGGGATGCTCTTTAGATTTATTTATTTAATGTGAATATACTGTTGCTATCTTCAGACACATGAGAAGAGGGCATCAAATTCCATTACAGATGGTTATGAGCCATCATGTGGTTGCTGGAAATTGAACTCAGAACCTCTGGAAGAGCAATGGCGCTATTAACCACTGAGCCATCTCTTCAGCAAGGGAAGCTCTTTAAATAGGTAAACAACTTAAAATAGCTTCAGGAAGTCCCTGAAACTGACCAGATTCACTAGGTAGGGTCTTGCCAGAGTAAGCTATAAAAGCTGAGATTCTGACATGAAGCTGAGCTTCAAAGTCTCTCAGATAAACTGAACTGCAAAGAAGACTCTGAGACCAGACCAACTACCCAGAAGGAGCATCGACCAGCTGAGCTGCGTGGAAGAGGTGAAGACCAACAGAAGCACCAGGAAAGAATACCCTCTAACCTGTTGTGCTGCCTGTAGGCTGTGGGTGTGCTCCAGGCTCCCAGCTTTTGACAACTGTCACCCATGCTGCAGCAGGCTTTGGTGATGCAGCTGTCTGTTGAGGTTTGGTCTTTTGCTATGTATTGTAATGCTAAATACTGGCCCTCAAGGCCTGGTTCAAAGATTCTGCACCTACATAAGTGATGCTGTATAACCTTGTTCCCTAAGTTATTTCTGATTGGTGAATAAAGATGCCTACTGCCTACAACTGGCAGAAGAGAGGTAGGTAACGTTTGGGTTCTGGGCTTGGGGTCAGAGGAGGGACCACGAGCGAGCGAGAGAGAAGAAGGTGATAGAGGAGAGATGCCATGGGGTAGGTGAGCTGTGAAAACATTGCTGGCCAATTGGAGTTAAGAGCAGGCCAGATGGAACATATCAAGTTATAACTCGGGGTTATTGATAGGGAAGGAGACATAATAGCACAGTGGGTAGATATCTGTACAGCTTTAGTGCTGATTAAGGTTTATTATAAATATAAAAGTTGTGGGTCTTTTATCTGGGAACCAGATGATCAAAGGTGAAGTAGAAAAAGTAGAAACCCTCCCGTCTGAGATTAAATATTTAATACAACAAATTGGTGCCCATTTCTGTTCCTGTAATCGAAATAAAACTCATTGGTTCACAAAGTTGACTTGGGTGGTATCTGTACTTAAGTCTGTTGTGGGCTCCCTATCTGGGGTGAGTAGATGTGAGTCTCCCCAGGAGAAGTTCAGTCACACAACAGTCAGGTTGGCTTCTAAATGAAAGCTACTCTCCTACCTCTACTTACTAAATTCTGAGATCACTGGCTTGTGCTACCACGCCCAGTTTATCTCAGTGCGGGGGATCAAACCCAGGGCTTCACGTGTGCTGGGGAAGCACCTGGCCAACAGAAGGCTTCTCTAGCCCTTTTTTTTGTCTGTTCTTGACAGCATCCAGAATGATCCTTCAAACAATGAGTCATAGCTGATCAACCTTCTCCTCAGAACCTTCCAATGGCCCCGTAAAATATGAAGCCATCAGCACCCATCTCTCACTTCACTTCTTATCACTAATCCTGTCATTCATCTTACTATATCCAGTCATATGGTCTCTCTCCATACCATACACCTTGGGACTTGTACGTGTGCTGGTTTATGTTGGAATCCTCTTCTCTTAGAGCATCATTTGCCTCAGTCTCTCTTTGCCCAAAGCCTGGCCGTCCTTTCCAATGACTGTGGCACTTCAGCTTCTGCCAGCTCTCTAGTGTCTTTGTCTCACTAACACAGCCCTCCTCCACAGCGGCTGACCTGTCTAGTTATTGCTTGCTTCCCTCCACTAGACAGTGAACACTGAGGAAGCAGACCTTCCAAGAACACCTCGCCTGGAGGAGCAGAGATAAAGATAACCAAGAAGCTATTCCTGCCCTTAAGGAACCCACTCTGGTGAGTCACTCGACCTAACAAGTAATTAGAATGGAAATGCTTAAAGCATTTGGAAGCCAAAGGCTGAGGCTCTAGGGAAAGGGGCTGTTTGAGATGACAGTTACTGATCTCTGCAGCCTGGGTAGTAGTTAAAACCATGAGGTCACCAGAAGAGAATGTGAGAAATGACAGACACTCAGAGCCACCTGTGTCTAAGAATGAAGGACAGAGAAATAGAACTGGGAAGAACCATCTAGAAGAGCCAGCTCAGCAGACCCACCCATGACCAAGCTGCTAGATTGCATTTTGGGAACTGATTTTTTAAAAAATATTTGTTCCAAGACTGGGTCTGGTAGCACACCCAGGCTGGTCTAGAATTTGGTGTTTCCTTGGTTGTCCTCAAACTTTTGGTCTTCCTGACTCAGCATCCTGAATGCTAGGTTATAGGTGTCTGCCATCATAGTTGGCTGCTAAATAGACTTTATAAAATCTACTAACAGAGCTGGGAAAAGGTCAGTGCTAAAGCTATTGCCTAGTGTGTACAAGGCGCTGGCTCTTCAACAAAACCCAGAACCCTATCAAAAAATAAACATCAAAGGGTTCCAACATTTCCTATAACAATTCCTATGAACATGTTGTATAAATCCATATAGTAATTCTTATAAGAACCTAGGATTAGGTACTAAGATAACCTGGTTGTTTAGCAAAGGAGACCACCTCACCTTCCCAAGTATATGCTTCTGCTAAGAAAATAAAGATTTGGGCTGGCGAGATGGCTCAGAGGTTAAGAGCACTGACTGCTCTTCCAGAGGTCCTGAGTTCAATTCCCAGCAACCACATGGTGGCTCACAACCATCTGTAATGGGGTCCGATGCCCTCTTCTGGTGTGTCTGAAGACAGCTACAGTGTACTCATATACATTAAATAAATAAAATCTTAAAAAAAAAAAAAAAGAAAAGAAAAGAAAAGAAAGATTTGCTCGCAAGCTATGGTGGCATTTGTATTCCCAGCCCTTGGAGTCTGAGGCAGAAGGATCTTGAGTTTTAAGCTAGCCTGGGATACACAGGGAGGGAGTCCCTGTCTCAAATAGGAAAAATAAAACCAAACAGGTTTGAACTCAGGCAATTTGAGCATGTAATATTTTTGTTTGTTTGTTTTTTAAGATTTATTTATTTATATTTTATTTATTACTTTTTTTTTTTTTTTAAAAGACAAGGTTTCTCTGTGTACCCCTGGCTAGCCTGGAACTCACTTTGTAGACCAGGCTGGCCTCAAACTCAAAGAGCTGCCTTCCTCTGCCTCCCAAGTACAGCAGCATGTACTCATAACCACTGTGTTATGATACCATCTCAGTGATTTTTCATATTTTACTAAACACCTATTGAGGGTCATGTCCCTGTTGTATCCTCTGGGTACAGTAACTGGAAGCACAGGCCCTCCATTCCCCGGGGCTTCTCTCCTTATGAGACGCTGACATTAAAGGAAGAAATCTAGACAGGCGAGATGACTCAGCCCGTGAGGGCACCTGCTGCCAAGCCTGACACCCAGTTTGATCCCTGGGACCCACATGATGGGTGGAGATAACTGACTCCTGACTTCCGCATAAGCACATAAATTTTAAATAAATGTAATAAAAAGTTTAAAATAAGCAAATCCATGGTAGTAAGTGCTGTGGAAAACAATCGGCAGAAGGGTCTGTTGGTAGAGTGCTTCTGTAGCATGCATGAGGCCCTGAGTGGGATCCCCAGCATTGACTCCGACCAAGGGTGGAGGTGTTCCCTTGGAAGGAAGAGATGGATGGAGACACATTTAGGAAAAAGAGATATCTCAAGCTTAGTAATGAGTAGGGAGAGACCTTGAAGGGGAGGGCGAGGGACAGGGCCTTTGACAGGGGAATGTGAATTCTGGGAGGCCTGCCTTCTAGAAATATGGCAGCATGATGAGAACATCAGGGAGGGGTGGAGGCAGGAAGATCAGAAAGTTCAGATCATCCTCCAAAACATAGTGAGTCAGAGGCTAGCCTGGGCTATATAAGCCTTAATTAGAAAGAGGAGGAGTAGGACTGGAGAGGCAGCTAAGTAGTTAAGAACCCTGGCTGCTTGCTCTCCCAGAGGTTCCACATGCTGGCTCACAACCCTCTATAATTCCAGCCCTCTCCTGGCCTCTTGGGCACCAGGCAAATACTTGTGCAGACATACATGCAGGCAAAACACCTGGATGCATAACTATTTTAGAGAGGAGGCCAGAGGAAAAATGCAGAAGGGCAGGGGATACAGCTCAGTGGTAGAGCTTGCCTAGCACAAGAGGGCCTGATCAATCTCTAGCACTGTCAAAGGACAGGGGCGGGGAAGAAGCAGTACATGGTATCATGAATGGTAATGGTGTCCACTGAGCAGGAGACAATGAGCAGAGATACAAAGGAAGTGTGACAGTGAGCCAAGAGGATTTCTGGTGGAATAACGCTCCAGACAGAGGGAAGAGCAAGTGTAAAAGTCTTAAGGCAGATGTGTGCCTGACTGTTCTCGGAACTACAAGGAGGTCAAGACAGTGTCGACAGAAGGTAGAGCTTCTGGAGAGGTGGTCAGGGAGATGAGGGCCTCTGGGAGTCGCCTGAGATTAAAGGACCAAGTAAAGAGGTCTGTGTGCTACATTCACATCAATTTAAAAGATATATATGTCCAGCACTCTGGAAGCAAAGTCTGTGAGTTATAGGGTAGCCTGTTCTACACTGAGAGACCTTGTCTCAAGAAAACTATTACAAACAGGTGCACATTCATACATATTTACACATACACATATATTTGCATATTTACACGGCCATGTGCAGTATTAGAGGGAGAGCAGGAGAATATAAACCTTCTAAATTTATGCCCTTTAACAATATTGTAAATCTTTTCCTTGTATATCTCAGTACAAGGTTACGGTAGCCAAAACTTAGCTTAAAAATAAATTCTGTTGGAGAGATGGCTCAGTGGTTAAGAGCACTGACTGCTCTTCCAGAGGTCCTGAGTTCAATTCCCAGCAACCACATGGTGGCTCACAACCATCTGTAATGGGATCCAATGCCCTCTTCTGGTGTGTCTGAAGACTGCTACCGTGTACTCACACACATAAAAAACAAGCAAAAACCCTCTTAACCATGTGTTGGGGAGCTCCAGCTAAAGCCCCTTTCCTTCCTTTTATAAGTGTGCCTCCTGGAAAAGATGCCTCCTTTTGCTCCTTTCTGCCTTCTTACCCAAAAGTCTGCCTTGAGCCTTGACATCCCTTGCAGCTCCTTCTACAGACATCGCTTGTGTCTGTTCTAGAATACAATGATTACTCATGGCTTCATGGTGCAATGGCTATGCATTGACTCTACAATGAGCCTTTGTTTCTTCTTTATTCTTATTACATAAAAAATATTTATTATTTTATGTGTATGAGTATTTTTCCTGAATGTATATATGTGTACCATGTGCATGCCTGATGCTCTAAGAAATCAGGAGAAGGTGTCAGGACCCCTGGAACCGAGAAACCTTTGTGAGCTACCATGTGCATTAGAACTCCTAGCAAGGATCCTCTGTAAGAGCTGTAAGTGCTCTTAACCTCTGAGCCATCTCTCCAGCATCTTATGATTATAGTTTAAATGTACGTGTAGGTGTGTGCACAGGTGTAGAGATCATAGGATAACTTGGATGAGCTGATTCTCTTCCCCAACTGTATAGGTCCTGGGGATTGAACTCAGACAATCAGGCTTTATAGACTCTGTTTGACACAGCAGATGGAAGTATGATTAATACATGGTTCCTGACTTTAGGAAGTTTTGTCTCCAAAATCAGTTAGACCTTGAATTTGAGCTGACTTACCAAATGTATGGCACAAAGCCAGCTGCCATCTCTGCTAGACTCAGTAAAACCCTTTCAGTTATAAATACAATTAGCTATGCTAAGTTCTTTTTCAAGTTCAGAAATGAAAACCCAACGGACACAGGGACTGCAACTATTACTTCCTCCTCCTCCTCGTCCTCCTCCTTCTCCTCTTCTTCTTTATTTTTTTTTTTAAAAGCTCAGGAGGCTAGCCTTGAACTCAATGAGCAGACCAGACTGGCTTCACACTCTCCATCTATCCATAGCCTCTACCTCCCTAGTGCTGGGATTACAGGTGTGCACTATATGCCCAGGTTGACCTGTTAGCTCTGCAATATAAGGGTGCTTCTATTGAAGAGTTATAGATTTGGCCTGTTTTTTTTTTTTTTTCAAAAGAAAGCAATACCAGAGATTCTAAACAGTTCCCTGTTCTGTGATGATCCTGTGTAGGATATTTAAATGATTCATCCAGCTTCTTGTTTTAGTTCAAAGACCTTGGGTTGACTGTACTAATGCACTGTGCCCATTCAGAGTTCTTTTGGAGAATGGAAATTGGGAGCATTGTCTTTAACAACAGTGAAGAAAGACTGAGTGAAACATTTGGAAGGTTGAGGCAGAAGGATCAAGAGTTCAAGGTCATTCTAAGCCACATAGCAAGTTTGAGGTCAGCCTGGGTTAAGTGAAACCTTGTCTCAAAACAGAGAAAAAAGAAGAAAACTGGGTAAGTTTTATCCTTACCACTAATGAATAAACCAACAAAACAAATCTGTGTGTGTGTGTGTGCATGTGTGTGTGTGTGTGTGTGTGTGTGCATGTGTGTCTCTGTGTGTGTGCACGCTTTGGGAGGGGGTGTTGTCTCCATTTGAATGAAAGAGATTCTTAGACTATATAATTTAATCTTCAGAGTAATCTTGTGAAGTTCCTATTAATATTCTTATTTTTGCAAATGAGGAAACAGGCATATGGCTAGGTGCATGCAAATCAAACCTAGGCTTGTGACTCTGAACCCATGTTAGTCATAGCATAATACTGATTTGCAGTGAGCAGTTCTCAGGGTAGAGAAAAAGAGTCAACACCTAGGAGTCCCTTTGAAAAAAATTTAGGTTTAGTTACTTTATGTGTGTTTGCTTGCATGCGTGTGTGTGTGTGTGTGTGTGTGTGTGTGTGTGTGTTTTATCACTTGTACATCTGCTGTCCATGGAGGTCAGATGGGGCATTGGATCTCCTGTAGCTGGAGTAAGGGTGGTTGTGAACTATCATGTGGATACTGAGAACTGAGCCTGGGTCCTCTGCAAAAGCAACAACTGTTCTTAACCTGTGAAACAACCTCTCCAGTCCCCTTTAAAGCCAAAGTAAGTTATGAGTTCGCAGAAACAGGCAAGATTTGAAGTTTCCTTCCTGAAAGTTTCCTTCTCTCATTTGGAAAAAAAAATGTAAAATATATGCATTTTTATTAGGCTGGCAAAGATCAAGAAGGTTAAGAAAAATCTTTCAGAAAAGTTATGGAGAAAGAGGCCCTCTTCAGAATTGCTGATGGGAATATGAATTACTAGGACAAGCTTTACTGGGGACAGTTTGTTAACAACTGTCAAAATCACAAATGTTCATACTTGGAGTTCAGCAACTGCACTTCTGGGACTTTATACTAAAGGTATTTTACACAGTTGCAGAGTGGTCTCCAAGGTTGTGCACTGTGTTATTGTGTGAAATTGAATAGAAAGGCCAGGCACAGTGGCTCATACCTATCACATTAGCATTCAACAGAGGCAGGAGGATTGCCTCAAGTTTGAGGTCAGAATCTGGGATACAGAGTGAGTTCTAGGAGAGCTTGGGTTACACAGTGAAATGATGCTTTGTTTTGTTTTGATGAGATGATGGCTCAGTGGTTAAGAGTACTGGCTGCTCTTCCAGAGGACCCAGGTTCAATTCCCAGCACCCATATGGAAACTCACAATCATTTATAACTCCTGTCTAGAGGGAATTCTGCATCTTCTTCTGGCCTCCACAGCTACTGCTTGTAGGCAGTGCATAGACATACATGCTGGTAAAACACCCATCCACATAAAGTAAAAATAAAAAGAGAGATGAGGAGGAGGAGGAGCAGGCAATTCAGTGGATTGAAAGTCATGTATATTTCCACTGCATGTTTAAAAACTGCATGTTTTCAGACATCCCCAAGAGTAATAAAAACAATTTCCCAGTTTTATCAAGTGGAACCACTGAGGTGCCATAAAGAACTTGCCAGTCTTATATTTATGGACAAAGTTCTCTGTGGACTCCCTTGTCTAGATATAGATCATCTTTGGAAGTATTAACGTTACATTTGCTACCATGAAGGGAAGATAGAAATTGATGTCAGCAATGTGCTATCTCAGAACCAATGCAGTGGGGTTTTAAATTTCATTAACATTTTAGCCACATGAAGCCAGACATGCCTGTGATTCCAGTACTAAGAGTACAGCAGCAGGAGGATCTTTCTGAGTCTAAGGCTAGGTTGGTTTACATAGCTGAGGTCAAGACCAGTTAGACTCTATCTCAGAAATAGTGGGGTGTGAATGTTAGGGGGTTGGAGAGAGAGTGCAGCAGCTAAGGGTAGGTGCTGCTCTTAGGGCTCACTGAGGTTTCTTTCCCACCTATATCAGGTGGCGCCCAACTGCCTGCCACTCAAGTTCCAGAGATTCTCATGTCCTCTCTTGTCCTTTGTAGTCACCTCGTGCTGTACATACAAACAAGGACACATAACTAAACACAAAGAATAGAATTTTTTCTTTAAAAAAAAAATAGGGAATGGGAATAGGGATGTAGATAGAGTGTTTGCCACCTTGTATTCACAAAGCCCTGGGCTCAATTTCTAGCAGCACATAAAAACAGGCATGGTGGGACACACCTGTCCAAGCAGTCCAGAGGCAGAAAGTTCAGTGTCTTCTTTGGCTATGTAAGTTCAAGATCAGTCTCAAATAGATAAGGCCATGTCTCAAAAGTAACTATTTAAAAACAAAACATTAGCCATTTGACATATATTCAAGAGAAATGAGTTAAAATTTACAACCAAAAATAAAGTACATGCACTTTAAGGTAACACGAGAAAGGTAAAGAAGAATCTCTCTCAGTGCACCTCCCCCACCCATGTGTGCGTTTGCTTGTGAGCACGTGCTTGTTGGCCCTCAAAATCAAACCCAGGGCTTCCCCCCCCCCCCAAATGCTAGGCAAGCGCTCTCCCATTGAATGTCCTTCTGCCAAGATCGTCTTATTGGATATTGGTGTTAGACCCCACTAAGTTCCAGACCTAACCCTATGTATGTGGCCTAGGACATTACTCTAAGACTCAGTTTCCCCACCTGTAAAATAAGGGTTATCTTATATGACTAGTAAGAACTGAATGCACATAAAACATTTGAGTTGATAGAAGGTACTCAGTAAGAGCCAGTTATTTCTGCTCTAAAACATACAGCCATAAACCAAATTCTGATCTATACCAGGTCGCTTTTCATCAGCCTGAGAGAGACCGACTAGATAATTTTTCAAGGAGTTCTCCCTCACTTCCCAGGCTCGTGTCTTCACAACCTGCAAATATTCTCCATTCTTGCTGCTGCCACCCACCCTGTAGACCTCCCACCTGTGCTAAATCAAGTGTGCTTGTAGGGAGGGGGTTACACAGAATCTAGCGGGCTTGTTTTCTCAAAGGTGGAGGGCGGGAAGAAATCCTGTTGACACAGTTACATAAAGCCTGTCAATCAGTTCCCTGTCTACTACCTCTGAAGGTCGTTATGCATATTAAAGAAGGGGGGCTGCAAATACAAAAGAAAAATAAACGAGAAAGAGTGAGAGAGGGAACAAATCAGGATGCTTGAGGGAATCCACGTGGTCGCCAATCTGTAACTGATCAGACCAGCTATACTGACTGAAGCAAAAACCCCAGAGCCTAACGCTAAATACATTGCAATAGAGAAACCGTCCACAATGGGGTGTGTTATGTCCTAAGCAGAGTCTTGGGGCTGCTGTCTAATATCTTTTCGCAGCTCCCACCCTCTCGGCACCCACGAGAAGCAACAACGGAATCTGGTTGTGTGCGCGTAGTGTGAATGTGCGTTTTGCAAACCATCTGGGCCCCATCCTGCGTGGTTGGAACGATGATCGATCCCGGACGAGTTTGGGGAGTTGGGGCTTGACTATGTCTCCTCCCCTTCTCTGTTCCATTCCTCGCTTCCCTCCCCCTCCCCCCATTCTCTCCTCAGGCACAGACTTCTCTCAGTAGGAAGGACGTAGATTTTTCAGCACCAGGAGGCCATGGACCTCTGGAGGCGTGCAGTACACCCTCCAGAGGGCTGGAGCTGGTTGCTACCTGCCTTACTAAGACCCACCCTGTCGTTCCCAAATCTGCCACTCGGGGAGGTCCTAGTTAGCAGCGCCGGGTACGAATGCGGGAGACCTGGACGGCTGCGTGACCTTCCTGCGAACTCCACCTCGGCTGGGGGTTGGAGGGGGGGGAGAGATGGAGGCTGCTCCGGGTCTGCAGGCAGTGTATCGATCCCTAATCCTCAGCCAAGGCAAATTCTTCGGGCAGCAATCTCTCCCTCCCTCCTTGGCTTTTCCGTCCCCGCAGGCTTCTAACGCCTTGCTGGAGGCGCCCTCTCCTATTTCCCGCAATATAGTAAACCCCGTGGATATTCACCCCACCATCATCCCCCGCCGCTGCCCTATCCCTCTTCCCTCCCCCTCGGCTTGCTAACCCTGCGTGCAGAGCTCGCCGGAGGCGGGCCCCTTCCACCTAGTGTATCATAATGCCCAACGCCGGGCTTCACACACCCCCCCCCCCCCCATCATGAGAAATGTGCTGGCGAGCCCCCTCCCTCCGCGTGCATACATTAGGGTCTGCTTTGCATGCAGCGGCAGGCTGGAAGCAGAGGAAGAAGGGGCGGGGCGCCTTTGCCCGCCTCTTCCCTCCAGGCCCTGTCCGTTAGCCACCCAGTTTCAGCTCCGTTGTAACGCCAGGTCGTTCGCGCAGCGCACGCTGTGGCTCCAACGCCTGGGCTGGGAAAACACACCCCAAGTCCAGAGTAGGGCACGAAAGCCAGAAGCCCCTCACCTCCCTCCAGCACACAGTGGAGCGAGGAGGTGGCGGAGGCCGACCACTCGGTTGTGGTGCATTTTGGAAAGAGCTCCAAGCATGAAGATGGGAGGGGCTCCTCTTTTATTGGATTTTATTTTTTAAGGCGCGTTCACCGAGAACCTTGCCATTTTGCATAGAATCTACTGGGCGACGCTTCAGTTTTGCATGGAGTACAATGGAGCTTTCTGGATTCTAGAAGCATTCCCATAAGGGCTAACTAAGCCCGCCACTCTCCAAGGCGTAGAAGAAGGCTTGCTCCTCCGGGGACCCAGCAGCCGCGCCGCACTGGAAGCGGTTCTCCTGTGCCGCTCAAGTCCCTGCGCGTCCCGGGAACGTGTGTAATCGGCCTCTCGGCTCTCTCGGCTGCGGGCCACCCGCTCCCTCCGCCTCCATCCTCCCGCCGCCCTCGCCCCCTCCCCCCTCCCCGGAACCCGCCTCCGCTCCGGGCTCCAGGGCTTCCTCCCCCCACCCCCCCATCTTCCCTGGCGCTGCCGCTCCCGGAGGGCGGGGCATGCACTTATCCAGGTTGCCGGGCGGGAGGAGCCGGGCCCGGGGCTCGGCATAGAGCGGCGGCCTCCGGGCGGCGGAGGC
This sequence comes from Rhynchomys soricoides, assembly GCA_019843965.1. Classification (NCBI taxonomy): domain Eukaryota; kingdom Metazoa; phylum Chordata; class Mammalia; order Rodentia; family Muridae; genus Rhynchomys; species Rhynchomys soricoides. Next base: position 258,290 of record JADRCH010000188.1, on the reverse strand, counting down.
GGAGGCCAGAGGCCCATATGCAGATTGCAGGGCAGGCGAGCGCCACCCGGCGCTCGGCATAGCGAGCCGTGGGGTACGGGCAGCGGGGCGGCGCAGGCGGGTTAGGCAGGTTCCGGGGCTCGCCGCTCCCCCCTCCGCCTCCCCGCCCCCCTGTGTTGTCGCCTCTCCCTCTCGCTGCTTCACTTACGGGGCGAACATGGCGCACAGCTGTCGGTGGCGCTTCCCCGCCCGACCCGGGACCACCGGGGGCGGCGGCGGTGGGGGACGCCGGGGCCTAGGGGGCGCCCCGCGGCAACGCGTCCCGGCCTTGCTGCTTCCCCCCGGGCCCCCGGCCGGCGGTGGCGGCCCCGGGGCGCCCCCCTCCCCCCCGGCGGTGGCGGCGGCGGCGGCGGCGGGAAGCAGCGGGGCTGGGGTTCTAGGGGGAGCGGCCGCCGCCTCAGCAGCCACTTCGTCGTCCGCCTCGTCTTCGTCTTCGTCATCATCTTCAGCCTCCTCAGGGCCGGCCCTGCTCCGGGTGGGCCCGGGCTTCGACGCGGCGCTGCAGGTCTCGGCCGCCATCGGCACCAACCTGCGCCGGTTCCGGGCAGTGTTTGGGGAGAGCGGCGGGGGAGGCGGCAGCGGAGAGGTAAGGGGGCGAGGAAATCCCAGGTCTGGGGTCTCGACCCTCTGAGGAACCCCTCCCCTCCCCCATGCAGGTTTGAGGAGCATCCCAATTCTGGAAACATCCTGGGGTCCCTAACGCGGGGCAAATGGCCCTCCCATCTTAGGACCCCCCTTATGGACTGCAGACCCTCAGGCGCCCTTACCCTAGGGTTCAGACCCTTATGGTTGAAGGCATTTAGCCCCCGTCCCTCCTTCTTCTCCTGGACCCTTCCCCAAATCCCTTGGCACAGACCCCCTTGCGGGGGTTTCCCATCCCGGGACTGAACCCCTCCTCCCTTTCACAGATTACCTCATCCGAGCCAGATTCCTCCCTCCCTCTGCCAGAGACCTGATCCCGCCACATCTCCGCCTTCTTCCCTGGGCAGATGTGTTACTCCTAGGCAGTCTTCCCCTTGGACATCTCTCGGGTGGTGGCTTCATCCAGGGCCACGTTCTTATCCTGGCCCTTGGGAAATCCAGGTTCCTTCCTGCACCTTGCTTCCGAAAACCTGACCAACCCTCCCTCCATCCCCAGCCAGGTCTTCACCTTGCCAGTCACTCCCCCTTATCTCACCTCTACTACCAGCCCACTCCCACCTCCTGCACACCGGGCCTTCTCGGTCCGCCCTACCCCTCAGGGAAAGCTTTCCTCTCTACCTTGTCTGTTCTCATCTCTCCTGCGAAGATAACAGTGCTCTCCCCCCGCGTTGTCTCTTTTCCCATCTTCCTAGGCTGCTGGTGTCAGGGATTTACCTACAACTCCACCCCTTTCCCTCCTTTAGACGAAGGACCAGAGGTGTGTTAGAGGGAAAATGGCCCAGTGTCCCCCTAGGCTTGGAGTAGAGCTACTTTCTAGCATTCTCCTTGAGAGGAGCAGGGTTTCCCTCCAGCTCTTGAGAAAGGGGGGCCCGGTGAGGGGTGATGTTTGTGGGGGAACTAGGACTGCATCCTCCCAAGGGAAGCAGCTGCTCTTTTACCCCACCCACTGCGCCTGAGAGCTTGCAGCCTCTGGCCCTGGCTCCCTCCCGCCCTTCTCTTTTTTTCTCGTCATTTCATTATTGATCCACCTTTTCCTAGGCCAATCCTGGGTCTTGGAAGGGAGTGGAGGAAAACCGGGTTGGGATGGGAGTAGATAAAGGGACAGTTTTACCTTGGTGTGGTGGCGGTGGTTGTGGATGCTTTGAGTTGGGAAAAAGAGGAGGATTATGAAGCCAAGTTAGTCTTTAGAAGGAGGTAAGGTCATCTGCGATTCCTAGTGGGAGACTCAAGGTGGGTGAGGTAAATGGTTGAGAACCGGGATGCTTTGATAAGCGGTGTTCAGCCTTTTTCAGCGAAAAGGAAAGTTGCCCTGGGAAGGGAAGTTGAGTTCAGGTTCAGTCAGTGGTGATGCGCATTTGTTTTCCATTGGATGCAGAAAGGGCAGTTTGAATCGCAGGGGAAGGGGGGGTAGAATGTGATGGGGGATTCTAGGGGGAGGAAGAGCAGCTGCCAGGGGCTGAAGTGAAGGCGGGGTAGGGGTTTGCTGCTCTGGAGTGCTGTTGATTGAAACAGAAAGGGAAAGATAGCAGCCAGCCGTTTCCTGCGTGCACTGCCGTTGGGGCACACAAAATATCCTGGGCAAACCCCTTGTGGCCCATTATGCCCCGCACCCCTTTAGATTTAGCAAAGACCTTAGGGGGCAGATCCTAGGGACCCCTGCCTCTCCTTTCAAGGAGCTGGTCTCCCCCCCTTTAAGTTTTTAGTCTTCCAGCCTCCTTTTAAAATTGTTTCTAAGGCAGCGGCTCAGGAGACTGACAACAACCGCCTCTGACAGAGCAAGGAGGACATGATGGGGGCGTGTTCCTTGCTGTGTAGCTTGCTAGCTACAGCATCCTCTTTCCCTGCCTCTCTTGGCTCTGTCTCCACCCCCCCTTTCACAGCCTTCAGAAGGCAGCTGCAGTAAACAGGGTTGTTTTCGAGTATTTATTGGCTGCTGTAGATGATTATTATTTTTTTGAAAGGCCAATTCTGTATTTTTTAAGCTAACAACACAGATCCCAGGTAGTTGGAGAACCAAAGGCCTCATACATGACGAAAGGGCTGAGCTGTTCAGGTTACTTGCATGGAGTTGGTGCTTAAATGTGAGTTGATTTTGCTTTTTTTTTTTTTTTTTTTTAAAGGTACAGCCACAAAACAAAACAAACCACCTTACATTCACCGCATATTTTCAAAATTGAGACTTGACTGGTTCTGTGTAGAAGTCTAGTCCTGTGTATGTGTGAGTAAAATAAGAAAGTCTATTAGGAGAACTTGGTCTGCTAAGGAAATTCCTGAGCCGGCAGCGTTCTGTTGCTTGGCGTGTTTATGCATTTTGTATTGAGGGACCATGTGTTCAAGTTCTAAATGTTCTTATCACATATTCAGAAGTAAAGCCAGCAGCTTCCAATCATAACGTTTCCAGAGACTGGTGAGAGAGAGAGAGACAGACAGACAGACCTGGATTTGGGGACCTAATGTCTGGGCATCAGAGTATTTTATCTGTTGGTCTTGGACAAAGCACCAGTAAAGTTTTAGTCAGGTACTAACAGCTTCTTACCTGTCTGTGTTATGGGAGGGTTGTGAGCTAGTTCTTTACTTTGCCTTACTGGGAATGTGGGGTGTAAAGCGTGTTGAGGATTTCAGCTACTTTAAACAGATGAGATGGAGTAGAACAAGGAAGTTTTCTCTTTAGAACGTGTGCCTGAATGGTAGTCGCTGTTTTATTGTGAGCGGAGTGGTTGACTTCTTGAATCAGATTCCAGTGTTACTCCCCCCCCCCCCCCAACTGGGCTTGAATGAAACGTTGGTACGATTTCTATCTGGTAGTTTGAAGCTGTCTAGCATGGGCTGAGAGTTATGTGTTGTTCATGGTAAACCAGGGTGGCTTTCAGCAGAGAAACCAAGCGTTTTGTGACATAGTCTTGCACATCAGTGAGATAGTTCCATGGGGCTTACTGCAGGCCAGTACACTTACAGGATCCTAAAGGTTGCCTCTTAGAACTTATTCATGCTTCTTAAGAGGTCTTGTCCGGCCTCTTGAAATGGTTATAGATTCTAACCTCTTTAAATTGCAGCTTACTTTATGTGAATAATGACTCGGAGTTGCACATAGTCAAAGCTAAGTTCTAAAGCTGTGTGATGGCACTTCCAGATCCCCCTGTAGGACGTGTGTTGTCCACAGGAGACCTGTCCTCCATTGCCATTGGCTCGTTGCTTTCCTTGGATAGAAATCCCTCTGGTAGCAACAACATTTGTGTCCTTGGGACTCCATTCTGTTATGATGAGGTAGTTTTTCAAAATACATAGATGTTTGGGCATCCTGTGTGAGTTAGGAAATGGATCGGAAGCCTTATTGGTAGGACATCACAGAGATCTGAGTCCTGTGCTTCCTTTCTATGATCTCCATGGTCTCCTGTCCGTCTAAATAAACGCAGCCAGGCAGCATCTCCTGTTGACTAGAATTTGCACTACCTTGACATACATTTCAGAAACCTTTCAGCAGCTGCCAGTCCTCATTAACTTCATGTGCCTTTCCTATCACCCCTCAACATGTTAAAGGCGGTTTTCTCTTGATCTCAACACTGCACACTTTAATTATATGTGATATTAAAGCTGAATTACAACATGGTGCATATTTGTTTTTATTTAAAGTTTCAGTGAAGTCCCTGTGGCCTGAGGCAGGCTTTTAGATTGGGCTTAGAGAAAAAGGTAGCTCTCTCTCTAGCTGGCCGGCAGCTGGAGAGGGTCTGTGATTTTTTTTCTTACTAATCCCCTCCCCCACTGTCTGCCAGGACACACTGAGCAATTCATATGTCTTATTTGCTTGTTTGTTTTTGAGTAAGGCTCTTACTATGTAGACTAGGCTGGCCTTGAATTTGTGGAGATCTGCCATTCAATATTTCCTGAGTGCTGGGATCAAAGGCATGTGCCACCATGCCCAACTGGGAAGTTCTGATCTATAAATGAAGTTGTACTAAATAGCTTACAAACCTTTCTGTTCCATTATTTTACTCTCCTCTTCTTCTCCTCCTTGTTCTTGTTCTTCTTCCTCTTCTTCCTTCTTTTCATCATCATCATCATCATCATCAAGTCTTGTTCTTGCCCTGTAGCCCTTGGTTGTTGTGAATGCCCTATGAAAGCCAGACTAGTCTTGGATTTGTCAATCCTCCTGCCATGGTGTCCCCCAAGTGGTGGGATCACAGGCATGCACCACCACACCTAGACCAGAATTTCTTATTCTAAGTTTATTTCAAGAGCCAGAGTGAGACTCTTTGCTGTCTTTTAGTATCAGACTGTACACTTGCCCGTCTCACTATCATTATTGTTAGGAGAAATTTCATCTTGGTGCGAGAGTTGTATGGAAAACCGTGTTTTGCTGAAGTTGACAGCAAACGTGGAGATTCGCTGTGTTGGGATGAGCTATGTTGCTAATGGTGACCTTGAACTTCTAGGCTCAAGCAGTCCTGCCTTTGCCCCTGAAGTTGCTCAGACGAGACACCACTGTGTCTTACTTGAAGATCAACTTTGAAGTAAAATGCTGAGTACCTGTAGAACCCTGGTGTTATCTCCCTGTTTGGCTAGATTTGTTTTCATGGCTGGAATTTTCTTACCTAAATGGAAACTATTTTCAGTCTGAATGATGTGTGTGTGTGTGTGTGTGTGTGTGCGCGCGTATGTATGTGTGTGTGTGTGTGTGTGTGTGTATATTTAAGTGTATAAACTTTTAAATGAAACGAAAACTCCAGCCTCCAGCTCATCAATGTATCTATAAAGCCAGAGCGCTCTCTGTCTCTCTGTCTCTCCCTCTCTCTCTGTCTCTGTCTCTCTCTGTCTCTCTCTCTCCCTCCCCCCCCCTCTGCCATATACTATGTCTCCACTCTTCTTCCCCAATTAGGCATCTCAAGGCACATGCTCCTGGAGGAAATGGTTCACAATATAGTGAGCTCCCTTCTGATTTGAAGTTAGAAAATGCTCCCATTTGGGCTACATTTCTCATCTCTGCTCACCTTGGAGCTGTCCTTCCAGAGAGCAACTGCAAAGCCCGTGCCAGCCAGTTGCCTCCCTTACTCTGTGGCTGAAGGGGGTGGCAGCAGTACTTTTGCCTGCTTGGAGGCGTTAACAGACTGCAACGCCTCTCTCTCTTTTGGAGACTCACTGTGTTTTAATTGTAGGTCTCCTAATTAAGATCTCTTTGTGCCTGCCCACATTCCTCTAGTGCTGGCACAGAGCTTCAGCTCCCTTCTAACCCTTCACTGAAGGCCTTCAATCGGGCCTTTTGTGGATATCTTATCTAATTCTTCTGCCAAGGTGGAGAGAACCTGGTGGCCTGGGTTTTGAGGAAGGGAGAGCTTTGTGACCATCACTGTAATAGTAGGAACCTCCCTGAGGATTGCTGTGATGGACCCTTTTCTCTGTTTGCGTGTCATTTTCTGGGATTAAGAAAGGTTAAATTACTAATGAGTCTGGCATGATGCACCTACATGTCAACCAGATTCTTAACCCTCTAGGCACGAGTAGGAAACAGATGCTTAAGAGTTCACCAGTATAAAGTGAACTCTGGTCTGTCCAATGAAACCTGAGGATTTAAGTTTGATCATGGATTATTAAATCAGAGACCTATGATTTTTGTGGGCTGCTAGGTTGTAAGTATAAATAATAAAATGAAATTATTGGTTGAACCCCAAATTGTACCAGATTTTGGAATAGATTGAATAAAATAGCTTTGGTATTGGAATTAGCTTTTTTTAAAATTACATTTATTGTATATGTACTCAAGAGCTCATACAAATGTACATGTATACATGTTTTAGCATTTATATGGAGGTCAAAGGATAACTTGTGGGACTTGATTCCTTTCGTCATGTGGGACCCAGGGATCAAACTCATATCAGGTTTGGCACAAATTCCTTTACCTGCTGATCCATCTCATGGGCCTTGAATTATTTTTTTTCCACTAAAATTGTTTGCTAATTGTAGGTGCCAGTATTTCTTGAGGTCAGGACCTAGCTGAGCTGAGCTTCTAGAATAGTTTCAGAATAAGCTAGAATAATTTCTGCAAAAGGTAGCTCAGCTTTGGTTTCTACTATACTGGTGCTCAAAATGTAGCCCACCCTTTCGTAGGTCTCTTGTGGCATGCTAGAGGACATGGGAATCTTCATGAAGAAAAGGGATCTTAAGCCTTCATCTGGGCCCAGATGATTTCACTGAACACATCACTGCAAGGAAGGCAGACAGAGGGCCATTTTGTTGTTGCTGTTGCTGTCCTTTCTTAGTGAAGACCTGACAGAAGGACTCACAGGATCTTTTAAATAAGCTGCAGGCCTGTGCTTTTATACCTGAGTGGGTGGTTTTATGACCTAATTCTCTAATTGCTGATGTTTATGACAGAGTGGATGCTACTGGCCCTGTGGCTGAGGTAGATTATACTGGGAATAAGGAGAGAAAGGGGGCCCTTTGTTAGCCTTTCATTTTCTCCTTCAATAAGGTCTCTCAGAAGGCCCTGAGGAAAGACTCAGACACTAGAACTGAGAGAATGAATGAGTCCCCATAAAATGGTTCTTTATGTTTTAAAAGGAATGAGTTGCTTTTCTTGACCAGATCCAAAGAAATCCATACCACCACTGTTAAATATTTCAATGAGGTTTTACCTTGTCAGGTTACACACCTCCTGGGAAGCCAACCATGAGGCTGAAGCCATTACCTAAAGTTTGCCTTTAAAGACCTGACTTGCAGTTGTAGACTTGGAGAAAAGCTCCCTTGTAGGGTTAGTACATGGCTTCCTCTGGCTTAGCTTTAAATATAGAATATAGCACCCTATTAGATTTTAGTGTAACAGTGGTATCAATGTAATAGTTAGTTGGCAGTTTTCTGCACAGCACATGAAAATTCCCCCTTCTTTGAAATGAATAGTTGTTTTTCTATTTGACAAAGAGACAAGGGATTTCCCCAGATGTATTACCTCTAATTCTTGCTGCAGCAAGACTGTATGGGGTGCCAGTGGGTGGGGCTTATTTCTCTGCTATTTGTTTCAGCGTTGGAGTATCTCCCGTATATTTTATCTGTTTTCTTGCATTTCTGGTTTTGTGTTTTGTGGAGATGTTTGTCGATGACTTTGAACATTGTGAACCTTTCTAACATCTGCACTGCCTGAGAGCTCTGACCCTCACTGTACACGAGCTGCAGTAGCATAGTCTCATTCTCATTTGACTGCATCAAAGTAACTGTGGCTCTCTGTCTGCCAGCAGGAGAGAATGTAAGTGGTGAGGAGTGGTTTTGGAGGGAATGTTTTTCTTTGGGCTTGCTTCTGGACTTGCTTCTAAAAACTCGAGACATTACTCACATGTTCATAATGAATATCTCACTCTGGAGCAATGAGTATTGATAAGATGCATGAAGTTAGCTTTTGTCCATTCATTAAAACAGTCTGATTTTTAGATCAAACGCAGTACTGTCCCTAGATTATAAGCAGTAATTATAAGCAGTAAAATCTTGAGGATAACATCTCTTTAAGCTTGGTTAATGAGGAAATCCTTTTGTAATCTCTCTGGCTGGAGGTTTTTATTTGTGCATATATAAATGCCTTTACAAAGGGGATGGCAAATCTCATAGTCTAATCTGGAATAGTGTGAGATAATATAGCACAGAGATTAGGGGCTGATAAAACAGGGCCCTGGGTTTAGACTGCCTGGGTTCAAATCTTCATTTAGCCCTATATTAGCTGAATGACCTTGTAGAAACTAGTTTAACTTCTTCATGACTTAGTTTCTTCATTTGCAAATCAGGGGTACTCATGCTTCATAAGAGTATTTATTATGAGTCTTAACTGAGACCATGCATGCAAAGCACTTAGCACTTTGCTCAGCACATAAGGAGCCCTAGTTATTATTAGAATAAGAAATTGAACCAATGGGATGGCTATGATCTTTTCATCACAACTGGATTGTTTTATTACTTTGTGGTATGTGTATTTGTGTGTGTGTGCACAAACCTGTCTGAGTGGTGTGGTCGACCCTAGCCCTGACATGACAAATGCTCTGTGTGTCCTAACTTCACAATGTTACTGATTTTGCTTTGGGTTTCAAGTTACCTGTAAGCTAAGTGGAACCAAACTGAAGGACAACTACCCGTCTTGGTAACAGTAGGTATCATTGGTAGCCAAGGAAAACATAATCAGAGATAAGACCCAGAGAGGGGAGAAAGAGAACAAGGAAGGTTGGCTGGAGTTGTGGAATGATCCGGCCCAGGCAGCTGCATAGGAGTTGCTATCCTTGGTCTGAATGACTAATTTTCTTCTCTCTCTGTAACCCTGGCTGTCCTGGAATTCACTCTGTAGACCAGGCTGGCCTCACAGAGTTCTGTCTGCCTTTGTTTCCCAAGTGCTGGGATTAAAGATGTGCACCACTGCGCCTGGCTATGACTGATACTCTTAATCTTTTTATTAATGTAATCACTTGATGGTTGCTTAACCAAAAACCAGGTTTATTTTATTTTTTGCTTTTTTGACTCCCAGGTTCAGATCCATTGGTCTGTAATTGATAACTATTTTATACATTTGTTCTTGAGTTTCAATTTGGACAGAATCAATATTGCTTGATCTAGAGAGATCAGTGCAACTAACAATTTAATTATAGAAGAGATGCTAAGTTGTAAGTTACAAATTCTAGGAATTGAAACTTTTGAGAAATAATAATAACTTCAAACAGTAAAAACTGAGTTAAAGTTTTAAAATAATTAGTAGGAGCCAGGTGTCAGTGTTGCACCCTTTTAATCCTAGCACTTGGGAGGCAGGCAGGCAGATCTCTGTGAGTTCAAGGCCAGCCTGGTCTACAGTGCAAGTTTGCTCTTGCAGAAAACATGGGTTCTATTCCAAGCACCCACATGGTGCTTCACAACCATCCATAACTCCAATTCCACGGGAACTGAAGCCCTCTTCTGACTTCCTCAGGCATCAGACATACACATGGTGCTCGATAGTGCATACATATTAATATACATACATACATACATACACATACATTAAAAAATGTCTTTTTTTTATATGAATGTTTTGCCTCCATGTTTGTATGGTCACTGGTTGCATTGTAGTACCTTCCAGAAGAGTGGATGGGATGCCCTGGAACTGGAGTTAGCAAGTGTTGTGAGCTATCATGTCAGTGCTGGGAAGAGAACTCAGATCCTCTGCAAGAACAGCAAGTGCTCTTAACCACTGAACCATCTTTAGTCTTTCCAGTCCAACAGTACCTCTCTTAAATGAGAACATGTTTGGGGCCAGTGAGGTGGCTCAGTAGCTAAAAGGTGCTAGACACTGCACTTGACAACCTGAATTGGATTCCTACAAGGTACATGGTAGAAGGAGCGAACCAACTTCTGCAGGTGGCGCACGCACACCTGCACTTATGCACACAGATCACACACACATTCAAAATAAATACAAGCAAACTTTTAAAAGAGGAAATGCTTACTAAAACACTACATACCATCCTTTGCAGGTCCAGGCAATAGTTTTCCTTGAGTCTTGTGCCTAGGAGGTGGCAGAGCTAAGATGCAAACCCTAATGTCTATCTCCCTCTGAGGTCACTCTTGTCTCCTCATTGGGTGAAAGTCCTTTCTCTCCTACCCCCACCCGCTGCGTGTCTGAGTTCTGTTCATTATGCAGTTGTAGTATCTCTGCAGTCTGGCCCTGCTGTTCAGTCCTGACAGTCTAGTTTATGTCTGTTATTGAGGACCATTATAGTGTTCTCCTAATTAGCCACCCTCCCTTTTCACTGCACACAGTATGGCCAATGTTTTCCTTGGATGGAGATAGGATCTGTTACTATTTTTCTAAAGCCCTTGACTTCTCACAAATAGGTGGTTTTACATTCGCAGCCCTTTGTAGCTCACCTGGCCTGCATGTCTACATTTTAACCCTATCTGCTACGTACACTTTGTCACTTCCTTGCTGCATATATCTACATCAGACGGGCCATTTGTGTTCTTTCTGGCCTTTATGCCCTGCCTTGGTGCACTTGCAAAGCCTCTTTGCCTGAGCCTTCGCTTCTTTACCTGCTTCTGGCTTATTCAACTTTGTGGCTCAACTCAGTTCTCCATATGGCAACTGTCTCATGAGACATTCACAGATACTGCTATTGAGTTGAAATTCAGTGTCTTCTTTTAAAAATTGTTGCACCTAATCCTCAAAGAGCTTACTTAGTCGAGGCTTCCTTTTGTTATAGAATTCATCTGTCTTTGCCCCAACAGTTTATGACTACCTTTCTAGACTCAGATGATTTCTAAGTCATTGCTTGTTTTACAGTGGTAACTTTTTGTATAAAGTGGATCAGTGAGTATTTATTGAACTTTTAGGAGTACTTTGCTAGGATTTATTAAACTAAGAGAATGTGTACAACTAGGCAATTTTGACTTTTTTTAAAGACAGTAATAGGTAGCCGGGCAGTGGTGGCGCATGCCTTTAATCCCAGCACTCGGGAGGCAGAGACAGGCAGATTTCTGAGTTTGAGGCCAGCCTGGTCTACAGAGTGAGTTCCTGGACAGCCAGGGCTACACAGAGAAGCCTTGTCTCAAAAAACCAAAAAAAATTTTAAAAAAATAAAAACAAACAAACAAACAAACAAAAAAACAAAGACAGTAATAGGCTGGGGAGATGGCTCCGTGAGTGAAAGCATTTGCCACACAAGCGTGAGGGTATGAGTCTGGATGTTCAGCACCCATGTAAAAGCCAGGCATGACTTCATGTGCCTGGAACTCCAGTACTGAGCTGGGCGGGGACAGGTGGATCCTTGGAGCTCACTGGCCAGCCAACCTTGTCAAAAATGAGCTCCAGGCTCAGTGAGAAAACCTGTCTCAAGGCGGTGACGCAGAGAGTAGTATCTTCCCCCGTCCCTCTGTATGGGCAAGCACGCATACCCCACACACATGTGCATACACACAAGTATGGCAGAGGAAAGTATAAGAACCATCACAGGACTTGTTAACGAGTCATTAATTGCTGTTTGAGCGAGGGTCTTGCTATGTAGCCCTGGCTCGTCTGGAACTCCTTATGTACAGTAGGCTGACCTCAAACTTAGAGATCCATCTGCCTCTACCTCCCATACAGGACTTAGTTTTAAAGGCACTCCAAGGCAGGAGTTTGGAAGTGATGTTGGGGTATTCTGATTTGTTGGCATTATCCTTTCTATAGATAGCATTTAGCACTGGTCATTCTTTAGCACTTACAATTCTTCAAAAACTCTAGCTCTACTGGTACTGGAACAAGAGAAGTAGGTTTAAACTGATTGGGGGAGGGGTTGTTGAAAGAAGAACTTGTTGCCAGTGATGCTTGTCATAGTGATGAGGAAAGTTACCAAAATAATCCTCTCCGGAGGTAAATTTTAAAAATGCAGTTCTGCCTACATATGTATAAAGTGACTTCTCTCTACCTTCCCTTCTTGTGAATGAATAAATACAGCCTCACTTAGCTTCTTGAGGACATGGATCGGGTTTTAGGTATTTTAATATTCCTCAAGGGATCCCAGGGCCTCACTGGCTTCTCAAGAAGTATTTGATTTAGATTGTCAATTTATGGTGATAATTAATTTTTGTAGTAAGCTTCCAGAGAATTTTCTTTATGGAATAATGGTTTTTGTAGTGGTTTTATAGGAGAATAAAAACTTTTTAAAGTGAAGCTAAAAGACAAATCTTAGACATCAAAAAGAGCCAGGGATAAGTAGCTGTGTTCCGCACACAGGAAGTAATTGCCTAGAGGGTTCATGCCTATCTTCGGCTCCAGAGCTCCTGGGTATGGAGGGTTGTAGCAATGCTTGCAAGTTGCTCCCAGCCTAACATCAACTTGCTTCATGGGGATGAGTCTTATATAAAACCTCTGACCCTTGGCTTTTGAGTCTGTGTGGAGGGTTTGCATCACTCAGAATGAAACCTTTTTAGATATGTTGGGTTACAGAAAGCATTTCCTGTACAGTCAGACTGAGAGCTGTGAATTGGGATTATTCATCTAGATTACTAAAACTCTGGGCAAAATTCATACTCACACCAGGCGTCTTCCCGCCGCCAGGCCTCCATTGCAGTGTTAAACTGTTAGAATTTTTTAATTTAGCTCTGGGCATTGAGTATCAAAGCCATCTTTTAAGTAAACTACTACTGAGTTTATTCTCTTAAGTTTCATCACGTCCCTTTGGCCAGCTATGCTTGTACAGTTCGCAGAAGCTGGTGCACTGCAGGAGTCCTGCGAGTGGCACCAAAGCGAAGGGCCGGGCCACCCCCTGGGTGCATGGTTGCTGCCATGAGAGATGAGAGAACAAACTCAGATTTCACTTGTAGTTTTACATTGCTAGCCATGCTGGTCTGCACTCACAGAGGGGAGAAGACAGAAAACATGTGATTCCCTCTTGCTTTCTCTGCTCTTCTTGGTTTTGTTTTGTTTTTGAGACCAGGCTGGCCTTGTATTCACAGAGATCTACCTGCCTCTGCCTCCCAAGTACTGGGATCAAAGGCATGCGATACCCATTGGTCTGTTTTCTTTCTTCCTTTCTTCCTTCCTTCCTTCCTTCCTTCCTTCCTTTCTTCTCCTCCTCCTCCTCCTTCATAATTTTTTTTTTAAAATTCACAATACATCCCAGTTGCATTCTCTTTTCTTCTTGAGAGACTCCAGGATCAGAGCAGTTTTAAAAATACCAGGGACTTTCCTTAAAAAGTAGTTGATGCCATCTAATGTGGGCTTCTCAGAACTTGATAGCAAGCTTCCAAAAGTGACATAGTTATCAGTAGGACATGAGTTCTCCAACTGTATTGTCTGACCATTTCGTCCTAAAGGGTAATGGGTTGATAGAGACCTCGGTCGCTCTGTTGCTTTCCTAAACGGGATGGCCATGGTGTTTTTCACACGGCCTTTGCGGTGAGATGGCCCTGTTTGTTTTAGAGGGAAGGAAGTTGTGGCTTTCTCAGTGATACCCAAGTTGCTATTGGTCACTCAGTAGCCCATAGTCCTAAAAGGAAAGATGAAACTTGACTTTGCATCTTGATGAGAACAAACCAGGAGAGAACTGAACTCTTACAGTGAAAACATGCAGTTGAGAGCCAGGCACGGAGCTCTCCTGCCGCCCCAGCACTCAGGGAGGGCGAGTCAAAAGAACTGCTACTTAACAAGTGGCAGGCTAGCCAGGACTACATCCCACCCACGACTTTTATCTTAGAAGGAAAGAGGGAGGGAAGGAGGGAGAGGAGCAGAGAAAAAAAAAAAAAAAAAAAAAAAACTAAACTTGAACTAGGATATAACTCAAATGAAGGTAACTGCTTCAAGGTGGTAAGGGGCCAAATCCTCTTACAATGAGAAGAACCGTCGTCCAAAATGAATTTAGTATTTGTTTAATATTCCAGCCTACAGATCTGGTTCCCTGAGAGAGAAGAATAAGCCCCTTGGCTGTGATTCTTAACAATTTTCTGCAATGTGCCTGTCACATGGGCTCATTTCTTTTTCTTTGATAAACAGATAAGCCAGTTGGGACTTGGAAACTGAGGAGGCTAGAATTGTACTTGATTTCCTTGTTTTCCTGAGACAGGTTCTCACATAACCTTGTACTTGCTGTGTAATTGAGGATGGCCTTGAACTCCTGATTCTCTTGCCTCTGCCTCCAGGTGCTGGAATTACAGGCCTGTACCCCATGCTCAGTCTTGATTATTTGTTTTTAATGATTCTGTAAAGTAATTTGGGTCATAGCCAAGAATCTGAATAGCCTACTGTCTGAGCTGGTGCTTGCATCCCACTGTTTTGCTTTTAAAGACAGATGAGCTATTTTATGACTTCCTCTCTTTCTGAAGCAGGATGGGTGAATTCACCTGGCTCATTTGCTTAGCTCTCTTGGGCATCTTTGCTTCTTTCTCTTGTTGACGTGGAGTGAGTTTGAAGGGCATTATCTCCTGTATATAGCATTTATGACTCTTAGGTGACAGTTGCTAGGTAGGATTGAATTAAAAGCTTGGAAACTAGAATTTGTTTGTATATATTGAAAGTGTGGCCTCCTATTGTTACTGAAGAACAGTGTGTTATAGTCTTTGCACCCTTTAATCCTGGGTGACCTTTCCCTGTTAATGTTTTTTTTTTCAACAGCAGTCAGAGATCATATGTAAAAGAGCTTCAGTCTCTTCCTCCCTGTGGTGCATTCAGACAGTCAACTGTCCCCTGGATGCACCTGCCATCAGAGAGAATTGACCCTCACCCCTGCTGACCAGTTCACAAGACACTGATGTCAGTTCAATTACTGTATACATTTCTGGTTTTTTTTTTTTCTTCTTCTCTTTTTAAAGCAAGACTTTCATAATGGAAACTAGTGACGGAATTATTCCCAAGGACAGTTCTGTTAACATTGGTTTTAAGAGCTAAAACCCTCAGATTGTCAATTCCCAAAGTATCTTGCAAAGTGCTATAATTATTTTAGTACTTACATTCATGTTATATTTTAAGCTGAACTTTTAAAAAGAATGTAGATAATAAGCTCCAAGTGGGGGGAGGGGCTCGTCAAATGCTGAAACTCCAGCACTTGTCACTTACTGATTTCTTGGGAATTTGGGGGTCCCATGGTTTTGTATGAGTTGAGTAAACACTGAACTACTGAATTATTGATTTGTTTTTATTTTGAATCATGTTTTTTGTTTGTTTGTTTGTTTTGTATTGTTTTAAAGACAGGGTCTCAGACTGTCCTGGAACTCTTTAAGTAGGCCTGCCTGGCCTCTGCCTCCCAAGTGCTGGGATTGAAGGTGTGCAGCTTCGCACCAGGAGACTGAACTCTTCTTGATCCTCCTGCTTCCATAGTTAGCAGCACATACCCCACACTCTGAGGCAGAATCTTCCTGGATTACCTAGGCCTGCCTATCTTCCTGCTTCAGCCTACCAACTTACTAGGATTACAACCATTTCTGTGTTTATTTGACAGTTGGTTCTGTTACACTGGGCATAAAAATAGAGAAACTTAAAAACTGTTCTCAAGTATTTGATAGTGTTTCCTTTTCAGTTTAAGGGAACTTGGCAATGCTTCTATGCCGCCTTCTCTAATTGAAGTGCTCCCTCCTGTGTAGGGCCATTTTCCCCCTGAGCACTGGATCCTGGCTCTTCTCCTCTACCCAGTGTTGCACCCGTCAGCCCCTCGCTTGCACAGGCAGTTTCTCAGCCTGTCACAGTCTGAAGCCATCCGTCCCTGGCTGGGTCCTCCTCCAGTTACTACCTGTGTTTACATCCCTTTTACAACAGGACTCTTTAAGGGGTTGTGGCTGCTGTCACCACTTTCTCAGGCTCCCTCAACAACTGTAGTTGGGCATTATCCCCAAGCCTCAGCTTTCCTCAAGGGCCCCCAGGGTCTGTGAATAGACGAGTCTCAGTCCTTGTGTGATTAAACCCTTCCCCAGTGTTGGAACCACCCCCCTTCACTTTCCCTGGCCTCTGACACACTGTACTCACTAGCTGTTAATTTTCAGCATTCAGCATGGCTCTGTCTGCACTGAGTCTGCCAGGCTGTGGAGCACCCAGTAGCCCACCTTTTGCTGCCTTCTCTTCCCAGGCTTCGTCTACATCCTGAGAACTACTGCATAAAATTTAGTCTTCAATACTGGCTACTTTGTGGAGTTCCCAAGTTTACAGCCAAGTGCATATTTTTATTTAGATAATAGTAATAATAACTTGGCTAACATGTACTGAGTGTTTATTGTGGGCCAGGCTATATTGTGACCCTCATGTATTTTCTCCCCTAATCTTCATGACCTCTGTAAGGCGAGGAAATAGTTAGGCATTTGAAATCCAGTAGCATCTCCCAGAAGTCTTGGGTGCCCCCCCCCCCCCAGTCTTTGCCATTTCCATTCTGTTTTGGGTTGAGTCTCCACATAGTCAGCTGCTCAGGTCTAAAACTCCATAAGAGGTGTACTTGATTTCTCTTTGTTCTTATCCCAAATCTAAGCTCAGTAACTTTTCTATACTATGTCAAAAACATACCCCAGCTCACAGCTTTTTCTCACCAGACTATCCCTTGTAGCTTCCTGCCTGGACTTACCTTTTCTTCTCTCCTTACTGCTACTCTTTCCTCACTGGAGTTTGTTCTTCACACAGTAATTATGGAGTCCAGTATCAGCTAGATTACTTCTTCACGTTAAACCTGGCAGTGTCTGCCACTGCTAGAATGAACTGAAATTCTTCAACTATGGCCAGAGGTGAGACGATGGCCTCTGGCTCAGCATGCTTTTCTTCCTCACCTCTTCCCATTCTTTCTGGCCTAGAGCCACACTGGCTGCCTCTGGCTGCCACACTGTGTTTGTGCTGTCTCTAGACTTTTGCACTTGTTGGGCTGTCTGCGCCATCGAAGCCTGTATGTTTAGATTTTCTTCATATAGGTCCATTTAGCAAGTTTGTCTCTGCAAATGCCAGCTGCTCTCTGTTGTAGTGTCCGAACAGCAGACAGTGCGTAAACAGTAAAAGTTTATTTATTGGTGGTTCACACCTGTAATCCCAGCACTTGGGAGGCTGAGACAGGAAGATCATTATGAGTTTGAGACCAGCCTGGGCTACAGAGTCAGCATGGGGCTGCAGAGTGAGACCTCTTTCAACAGAACAGAAGAGCCAGATGAGACAGGAGGATTGCCTGGACTTTATATTGAGACCCTGACTCAAAACAACAAACCTCAAAATATTTAATAAAACTCTTGTTCTTTTGTACATTTATATGGTATGTGTGCATATGTGCTTGTATGTACATGTGTGGGGGTTAGAGGTCAACTATGGGTATTCTCTCTGCCACTATCTGCCAGGGTTTGTTTTGTTTTTTAAGATTTATTTATTTTATGTATATGAGTACACTGTGGCTGTCTTCAGACACACCAAACACAGCATTGGATCCCATTACAGATGGTTGTGAGCCACCATGTGGTGGCTGGGAATTGAACTCAGACCTCTGGAAGAGCAGTCAGTGCTCTTAACTACTGAGCCATGTCCCAGCCCTCTACCATGTTTTTTAAGACAGGGATTTTAAGAGACCCAGTTTGCTTTTTCTCTAGACTGACTGGACAGCAAACCCCTGGGATCTGCCTTTCTCTACTCCCACTAATATTAAGGTTACAGATGCATATTGCCACACTGGGCTTTTGTGTGGGTGTCCGGGATTTGAACTCTAGTCCTCATGAAGGGCATTGTAAGCCAAATAAACTTTTTCCTCTCTAGGTTGCTCTTGGTTTAGGTTACAGCAATAGGAAGCAAACTAGGACATTTCCCATCAGTACTAGTTAGTATTTGTCAATGTGACATAAACTAGTGACCTGGAAAAGGAAACCTCATTTGAGGAAGTGCCTTCATCATATTGACCTGTAGGCATGACTTGTAATTGTTAAATGATGTAGGAGGACCTGGACCACTGTGGACACCGTACCCTGGGTGGATGGGTCTGGATTATATAGGAAAGGCACTGAGTAAGCCAGTGAGAAGCATACCGCCATGGTCTCTGCTTCAGTTCCTGTTCCAGCTTCTCTTGATGGAGGACTGTAACCTGTAAACCAAATGAACTCTTTCTTCCCCGAGTTGTTTTATCAGAGCAAAGAGAAGCAAACTGCAACAGCATCTGTGTCTTCAGGGTCAGACATTCCTGGCAGCACTCACTGAGTGAGTGCCTGCTGATCACATTTGAGTGATGGCTGCTGGCTGCTCTCCTTTCTTCAAGTTTCCTTCCTGCTGTAGTTCATTATGGAGCATCATTGCTGGGCACAATGTTCTTCACCTTGTTTGAGTTTTGCCTTTATTTTTACTCTTGTCTTGTGTGGATGAGGGTTTGTCTCTCCTCTCTGTCCTGCTGGGGTGACTTCTGTCCATCTGAGCCAGTGTCTGTTCACTCCTGCATCAGTGTCTGTTCATTCCTGCATCTGGTGTTCTCTTTCTCCCATTATTCTGTGTAAGCTGTGGCCTATTACCATTTCATGATTTGTTTCCTTCAGAGCTGGGTGTTCTCGAACTTGATACATAGTCAAGGATGCTTCATGCAGGCATGCACCATTGTGTCCTGACTGAGCCAAACTTGTGAAAACACAGTGGCTGTGAACTTCCTTGAAAATCTAAAGAAAAGTGTTGTTTCTTATGCTACAGTTAATTATAGATGCACGCGTGACTTGCCTGTGTGTCCGAGGAATTTCTAACCCTGCTCTTGCCTGTAAACCTTTTTGCAACTAAATCCATGCTTATCCTCCCTTTCTCCTTCTCAAGAGAGTTCCCCTCCATTGTGCTTGTGTCATTGCCTCCCGTGGCTGCCCCACCCCCACCTCATCCCTTTCCCACTTACTACCTCTTTGCTTTTTAGGATTTTCAGTTACTTCTTCCCTGTTATACTCCCCATTAGTGAACAAACACAGTCAACCTCAAAAATTGTGCCCCAAGCTGTCCCTTCCCTTCCTTGTTCCTTACTGCTCTTTCCTCGAGTAACTGAGGTTTTCAAAAATAGTCGTCATTCATTTCCATTCCCCACTGTGTATGTGTGTGTCTGTTGCTGGGGATCAAACTGAGCCTCTGGCATGCTGGGCAAGCAATCTATCAATGAGCTGCAGCCTCCAACCCCATTCCTGTTTCCACAATATCGCTTGCTTCCTCCTGCCTGTATATTATAGACATCAGTTTTGCTATTCCACTGTACTACGTGAGTTGTGGCTGACAGACCGACCACTCCTTGATAAGCACTTTCCCGGGTGTCCCGTGTCCTTGGTTTCCCCTTCTCCCATGAAAAGCTTGGTGTACACATTTCCTTGGGACCCTGTTTACCAACCTTCCTTTTTTTCTTTATATTCTTTTCCTGGTAAGTTGGTGTAATACTTCCATGTTCATCCAGTCAGATGTGTTTTCTCCAGGCCATTGTTTCTAGTAGACAGCACAGAAAGACATTTCGAACTCAGATATCCAAGGTGTTCTGCCTTCCTATTCCTGAAAGCTCATCTTTGCTCTGTACTCTGAATTTTAGTAACTACCCCCACGAGCCAGTCAGCCAAGCCAGGAGCCCGCAGTCCTTTCCCTCCATTAACAACAACCTTCATATCAAAACCGGGTGTCAGGTTGGAAAGACTTGGTGGTTAAGACACATACTGCTCAATGTCTGATGGCTCACAACCACCTGTAACTCCAGCTCTAGGGCATCGGATGCCCTCATCTCGAGTCTGTGGGCACCCCTCAGCAACATACATAAACATTTTTTAAATAAAATAAGAATGCTATAAAAATGTTTGTGGAATCTGTCCCCTTTTCTCAACCCTCTGGCACTGTAGTCACTGGCTTTGTAAGCAATCTCAGAGTATATAATGTTATACATACCCAGAATCCTAGCCTGGGCTACATGAGATAAAAGAAAAAAAAACAGGATAAATAAATGGACAGATGCAGGGACTTCTCTGTTTAGCTTATCAGAAAGTGGGCAGCTTACTTACCACTGTACCTCTGTCTTAGTCACTCTTCTGTTGTTATGAAGAGGCACCATGGCCAAGGCAGCTCTTACAAAAGGAAACATTTAACTGGGGGCTTGCTTAGAGTTTCCATGACTTGGTCCATTAGCACTGTGGTGGGCAGCATGGTAGGAGCATGTCAGCACTCATGGCACTGGAGCAGTAGCTGAGAGACTGGGCCTGGCATGGACCTTTGAATCCTCAAAGCTTGCCCTCAGTGACACATCCTCCAAGGATGAGGAGGAGGTGTCCTCCTCATCCTTCTATCCTTCTCAAATAGTGCTGCTTCCTGATGACTCAGCTTTCAAGTGTGAGAGCCTATGGGGGCCATTCCTGTTTAAACCACCACAGTCTCTAAAAGTATAATATGTCCAGAAAGGATTTCTGTATAGTTTACATAGTCAGAGGATGTGTATGTTTTCCATGCACATGCTGCCCAAATGTCACTCATAGGCTTATCATTATAAAGAGTTCTTTCCTGTTGGTTTGTTTAAACACTGGGATATTGATATGGCTTTTTTTTTTATTTTTATTTTTTTTGGTTTTTTGAGACAGGGTTTCTCTGTGTAGCCCTGGCTGTCCTGGACCTCACTCTGTAGACCAGGCTGGCCTCAAACTGAGAAATCCACCTGTCTCTGCCTCCCAAGTGCTGGGATTAAAGGCGTGCGCCACCACTGCCCGGCTGATACGGCTTTTTTTTCATTGGTGTTTTAATATATAGTTATAGACAGTTACAGGAAGGAAAAAACAATCCAGGTTTCCTTGGGTAGCTCAAGCTGGCCTCAGACTCTTGAGTTCTTGCCAAAATGCTGAGATTACAGAGTGCTGGGATTGTAGGTGTGTGCCACCCTGCCTGGAGAATCTCCGACTTCGGAGCCTTTAAGATGCAGTCACATGTGCTAGAGGGTAATCTTTAAGTACTTGAAGTCCTGTCAGACCTATGATCTGCTTCCCACCTCCCCACCTTCGTTCTCCTTTTGCCTCTGTGCTTTGGTTTGTTATTTGCTGGGCCAGCAAAACACTTGGTCTCATTCGCAAGCTTTATCATCATCCAAAGGTGAGCTAGTCTCATCCTGTGTGCAGTGGCTTTCCTGACCCTTCGTCTTGACCAGCTAGCCCACTTTGTGCAGTGTTGCCACATTTGGTCCCCGTGTATTGCATTCTGTTACTGTACTTAGATATCCCCTCCTCCCTCTTTCTGCAGGGTCTCACTGCAGAGTTGCAGGGGCTGGCTTCAAACTAGGTACCTGTTCAGCCTTCCAAAAACTGGGATTTTAAACCTGTACCACCATACCATACCCTACTTAAAGATGTCTTCTATCTCTTCTCATCCCTTTACCTATATGTAGATTTTTGAAAGATGTGTGTGTGTGTGTGTGCAGGAGCCCATAGAAGCCAGAAGAGTGTGTTGGATCCCCTACAGCTGGAGTTAGAGACAGTTGCAAGTCTTCATGTGGGCACTGGGGCTGAACCCCCGGTCTTCTGCAAAAGCAGCAAGTGCAACTTCTGAGACATCTACACAGCCACACACTCACGTTATTTCTTATAGAATGGATTGGTTTAGTTTGTCTCCCAACCTGCATATATTTGTTTGTTTGTTTGGGGTGTGTGCAGTGTGTGATGTAGTCTCACTGTGTAGACCAGACTGGCTTGAACTTGCAGTGATCCTCCTGCCTCTGCTTTCTGAGTACTGGAGTTACAAACGTGGGTCTTCACACCAGACATCTCTATGCTCTTTTTTTTTTTTAAAAAAAAAAAAGTTACTTTCTTGGAAGTTCTGTAAATTGAATCTAAGATCTTGTGCCTTATTCGTGCTAGTATGCACCCTAGTCCATTTCATCCCGTCCCCCAGTGTCATCATCATACACATCATATACTCCCTTTGAGGCAATTCTCTCATTGGCCTGAAACTGATCAGTTAGGCTAGACTGGCTGGCCAGTGAGCCCCTGTCTCTCCTTCCCAGCACTGGGATTACAAACGTGTGTGTATGAAAGAGTTCATCAAGTTAAAGAATATATTTATTAGTATCTTAATTTTTATGGTGTCACTGTTAAAAAGCAGTTTTTATGTTTTAATTTTACTTTTCTTTCATGTGTATGGATGTTTCGCCTACATGCATGTACGTGAACCACATGTATGACTGGTGCCAGGGTCAGGTCCTCTGAAACTGGAGTTACAGATGGATGTGAGCTGCCATGTGGTGCTGAGAGTTGAACTTGGGTCCTTTTTGAGAGCAACCAGGCTGCTGCACCATCTCCCTAGCCCCCTTTGGCCTCTTTGTGGCAGTTTTTAAACGTACCCTCCATTTTCACCTGTGGCTACCGTTCAGCACTGTGGATTGTCACTAACACCCATTCCTCCATTAGAGCCAAAATCTTGAGTGCCTCTTGGTCAGCCTCATCTCTTTCCTCCCCCCAAGCTCCTCCCCAGCTTCGGATCACTTTTCTGCTCTCCCTTTAGATGCCACATGTAAGCGAGTGCTCAGACTACTTAAATTTCAGTGTCTGGCTCACTGTGTGTAATGTCACTGAGAATGGCCACATTTCCTAACTTTTAAAGGCACACTGTAGATACAGGCCCTGTTTTCCTTAATCATCCACTAATGAGGCTAGAGCGGACGTGGGCCTGAGGTGCACAAACTTGTTCAGCATATCAACCTGGTTCCTTCGCTGTGCACTCTATTTAGGCTGGGAGGGTTTCATGGTTAGATCTTTAGTTTTCTAAAGCACACCCATGCTGTTTTATAAAATACCTGTTCTGGTTTACACCCCACCTACTCTACACAGAGGCTCAGTTTTCTTCCGTCCTCACCAACACTTGCTATCATATTGGCTCTCTAATAGCTGTAAACCAATAACTCAGTATGGCCTAACTTAGTCCTTATGCATTCTATGTACATTTTATTTTATTTGTTTATGTTGGGGATTAAACCCAGGACATGGTGTATGCTAAGCATATGCTCTATCACTGAGCTATATAGTCTTCAGCCCTTGGTCCCTAAGAATTCTTAAAAAAAAAAAAAAGACTGTGTGGATGTGTGTGATACCTTCTATGTGTATGATGTCTTGTATCATATGTACACGTACAGAGATCCGGGGACAACCTTTAGGTCAGATCTCTCCCTTTACCGTGTGAGTCCTGGGGATCAAATGGAGGTCATCAAGCTTGGCAGTAAACACCGTTACCTGCTAGGCCAGCTCATCCCAGTAAACACATTAAAAAGAAATCCCTTTGGCTAAGCAGGCATGGTGGCACACACCTGTAATCCTAGCACACTGCAAGCTGAGGCAGAAGGATCATGAGTTTGGGGCCAATCTGGGTTACATAGCAAAGGTCCCGTCTAGGGAAAAGAAAAATCCCATCTAATTAAGTACTAGTAATTATGAGTGTGAGTCTTTAAAATACAACAGA
The DNA here is from genome assembly GCA_019843965.1 of Rhynchomys soricoides. Taxonomy (NCBI): domain Eukaryota; kingdom Metazoa; phylum Chordata; class Mammalia; order Rodentia; family Muridae; genus Rhynchomys; species Rhynchomys soricoides. The sequence continues at coordinate 234,778 of JADRCH010000188.1, read as the reverse complement.
AAATCTTGGTATTTTATAGCAGGTAGCAAGAGACTCAAAGGGAATTGTGCCAACAGAAGTGATAGCTAACAGGAATACATTCCCACAGGGGAGGTATTACTCTTTTTAAAAGTATAGCTGCCAAAATATACAGCTTGCCTCCTGGGTGTTTCAGTCTCCTGGTTCTCTTGTGACCTCCTCGTCAGATTGAACCATGTATAACAATGTATAACCATGTATAACAATGTATAACCATGTATAACAATGTATAACCATGTATAACAATGCCAGCTTAGACGCCTGAAAACAAGGATGAAACAAAATGAGTGTGCCAGGAGTGAATTTTTTTTTTTAAAGATTTTATTACAGGTAGTTGTGAACTGCCTAATGTGGGTGCTGGGAACTGAACTCTGGTCTTCTGGAAGAACACAATCACTCTTAACCTCTGAGCCATCTCACCAGCCCCTCAGGAAGGATTCTTATTTACATGTTTAGTTTTCAGTTGTGTGCGTGTGAATTCGGGTGCCCACAGATGCCTTGTGACTTCGATCTCTCTGAAGCTGGAGTCAAAGGCAAGTGTGAACTGCCTTCATGTGGATCCTCTGTCTGTGTTGAACTCTGGTCTTCTGGAAAACCATTACATGCTTTTAACCTCCAAGCCATTTCTCCAGCTCCAAGGGATACTAAGTTCACTGATTTTTTTTTTTTTCTCTTTGATTCAGTAAAGTTTATTTTGTAATTGGAGGAATTTGAGTTTTCAGACATTTTAGAGATAGATGCTGACAAACGGTTACTAAAGTGCATGTGTGGGTTGCACAGCACTTACTTAATAAAGAAGGTGCCCAGGAACAAGCAGTTGCAGAGAGTGAGTCATGGTAGGCCTGGTCCGTCTCAGGCCAGGGTCGATGGAGCCTGTTTAATAGAGATGTGGTGATGGCTTAGGTGTTAGGAAGACCACCTAGGTTGGTATCATAGTTAGGGTATTATGAATCATGCTGTTGATGTTCTTTTGTTTGAGACTGAGTGTCTTAATAGAGTAGATGAGGATGACCCTGAACTTCTGATGCTACTGCCCCACTTCTTAGTGGGATGAGATACAGAAGTATGTAATCACACCTGGTCTTACATAGTGCTGGGGGTCATGCTTGCTGGGCAGTTACTCTCCCACTGAGCTCCTTCCCTATCACAGGAGAGATGTTTTCAGGGGAGCTTTGGCAACATTCCACCTTAGCTTGAGAAGTTAAGGGTTATAGGTAGGTGGTTCCCCCTCCCCCCAGACTGTGGTAAATTGGGAAGCATTAAGAAAGACACAGAAAACCAACCATTTTAATTGGATATAGGGAAAGGAGATTATTAAGTGTCTGAACAATGGCATTTCATAAGGCTGTTCCCATACTTAGGAACTGTGTCATGCCTGGTGGCTGCAGAGGATCAGGTCTCGGTCTCCAGCCCTATTGAGAGGCCATGTTATAAGTGAGAGGGTGGTAGTGCTTTGGGAGAATTTTGAACTCTGCTGAGTGTTTCTTACCCAGCAGATACTAATGTAAGAGGGAGAACGAGCCGGTCCTAGATGTAAGCATGTTTTTTATCCTGGAATATGAATTAAGTCCTATTTTGTTCTCATGTTAACAAAACTTTGGCTTTTGAAAGAAAAGTTGAGGTTGCACCTGCCCACCCTTGCCTTAGGTTCTACCTGGAAGCAGGAGTTATGTATTTTCCAACTTCTCATCTTGAATGTAGCTCTGGCTGCGACATGTGTATGAATAGTTTTAAAAGAACCAGTGGATGAAATACCACTTTGAAAGTTTTCCTATCTTACGTAATTCTGTGAAGCACAGATTTTCATGTATTTTTCTAGATGCCCTTACTAAGTTTTATATGTAACATTATTATCTATAGTATTATTTGGGGCTGAAGTTCTCTTGTGGAAAGTGTATTCTTATTCCCAAATACCACTACAAAAATAAAACAATCTTTTTTAAATACAGTCTCACTATGTAGATTTTTTTTCTTTTTTCATTTTTTTATGTAGCCCTGACTGTTCTCAAACTCACAGAAATTCATTTATCTCTGCATCTGGGGTGCTGAGATTAAAGACATTTCCCACTATGCCCTGCAAATAAAACACATAAAACATTTATGAGCCAGGGAGTTTAATAGTAAAAGTGGGCTTGGAAGTTCCTAGCTAGCTGCCCTATAGTTATGGCTAGGAGTAGTGAATTCTAAGTTAATTATTTTTATAATTATATTTCACTTAGGGGGTGACATTGGATAGCTTAATTTACCATAAATCACTGGACACTAACTATGATTTAACAGTTTTTATAGAGCTCAACTTGACTAGAGGGCTTTTTGATCTTGGAGCTAAGAAAAATGTTGACTCTTAGCAGCCCTGCCTCCAGGAACATCAAGACTATGAGGGACGGGTGTTCCAACTCTTGCCTATTCTTTGTCTAGGAATGCTGTGCTCCTCAGATAGGGCTGTGAGGAAGGAGAAGGTGTGTGTGTTGGGCTAGATATGGTGGCACACACCTTCAGTCCCAGCATGCAGGAAGCAGAGGCAGGAGGAGCGCTCTTGAGTTTCAGACCAGCCTGGACTACAGAGTAAGACTCTGTGTCAAAACAAAACATAAAAGAAATAGAAAAAGAAACATGTACTACATGGCCCTAGACCCCTTGGCTATGTGCAGCATAGTGTCTCCTGCTCACTCTTCAGCTGGGCTTATGCCGGGTGTGGGGGCGTGGCGATGTTTGTGTCTGTGTGTGCTCTGCCCTGATCTTTTGGTTTGTCAGCAAGACTGAACCTATTGGAAGCTAGGACTGCTACCTCTTTACATGGTCCTGAGCTGGTACCTGAGTAAGGTGAGCAGAGGAGCCAGATGAGAAGCCAATTCGGATGGTAGTGTAGTGTGCAGGTGTGCAGCAGTGAATACTTTTTCTGTAGCAGTGTCTGCTGGTATTCTGCTGGGTATCTTTCTTAGAGCATTTTCAGCTTGGCTTCCCTTAAGTTTTTGGCTATTTTTTAAAATTTGTTTATTTAGGAATCTTAGCATAGAATTTGAAGTTCAGAATTGGAAGACTTTGGCAGAACAATGACAGCTTTTGCTATCACCAGGTTGTCTGGGCCTTTGAAGAGTCGGCTTTTACTTTAAAGCATAGTCAAGAAATCAGTATATATTTCAAATGGAAAAAAAAAAAAAAAAACAGGGCTGGAGAGATGGCTCAGAGGTTAAGAGCACCGACTGCTCTTCCAGAGGTTCTGAGTTCAAATCCCAGCAACCACATGGTGGCTCACAACCATCCGTAATGAGATCTGACGCCCTCTTCTGGTGTGTCTGAAGACAACTACAGTGCACTTACATATAATAATAAATAAATCTAAGAAAAAAAAACCCCACAAATAAAAAAGAAACAAAAAAAGGCTCTTGGGCTGAAATATAGCTTTTAGGGGGAAAGGTCCTCACTATGTGTTACTGGGTATCCTGGAACTCACTATGTAAACCAAGCTGGCCCCAACCTACAGAAGGCCCCAACCTCTGCCTTAGCCTTCCAAGTGCTAGGATTAAGGGCATGTATCACCATGCCAGCAGCACAGTCCTTTTGACTGCACATTCTTTTCTTTTCTTGTTCAAATCTTATTCTGAGACCAGAAGGAAAACAAATGTTTAGAAGATACTTGGAAAAACTCTAAACATTGACAGTTAAGTGACTGCCTGACAGCTCAGTGGTGCTCTCAATCTTTTATAGGACGTTACAATTAGGCTTGTATAGTTGGGCTTTGTGAATGGTTGCAGTACAGATGGTGACCCACTACGTTTGCCGACAGTGAGCACAATGGTATTCATCTCGTTTCCTTAAAAACGAATAAATGTCTCACCTGTTTGTGTATAGTTGCTGGAACTGTGCTTGAAGCATAAGACTCATGCAGTTAGTGGTGTAGCCTGCTGGGATGCGTTTGGCAAGATCCAGGTACTGTGAAATACACGGATTGGCAGGTTATTGGGTGAGCATGATGTAGACAAAGAACAGATTGACCAGAAGCTTGAAGGATCTGAAAATGGGCATTTTTGTGGCTTTAGTGGTAGAATAGAAAGATTTGTTCTGTACGTGCTTTATTTGAACCCTTCAATTATTTATAGGTTTAATTTAACTATTGTGGTGTTGAAGTGATTACAACCAGTAATAACTGCACCCACTTTAAACATAGGTTTCTGTTATGTGTGTGTGCTCTTGGGCCGGTCATTTGGCTAGACCTTTGTTCTTCAACTACAACCTAATAAAAGTAATAGGAATATGCAAGTTGCTTTTTACTTTTCTAAGTGATTTTAGATAAATGGTTTGCTTCCCTTTTCTCAGTGCTCAATAAAGAAAGAAATGGAGGGAGAAAGGCTCACATAGCCTGAGAATAGCAGAGCTGAGTCCCAAAGCCAGACTTTCTGGTGTCTCAGCCCAACAAACGTGGTCTGTCCCCCTCTAAAAACTTGAAGAGTTTGTGATTTTTTTAAAGTAAGTCCTCCCCCCCTTGTTTGAAATAATTTATGATTCCTTATAGTGTTTGTTTGTTTTTTCTCTTAAACTGCTCTTTAATTTACTTCTGAGCAAAGGTTGTAACTAAGTGGTAGACTTCTTGCCTAAGGCCCCAGATTCAGTCCCCAACACCAAAATATAAAGTATATCTCTAAAGTGGAACAATATGGACTTATTTTAAAAATTGTATTAAGCTTGGTTGGTGGTGGCACATGCCTTTAATCCTGGCACTTGGAAGGCAGAGAGAGGTATATCTCTGAGTTCAGGGCCAGTCTGATCTACAGAGTGAGTTCCAGGACTTCTAGGGCTCCACAGAGAAACCCTGCCTTCAAAAACAAACAGACAAACAAAAACAAATGAGACTGGCTTGTAGTCTCAAACGGGTTGGGGGCGGAGGCTGAGCACCTTTGAGACTACTAGTCTAGCCTGGGTTTTGACACTGAGACCCTGATGTCCCTTCTCCTAAAAGGAGAGATTTTGGATTGATTGGGCCTGTGTGATTTTTGATAACCTTTTTGATACTGAGCCATCCAGTCTAAAGATCCACAGAAATATATTTGGCTTTTTTAAAAAGTATTTTATTATTTTGTGTGTGGCTGTTTAGCCTACATGTATGTCTGTGCATTCGGTGTTCTGGAAGCCAGAAGAGAGTATTGGATCCCCTGGAACTAGAGTTATGGATGGCTGTGAGTCACCATGTGGGTGCTGGGGATCGAACTGGAGCCCCAGTCCTCCCTCAAAAGAGCAACAAGTGCTGTTAACACGGGAGCCATCTCTAGCCCTATTTGGCTTGTTTTGTTTTAAGATAAAGGCATCATAATGTTCATAATAAAAGTTTGTTTTAAACTAAGAGAATTTTTAAAATTTTAACCTAGTGACAAAAGGAACTTAAAAGGGGGGGGGACTCTTTAGATTGAATACATTTTTGGAATTATAATATTTTTAAAATACATTTTCTGAAGAGGATATCATCTTGTTTTCCCCCTTCTTTTCTGGAGACAGGATTTTTCTGTGTAGCTCTGTCTGTTCTGGAACTCAATCTGTAGACGAGGCTAGCCTTGAACTTACAGAGATTCACCTGCCTCTCTGCCTCAAAGTTCTGGGATTAAAGGCGTGTGGCACCACAGACCACCTTCATCTTTCTCTTGAATACTTACTTCTTTATTTTATTTTATGTGTGTAGATATTTTACCTGCACTTGCATTTGTGTACTGTGTACCTCTCTGGTGCTCTCAGAGGCTGAAGAGAGCATCAGATCCCTTGGAACTAGAGTTTCGGGTGGCTATGAGTCACCATGTGGATGCTAGGAATCAAACCCAAGTCCTCCAGAAAGAAGATTGGCCAGTGCTCTTAACGACTGAGGCATGAGTCTGGCTCCTTAAATACTTTTTCACCTTAGTCTTGGAGGGAAAATAATGCTGCATAAAGCCTTTAAGTTTAAGAGTTCAACTGCTGATTTGTCTAAAAGGTTTCATTTGCTTGATAAGTAGTTAAGGACCTGTTACTGCCTGACTCTAGATTTAAACTGAGGAAGAGCTCCTTGGGGGGAGTGCACCCTTGTCTGCTGGCACTGTCCATAGGAGGACACTCTGGAGGCTTCAAATGTTGCCATTTGGTTGGGGATTTACCAGACTCTAGTATAGTGCTGTTTGTTTGTGTGGGTTTTGTTTGTGGAATCTGAAATATTCTCTCTTACCCCCTCTCTCTCCTTTCCCTCTCCCCTTTCTCTCATTTCTTCCCTTCCCCCTCTCCCTTTCTAGAAAGAACTTTTTCTGATTCGGCAAATTCATACCAATCAGTATGTTTATCAGTAGACTTTTTCTTGAGAACTTGTCCAAAATAGGCTAAAGGATTGTTAGTATTTTTGAGGTGGGTTAAAAGTTAGAGGTAAGGAGAGTTTTTGCCTTTGTCTTTCCTAAGCAGAATTGGGAATAAGAGGTTTCCCTGTCGCTGTGTGTGGTCAGTTTACAGTTCCCGTTGCCATCACTGCTGCCCACCGTTATGTCTCTTACCACAGGGCATTTTAAGATGGTACCATAAAATGCACGTTGAGACTCTCTTATCTCAGATGTACAGAAATCACATCCGAATAACAGCTCCTGAATTAAGGAACTGACAGTTAAGTCACTTACAGTCTCTATAATATTTAGCAGGCAAGAGATCATCATATGGTTTATGTTATTATTCCCTATATGTCTGTAGCTATAAGCACTTGTTTTATTTGTGACTGTGTAGTTTTATACTGATTTGCTTATTTGTATTAAAATTATCTTTTAAAGTCTTGGGCCCGTACCTGTAGTTTGAAATTCAGGACTATCCCTTATCTAATATTCACCAAAGATAAGCTTGCTATGCATTGCCCAGTAATTGCACAGCAATTATGTAATGAACTCTATGACCGGGTCCATGACTTTACAGGCTGCTTGGATAATGATGATTAGGATGCACACACCAATGTCCAATGTATTTGTCTCCTCTAGGCATTTCCATTGGGATTTATTCATATTTATGTTTTTGTTTCTGATTCTTAAATTATTTTCCTTTGTTGTAGGATGAGCAGTTCTTAGGTTTTGGCTCAGATGAAGAAGTCAGAGTGCGAAGCCCCACAAGGTCTCCTTCAGGTATGGCCAATGAAGCATGTGTCGCAGATCTGCATTCTGTCTGCTAGGAGAGTGTGGCTTCTTCCTGCCTTGTTTTGAGTGGGGATGATTGCAGTCCAGGCTAGGAAACAACGTGCAAGCTAGACTGGACGGACTGGTTCCTGCTGCCTGTGCTTGTAAATTCTTCACTCTGTTTTTCTGGGTAATACTTGGGCATGGGAAGTAGGTTCTACAGAATGATTTGGGGAAACTTGGTTAAACTTATTATGTTCTATTTTATGGCAGCATTTATGCTTGTGGGGGAGGGGGGAATTGGCTCTTGTTGTTTTGTAGATGAAATTTAGTGTACTATTGTCAAAGAACCAGAAACATGTTGGTGCTATATGATACCGTTTTATCTAACTCTTAAAAGGCTGTACTAAAATAAAGAAACTGAAAATTATGTGGATGTTTCCATTATTAGTACTGTTGATCAATGTGCTCAACAAAATTCTAGACCCACAAGATAGTCAGTGGACTTCACCTTTAGTAGCATGGACAACTGAGTTGGAGGAAAGACTTGAGATTCTTTTGATGGGAAATCCACTCCTCATCTTGTCAGTCTCCAGACTTCTTGTGTGGTTTTGTTTATGTTGATAAACAGACTAGTAAAATATTCTACTGTTAGATGTTTTTACTGTGTTTAATTTGTGATTGTTGCTGACATTTGGGTCTCACTTAGGAATCATTAAATATTGTATAGTAATCTAATTAAACACCCAAGCTGGCAACTTTTTTCTGCCCAGGGATGTATTGATACCTAGTTACTGGTACCAGTATCTTAGGCCCTGTTATTTAGACAGTAGCAGTGATATCTTTAAGAGGCGATGGAACAGGATTGGGACTTTAGGGACCCTTACTCTAACTCTTCATTTACAGTTGATAAAGATGAGGGCAATGTCATGAGCCAGCCACTGTGTGCCTTGAGTGTAAGAAGTAAGCAGCTGAGTAAGGACCCCTCTCTGCTCTGCTTTTTCTACTTGTCTATGAAAGCTTCTTTTAAAAAGTAATATAGAAGTGGTTTTCAGAATTGCTGAAGTTGTTTGGAGCCCTGTGAAATGCCCCACACTGTTAAGGAGTCAAGTCTATAGGCTTAGCTAATTCACAGTCGTTTCCTAGTGAGGTTTTTCTCACTTGGCATCAATTTACCTTGAATGTTGTGCTTGTTATTTGAAAGCATCTGGATATGTATTACTTAAATGAATTGTTATCTACTGTCTTATAGTCCAGTACTTTGGTTATAATTAGCATATGTTGAGAATTGCTTTGTAAACTCTTAATCTGTTAAGGGAAGTCTCCTGTGTTACTTGGTGAGGAATGCGCTTGTGTTTCTGTTGGGAAGTTCAGCCATTAGACCTGGTTTCCTGGTCTCTGTTGTTTTGGAAAGCAGCTCCATAGCACAAATGTTCATAGTGTCTGAAATCTCTTTTGATGCCTAATAAGGGAGATTTTGGTCTCAGAAGTAGGTTGTACTATATAACAATGAGAAGCTAAGAAAGAATTAAAAAACAAAAAACAAACCATAGATTTTTTTATTTTATTTTATTGAGGCAGGGTCTTACTTTGTAGCCCAAGTTGGCATGGAGCTCACTGTGTAGCCCTGACTAACCTTGAACTTGGGGTGTCCATCTTTCCTTGCTTTGCAAGGCCTTGGGATCACAAGTGTGAGCCATCATGCCTGGCTGCTAGAGCCAGTTCTTAGTGCATTTTCAGTACAAGCTATGTTAGGTGTTAGGGGCACTTTGGCTCCTTAACTGTCTTCATAGTAGCAGGTTGAACATCTTTTATAAGTTTGGAAATTCCTGTTTGTAAGACGATCTCAATATGTGGCCTTGGCTGAAACTCCATAGGGAGACCAGGATGACCTTGAACTTGTGGGTAGTCTCCTGCCTCTGCCTCCTTGTGTTGGGTTTCCAGGTGTGAACATCCACCTGGAATGTGTTTATCTGAAATACCAATGATCTGTCTTAATAAATTGTTGATTTGACCTTCATTCACATCAACTAGGGCTAACTCTTTTTGTAACTTGGGACTAACTAGTTCAAGAAGCCCTAGGAAAGTGTAGACTAAGGAGCACATCCCACAAGCCACTGCTTTGATAAACTCTCATGCTACATGCTGGTGTTTGTGCTGATATCTCATGAGTAGGCATTTGTCTCTGAAGTAATCCTTTCTTAGTTGACTCTACCAGAACAGATTGGAAATACAGGATGCTGAGCTGCCCAGGAGGGAGCCTTTTTGCCTGAAAATTGATATTGTTCAAATTGATATTGTTCAAATTGATTCAAAGTCAGTTGCAGATTGAAAAGTTGAAATGTCTGTTGTCATCTTGGTTGAGTTGAGGTTTTTTGTTTGTGTGTGCTTTTGGTGAGGTTGCGCTGTTTTGTTTTGAGATCAGGTCTTTCTGTGCAGGTCAAGGCTGACCTCAGATTTGTCAGCCTTCTATCTTAGCCTCCTGAGCGCTACCTACCATTCTCGGTTTTTGAAACATGTTCTTTTTTTCTATTTTCTTTTCTTTTTTTGGTTTGGTTTGGCTTTTCGAGACAGGGTTTCTCTGTGTAGTCCTGGTTGTCCTGGAACTCAGTCTGTAGACCAGGCTGGCCTCGAACTCAGAAATCCACCTGCCTCTGCCTCCCAAGTGCTGGGATTAAAGGTGTGCGCCACCACTGCCCGGCTTGAAACATGTTCTTAACTGTTGCTCTTCGTGAGCTGAATAATGTAGTACAGATTTTCAAAAACAGTTATTTTATTTATTTTTTTAATTTTAGAAAAGGAATAAAAATCTTGCTCATCTGAGGAGCAGGAATTTCTGCTTTCTAGTTCACTTCAGTTGAAACCCTTATTTTGATTTTTGTATCAAAAAAGTAATTAGATTCTTTTTTAGGTGGGGTGTTACTGTGTTATTGACTTAATTTCTTTGAGGTAAATATTTAGTGAGAAGAAATTAAGCACAATTAAGATGTAGCATTGACTCAGTAGTCCCAATGAGCTCACCACAAAATGGCCTGTGCTAAATTATATTCAGCTTAGCTAAGACCTGAACTACACAGCTAAATATATGCTCTTCATTGTTTAATTTCTATACACAGTTAAAGCTAGTCCTCGAAAACCTCGCGGGAGACCTCGAAGTGGCTCTGACCGGAACCCAGCTATCCTCTCAGACTCATCTGTGTTTTCCCCTCTAAATAAATCAGAGACCAAATCTGCAGATAAAATCAAGAAGAAAGATTCTAAGAACATAGAAAAGAAGAGAGGAAGACCTCCCACCTTCCCTGGAGTAAAAATCAAAATCACACATGGAAAGGACATTGCAGAGTTAACACAAGGAAGCAAAGAGGAGAGCTTGAAAAAAGTTAAACGGACCCCTTCCGCTATGTTCCAGCAAGCTACAAAGATTAAAAAATTAAGAGCAGGTAAACTGTCTCCTCTCAAGTCTAAGTTTAAGACAGGGAAGCTCCAAATAGGAAGGAAGGGGGTACAGATTGTAAGACGACGAGGGAGGCCCCCATCCACAGAACGCATAAAGACCCCCTCAGGTCTCCTCATTAATTCTGAACTGGAAAAGCCTCAGAAGGTCCGGAAAGACAAGGAAGGAACACCCCCACTCACAAAAGAAGATAAGACAGTTGTCAGACAGAGCCCTCGAAGGATTAAACCAGTCAGGATTATTCCTTCTTCTAAAAGGACAGATGCCACAATTGCTAAGCAACTCCTGCAGAGGGCAAAGAAGGGGGCACAGAAGAAAATTGAGAAAGAAGCAGCTCAGCTACAGGGAAGGAAGGTGAAGACACAGGTCAAGAATATCCGGCAGTTCATCATGCCTGTGGTCAGTGCCATCTCCTCAAGGATCATCAAAACTCCCCGACGGTTCATAGAGGATGAGGATTATGACCCTCCGATTAAAATTGCCCGGCTAGAATCTACACCAAACAGTAGGTTCAGTGCCACGTCCTGTGGATCTTCCGAAAAGTCCAGCGCGGCTTCCCAGCACTCCTCGCAGATGTCTTCAGACTCCTCCCGATCTAGCAGCCCCAGTATCGATACCACCTCAGATTCTCAGGCCTCTGAAGAGATCCAGGCACTTCCCGAGGAGCGGAGTAATACCCCCGAAGTTCATACCCCACTGCCTATCTCCCAGTCCCCAGAAAATGAGAGTAATGACAGGAGAAGCAGACGGTATTCGATGTCTGAGAGAAGCTTTGGATCTAGAACAACTAAAAAATTACCAACTCTACAAAGTGCCCCACAGCAGCAGACCTCCTCCTCGCCACCTCCACCTCTGCTTACTCCTCCCCCTCCACTGCAGCCAGCCTCCGGCATCTCTGACCACACACCTTGGCTTATGCCTCCCACCATCCCCTTAGCATCACCATTCCTGCCTGCTTCTGCTGCTCCCATGCAAGGGAAGCGGAAATCTATTTTGCGGGAGCCTACATTTAGGTGGACTTCTTTAAAGCATTCGAGGTCAGAGCCACAGTACTTTTCCTCAGCAAAGTATGCCAAAGAAGGTCTGATTCGCAAACCAATATTTGATAACTTCCGACCCCCTCCGCTGACTCCCGAGGATGTCGGCTTTGCTTCTGGTTTTTCTGCATCTGGTACTGCCGCTTCGGCCCGGTTGTTTTCACCACTCCATTCTGGAACAAGGTTTGATATTCATAAAAGGAGCCCCATTCTGAGAGCTCCCAGATTTACTCCAAGTGAGGCACACTCTAGAATATTTGAGTCTGTGACCTTGCCTAGTAATCGAACTTCTTCTGGAGCATCCTCTTCGGGAGTATCTAATAGGAAAAGGAAAAGGAAAGTGTTTAGTCCGATTCGGTCTGAACCAAGATCACCTTCTCACTCCATGAGGACAAGAAGTGGAAGGCTTAGCACCTCTGAGCTGTCACCTCTCACTCCCCCGTCTTCTGTCTCCTCCTCATTAAGCATTCCCGTTAGTCCTCTTGCCGCTAGTGCCTTAAACCCAACTTTTACTTTTCCTTCTCATTCCCTAACTCAGTCTGGGGAATCTACAGAGAAAAGCCAGAGAGCAAGGAAGCAGACCAGTGCTCCAGCCGAGCCGTTTGCATCACACAGCCCTGCTCTCTTCCCGTGGTTCACCCCAGGCTCTCAGACCGAGAAGGGGAGAAAGAAAGACACAGCCCCGGAGGAGCTGTCCAAAGATCGCGATGCTGACAAGAGCGTGGAGAAGGACAAGAGTAGAGAGAGAGACCGGGAGAGAGAAAAGGAGAATAAGCGAGAGTCAAGGAAAGAGAAAAGGAAAAAGGGCTCAGACATTCAGAGTAGCTCTGCTTTGTATCCTGTGGGTCGGGTTTCCAAAGAGAAGGTTGCTGGAGAAGATGTTGGCACTTCATCTTCTGCCAAAAAAGCAACAGGGCGGAAGAAGTCTTCGTCACTTGATTCTGGGGCTGATATTGCTCCTGTGACTCTTGGGGACACAACAGCTGTCAAAGCCAAAATTCTTATAAAGAAAGGGAGAGGAAATCTGGAAAAAAACAACTTGGACCTCGGCCCACCTGCCCCATCCCTGGAGAAGGAGAAAACCCTCTGCCTTTCCACTCCTTCATCTAGCACTGTTAAACATTCCACTTCCTCCATAGGCTCCATGTTGGCTCAGGCAGACAAGCTCCCAATGACTGACAAGAGGGTTGCCAGCCTCCTAAAAAAGGCCAAAGCCCAGCTCTGCAAGATTGAGAAGAGCAAGAGTCTCAAACAAACTGACCAGCCCAAAGCACAGGTACTCTTTCCCACCTTGCCTGTTAAAACCAAGTTCGTGAAGCCCCTTCTTGGGGCAGGTTTTGGTTAGGCTAAATGTTTGAGCTGCATTGATTGTGGGAGCTAGTAGGCGGGTGGTATGTGCAGTGGGCCTTCAAGGATCTGTAGCATTTTAAGAAGTAGAAAATTATGTTCTAATGTAACATAGAGGGGCCAGTATAGGTAGGATGGAGAAGTAGTTGATTTCCATAGATTGGCTTGCCAGCTAGGAGTAGAGTTAGGCCTTGATGATAGACTATAATAAGTTGATCAGGTGTGCCTTGGCTTCATTTAGTTGTAATTGCAACATACCTGGTTGTCTCTATGTGTGGCTTACTTCATACGCAGGGTCAAGAAAGTGATTCATCAGAAACCTCTGTTCGAGGACCCCGGATTAAACATGTCTGCAGAAGAGCGGCTGTCGCCCTTGGCCGCAAACGAGCTGTGTTTCCTGATGACATGCCCACCTTGAGTGCCTTACCGTGGGAAGAACGAGAAAAAATTTTGTCTTCCATGGGGAATGATGGTAAGTCAGGGAAGTCGACTTTGGAGTTGCTTTCGTTCTGCAGATGCCAACAGGCTCTTTGTAGTTCATTAGACTGGATTAAAACAACAACAAGCCAAAACCAGATAGCTAGAGGGCATTAAATATGTGGAGATTTAGTTAGAGAAGGTTCCTCAGAAAGAACAGGAAGGTACCCAGGGAAGACTGGTAAGCCATCAGATGCTGATGCAAGTTTAACTCCTAAAAGGGAGGAAGGAAGAATGGGCAAAGCCTTCCTAGACTGCTGTGCAGTAGAAGAAAGGTTTGACAAGGCTGTCAGAGGCCTCTCTTCTCTCAAAAACGATACTGGTGTCTTTCTTGGCCACACTAAACCTGCCTGGAGGCAGCTGTGCTGAACGTGACCTCTTTGTACGAGTAGTTTTCGGAACACAGCAGTTGAATCCCTTGGTCATTTACACTTCCTGGATTAGAGGTCTGTGAAGTACTCTTATTAATTAGGCTTGCAACTGCTTCTCTGAATAAAATACCATTGTCAAAAGCAACTGGGGAGGAAAGGGTTTATTTCATCTTATAAATCTCAGGTTCCACTGAATCACTGAGGGAAGCTAGGGCAGGAACTCAAGGCAGGAGCCTGGAGGACCACTGCCTACTGACTATCCTCATGCATTGATTTTTTATATAACTCAGGACCACCTGCCCAGGGCTGGCACCAGCCATGATGGGCTAGGCCCTGACTCATCAGTCGCTTCTCAAGAAAATGCCCTACAGACTTGTCTACAGGCATAGGCATGTTCTCAATTGAGGTTTCTCTTCCCAGATAACTGTAGCTTGTGTCACATTGACAAATACAAAACAACCACCAGGATAGGCATGTACTCATGACTGCCATCTGACTCTGAAATGCTGGGTGCCTTCTCCTGATGGTTAGTCATCTAGAGAGTTCTTGGAATCACACAGCTTGTCCTTGATTTTCAGTCAGGGTGTTTTGTTTTCAGTATTTAGATCTTTGCTTTCATCAAGCTTTAAGGTGAAGGTGTTTAAAAGCATTTAGATAATTATTTTGAACACCTCTAAGTTCTGTCTATGGATATATTATAAATTCTTCTATCTTGACTAGCAATTCAGATGATGTTTAATGTATCTAATGATACAAAGGGACTCTGGGGTTTCTCAAGAAGGTATTAGAAATTCTCTTGGAACTAAAGATGCGTTTTTCTCAACAGACAAGTCATCAATTGCTGGCTCAGAAGATGCTGAACCTCTTGCTCCACCTATCAAACCAATTAAGCCTGTTACCAGAAACAAGGCACCCCAGGAGCCTCCAGTGAAGAAAGGGCGGCGATCGAGGCGGTGTGGACAGTGTCCTGGCTGCCAGGTGCCTGAGGACTGTGGCGTTTGCACTAATTGTTTGGACAAGCCCAAGTTTGGTGGCCGCAATATAAAGAAGCAATGCTGCAAGTGAGTGACCTCATGGTTCCCCACACGGGGTGACAACCTGGTGTTGTTGCACTGACCTGCTGGGTGTCTAGGTTAGATGCAGAGTTTAGTTTTGTGAGTGATAGAGTCTGAGCTAAGTAAGTATTCTACAGCCATGTCATCTAGGACTGTCTAATAGGACAGTCTCAATAATGAAAACATTCTTTCTGTGGTTAGTTCAGTATGGCACCCAGTAGCTACCTGTGGCCACTGAGTACTTGACAAGTGGTTAATGTGACTGAAGAACTACATTTTTAAAAATAATTTTTAATTTTAATTATTTTAACTTTAAATAGCTGCATGTGACTAGTGACTACTGTATTAGTGTAGCTTCGGGCAGTTTCTTCTTAAAACCTGTAGTATAGCACCTTTAGTCAAGTATAAGCTTGACTTTCTGACTCTTTCAAAATATTGCCATTCATACAGGTTTTTTTGTGGGTAGAGTGGCCAGTGATGGCAAGAAGTAATTTAATTTTCATAATGTAAAAAGGTGCCTAAGCTACCTTTTGAGGTGACAGTGGATTGGGTGTGAGCAAGATATGTAGCTCACAGCGGACTTGTGCCTTACACATGTGACACCTGATGTTCACTCCCCAGTTCCAAAAATAGAACCTTTGTCTGGGGCCTGGAAGATATCCATTTGTGGAGTAATGAGGGTGGGCTTAGCGCAGTTTGAATCAAATTAAGTTTAAATTTTGTTAAATTTAAACTATGGGGTACAACATTGCCGTCAGGAGATACACCTGTAATTTTCTAGTAGCAAATGAATTGGTGAGTTTTAGTAACTGCTCTGTGGACATGAATATTAAATCTCATAAGAGGGCAGTAATTATTTGATTGTAAGAAATACTGATCATCATGTCTGGTGTCCACGCTGATGCCTGCATTTGAGAGGCAGAGGCAAGGGGATCAAGAGTTCAGGATTGTCCCTCTACTGTCTACCGTAATCTGGACTGTATGGGACACTGTCTTAAAGCAGGAAGGACAGAAGGCAGGAAGGGAGAGGGATAAACTGTGTAGAGTACAAGTCCATATTAAAATACAAGAAATTTGAGTACCATTTCAAAGATAATGTGACATTTGGTCCTTTTAGGATAGGTAAAATTGTTGCCCCAAGGATTCCCCCACCCCCCCAGCCCCCCTTTGGATTTTTTGAGACAGGGTTTCTCTGTGTAGCCCTGGCTGTCCTGAAACTCATGCTGTAGACCAGGCTGGCCTCGAACTCAGAAATCCGCCGTCCTCTGCCTCCCAAGTGCTGGGATTAAAGGCGTGCGCCACCCCTGCCCGGCTTGCCCCAAGGATTTTTAAAGGTTCAGATTAAACTGATCTCTAAGAAGTCCCTGTTCTGTCAAATGACCCTGGGTGGAGAACCACTGTTTTCTCCAGACAAGCAAGCAAGCATTTATTTCATTTCTTATCTTTTATATTCAGTTTGTCTTACGCTTTATCCTTTGTTACCCTAGGATGAGAAAATGTCAGAATCTGCAGTGGATGCCTTCCAAAGCCTACCTTCAGAAGCAGACTAAAGGTAGTGGTGTGAGAGTGTCTTCCCGTGATGTCCCATGCTTTAATGTCATTCAGCTGCGTGCATTCAGTGTAAAGAGAATACTAGGTTTTTGTTTTTGTTTTTCTTTTAAAGTACTGCTCTCTCCCGGGGAGTTGGTGGTGGTTGAAGCTGGATGATAGGTACATGTGGGTTCACTTTACTCTTTATTTTGGGGTAGGTTTGAAATTTTCCATAATTAAGACACTTGTTTAAAATTCATGTAAAAATTATATCTCTGTTCATTTGCTAGAACAATAAAATTTCCCTGTATTACCTGATCATGGCCTCAACTTTGTGGAGACTCTGAGAACCTGCTTTGACTGCAGAACACTGAGAACAAGACTTTTACAAAGCTCTTGTGCTCTTCTTCCCACCAAAACTTTTCTCACTTATGAATAGATGATCTTGTTTTGTTCTCCTAGCTGTGAAAAAGAAAGAGAAAAAGTCCAAGACCACTGAAAAGAAAGAGAGCAAAGAGAGCACTGTTGTGAAGAGCCCCTTGGAGTCTGCTCAGAAGGCTGCCCCGCCAGCTCGGGAGGAGCCTGCCCCAAAGAAGAGCAGCATCGAACCTCCACCCCGCAAGCCTGTGGAAGAAAAGAGTGAAGAAGGGGGTGCCCCTGTGCCTGCCCCTGCGCCTGAACCCAAACAGGTCAGCACGCCAGCATCCCGGAAGTCCAGCAAGCAGGTCTCTCAGCCAGCAGCAGCGGCCGTCCCCCCTCAGCCTCCTAGCACAACACTGCAGAAAAAAGAAGCTCCCAAGGCCATTCCCAGTGAGCCCAAGAAAAAGCAACCTCCACCCCCAGAATCAGGTGAGGGCCAAACAGAGGCAAAACAGAAAGCCAGATTGGTTGTGTCGTCACCTTGGAGTCTACAAGATTGTTTGCATGGACCTCTCACAGGTCAGTTAGTCTGAAAGTAGTCATTGTTGGTATCTGACCAAAATCTGTTTTGAAACCCTTAGGGCCAGAGCAAAGCAAGCAGAAAAAAGTGGCCCCCCGCCCAACTATCCCTGTAAAACAAAAACCAAAGGACAAGGTAGGCCAACAGCTGACTCTGGGCTTCTTTAGGGATGCATTTGTTTTATTCTGTAGTAGAAGCCTTGACCGTGACATGTTCTTGGCTGAATGAAACTGTCCCCCTGCTTCTCTGGAGATGGCAGTGGGATCTCCCAAAATTAAGGTGTAGGCCTTCACCCCTTTGGTTGGTTGGTGTTTGTTTTTCTGGTCTCTTTGCTTTGTTGATTTCCTCTTCATTGTGGTCTTGCATTCCATAGTCTGGCAGCCACCCACTCTAACAACATTTGGCATGGTTTTTGCCCTCTGTGTACATGTTATATGTGTATATATGTTAATAACGTTTGTCTGTAAAAGCAACCCGTACCTGTGCACACTGTTTCTATTATGAATGGAGACAGAATTTCAGAATTTTCTGAAGATTATCCTTCCTCTATCTTGAGACAGGATCACACTCTGTGCGTCACGCTGGCCTTGAACTTCCAACAGTCCTATGTCAACATCCAGTGTGAGCCATCACACCTAGCTCCTTTCTCCTTCTATAGGATACGTATTCTGAAAATCTTTTCGTATCTAAGAATAGGCAGTCATGCTCTCCCCTGTTGCAAATGTGAAGGCAAGTGATCGTTTTCTACATTCATCTTCCATCTCAGGAGAAGCCACCTCCAGTAAGTAAGCAAGAGAATGCAGGCACTTTGAACATCCTCAACCCACTCTCAAATGGCATCAGTTCTAAGCAGAAAATTCCAGCAGATGGAGTCCACAGGATCAGAGTGGACTTTAAGGTAAAAGTGTTAAGTGATCATTCCTTTATTGAGTAGTATGACCTTTAAAGAAAAGGTGAGTGTTCAAAGGGAAATAGCGCCCACTAGAGGAACGAATAAGAACTACAGCTAACAGGCTGGTTCAGATGCATGAAAGCCTAGTCAGTATGAGGCCAGTTTGTGGACTGGTTGAAAAGCACGGGCATCCTGAGCAGCATCAGGGAAAAGGATTATTTCAAACTCGTGTTACTCGAATCAACAAAGTTTAGTACATTCTGACACGGTGTATCTTTGCAGTTATTTAGGTAGAATTGCACCAATAGAGGGCTTTCAGTAGTTTGCATCTAAGTTTATAATGCTTTAAAGCAGCGCTTACTTATTTTGGGACTAGTGGAAGTGAAATGCTCTTGGCATTCAGGTGGTACTCAGTGTTTATGTGTTTTATCCTTGTTTTGACACTTCAAAGCTTTCATAAGTGATCTTTATGTCTCTTTCCCCACAGGAAGACTGTGAAGCGGAAAATGTGTGGGAGATGGGAGGCTTAGGGATCCTGACCTCTGTTCCCATAACACCCAGAGTAGTGTGCTTTCTCTGTGCCAGCAGTGGGCATGTAGAGGTAAGGTGCCTTACTCCTCTGTCTCCTCTGTAATGATGGACCACTGTGCTGTATTCTTTTTGTTCGTAGTTAGCAGGTCTGTCTTCTTGCTTAAGCCAACTACTGAGTTTCGTTTTGTTTTTAATTTTTAGAGATTTTAAGAAGGAATCTAGTAGTAAATACTTTCACCTCTTTAATTTAGTCTTTATTATAGAGTTCTTACTTTTCTCTTAGAATAAAAAGGGTCGCTGTTGGTTTTATATTGAATACTTATGTATAAAAAGCTCTTAGCGATTATTACGAAGTAGACAAATACACAGCAGAAAATGTGCAAAAGAGAGATAGATAATTCAAAAATGACAAATAAGAGTGTAATGCATATGGTGGGGTGGTCCTTAGCTCCCCAGTGGACAAGCCCTGACAGTTAAAGAAGGATGCAGGTCCAGGTGTACTGGCATTACCCTTAATCCAGCACTCAGATACAGAGACAGGTGGATATCTGTGAGTTCATGGCCAACCTGGTCAACAGAGTGAGCTCTAAGGCAGCCAGAGCAACAGAGAGAGAGCCTGAAAACAACAATAAAGAAAGGTGTACAGAAAGATTTTCCAATAGAAGAAATAGAGTTAGTGGTCTTATCTTTGGGGGGAGTTGTTTGGAAATGGTGTTTATTTTATTTACTTTGTTTATTTTAAAAGATTTGTTTATTTTATGTGTATGAGTACACTGTAGCTGTCTTCAGACACACCAGAAGAGGGCATCGGATCCCATTACAGATAGTTGTGAGCCACTGTGTGGTTGCTGGGAATTGAACTCAGGACCTCTGGAAGAGCAGTCAGTGCTCTGAACTGCTGAGCCATCTCTCCAGCCCAAAGGGTGTTTGCTTTTAGAATGGCATATTCTTTAACCCAGCAATTGCATGCTAGGTATTTATTTTTAAAGTAATTAGATAAATTGCCAGATATGTGTATATAATAAAATCATATTATTATTTTGTGTGTGGATGTTTTGGCTGCATGTAATATGTGCACCGTGTGCATGTCTGCTGCCTTCAGGAGCCAGAAGAGGGATTGGATTCCTTGCTACTGGAGTTACAAACACTTGAGAGCCTACATTTGGGAGCTGGGAGTCAAACCTGGCTCCTCTGCAAGAGCAGTCTGTGCCCTTAGCCACTGGGCCATCTCTCCAGCTCCAGTATTTAAAACTCAAGAGTCTATTAGTATGGAGCCCTGATTAAAGTTGTAGGGCTTGCATATAACGGCTAAGATGGTGGTGTAGTTTGATGTTAATAGACAGATCCATAACATCACTGGTTAGAAACATCAGACTGCAAAATACCCATAAAGCATGATTTTATTTGATTGGATGAATGTCTTTAAAGTTTTTAGTCTGTGCATGATGGCTTATATCCTCAGGAGTCTGAAGCAAAAGGATTGTGATTTGAGGTCATCTTAGAGTACACAGTGAGGCTCTCCGTAGCTCATTGTTAAAGCATTTGCCTCCCATGTGCAAGGTCTTGGCCTCAATCCCTAGCACAGACAAATAATGAGTTGCTTCCCGTATTCACTCTAAGAAGATAGTTTCTTAGAGTCTGTTATGAACCACACACATTATTTTAAGTGCTAGGGTTGCTTCAGACATTACAGAGACTGAGACTATTCGATCTGCAAATGCTTGGTGACTATCCAAGTCTGTCCCTTCACTAATCAGGTGCTTTGCTTCCCAGCACACCCCACCCACAACCCACAAGGAAATGCTTCTTTTTATACTTTCAGTCTTCAGCTTCTGTGATTAAGCAGATTTGGAGGGCGGAGGGCTGTGCATAGCAATCTCAGAATTCCTTACTTAAAAAATAATTGGGATCTGGCTGTAGCGATGCACACCTTTAGTACCAGCACTGGGGAAGCAGAGGCAAGCGATCTGGGCAACCTGGTCTACAAAGTGACTTCCAGGACAGCCAGGGCTACACAGAGAAACTGTCTTGAAAAGCCATAGAATAAAATAAAAGTAAAATGAAATGGAGGAGCCAGCATATAACGCAGCTTTGATCTCCACATTCAGGAGGTAGAGAGGCAGAGGAATCCTTGTGAACTTCAGCCTAGCCAGAGCCACGTGGTAAGACCCTGACTAAAAGAAAACAAAGAATTAGGGGCTGGAGAGATGCTCAGTGGTTAAGAGACTCGCTGCTTGTCAGAGGACCCAAGTTCGATTTCCATATCCGCATCAGGTGGCTCACCGCAACTCCAGCACAAGGGAGTCAGTTCCAAGCCTGGCCTTTGTTGCCATCCCACCCACATCGACTTAATGTACATAAATAAAATTAGAAATAAGTCTTTAAAAAAAGAATCAGAGTGACTAGCACACAGTCTGCACTGTACTACTACTAATTATAATCACTGCTTGAGGAATTTTTCATTAAATTTTTTTATAGTAACATAATTTAGACTAAGCTTATAGGAAAACATAAAAAACTTAGTACCCTCTGCCTAGATTTTCCAAATGTAAATAGCATTTTCTGTTTCTGCTTTTATGTATGTATTTTTTCCAAAATACAAAATGATTCTCAGTCTTTCAGCTAAGAGTAAAATAAGAAATGAAATGTATATAGATATGTTATATATTCTGTTTTCTAAAAACTGTGAGTAAAATACAAACAAAAGCCATTCTGCCTCTATGATAGGGCACAATCATGATTTCCTATAATCAAGGACATACTTGTATAACCTCTGTATAGTTATCAAGATTAGGAAGCTAACACTGATGCATTGCTCTCACCTACTTGTAGGCCTTTCTTAAGTCTGACCACTTGTCCCTGTAATAAAAACACAGCTTTTGTTTGTTTGGTCAGAAGAAAAATTGAGGGCTGTTACATTTTTAAAATGTTACTTTTATTATTTTTAATCACGTGTAAGTGTCTCTGTGTGGGAGTTTTTGCACCTGAGTGCAGCGCCTGAGGAGGCCACAGGCCTAGGATCCTCAGGAGTTGGAGCCACCCTGCGGTTCTAGGCGTTAAACTTAGGTCCTCAGGAAGAGCAGTACTGGTTGTTACATTTTTAAAAATCCTCTGCCAATATAAAACGTACTTTTAAATTACAGCTGGAAAGTGTAGGCCATCCCCTCAGTGTTGGTAGGAACTAAACACACACGTGTCCACGCCGTCCTGTCTCCTCCCACCCAGCTCCTCTCTGTACAGTTTTGTCTACACCGCTCTTGGGGTCTCTCTTCCTGCATTCAGCGCCTTCTGTTTCATCTTTTGAGGCAGGGCCTTCTGTGTAGCCTAGGCTAGTTTCAGACTTCAAACACTCACCGCATTCCTTAGCCTCCCATGTGCTAGGATCGATGGTGTGTACACTATGCCCTGTTAAATCTTAGATTTTTTTTTTTCATTTTATGATTCTGCTATTCCTGTTTTGGTTGCCTGAATCTCTTGTGTTGCTCTTAAGTGACTGCATAATTCCATACTTTGAATCAAATACAGGTTGAGTGTCTCTTCTTATTTAAATAAGACCAGAAATGTTTTAGGTATTATTTTTCTTTCTTTTCAAGTTTTAGGATATTTGCATATACCTATACTTAAAGGATATTTGGGGGATATTTTATAAAAATAAAATAGATTTTTGAGACAGGAACTCACTTTGTAGATCAGGCTGACCTCAAATCCACAGAGTGCCACCTGCCTCTCTACTGCTGGGATCAAAGGTGTGCACCACCCAAGCCAGGTTACTACTACCACTACTACTACTACTACTACTACTACTACTACTACTACTACTACTACTACTACTACTACTACTTCTTCTTCTTCTTCTTCTTCTTCTTCTTCTTCTTCTTCTTCTTCTTCTTCTCCTCCTCCTTCTTCTCCTTCTCCTCCTCCTCCTCCTCCTCCTCCTCCTCCTCCTCCTTCTTCTTCTCCTTCTGTTTTTTGTTGTTGTTGTTGTTGTTGGTTTTTCGAGACAGGGTTTCTCTGTGTAGCCCTGGCTGTCCTGGAACTCACTCTGTAGACCAGGCTGGTCTCGAACTCAGAAATCCACCTGCCTCTGCCTCCCGAGTGCTGGGATTAAAGGCATGTGCCACCACTGCCCGGCCAGGTTATACTTCTAATAGTGTTAGCTATGAGACAGAATCTGTGTACAATGAACGAGGGAAGTCATGTGCATCCTGTCAGACTGCAGGATTCACGTTTCGGTGCATTGGATTATCACCAGGGGATGCCTAGGACCCTCAGGATGGAAATAGACTGTGGTTATTATTTCTCTGTACGCCCTGGCTACATGCTTTGTTCTCTTCCCACTACAGTTTGTGTATTGCCAAGTGTGTTGTGAACCCTTCCACAAGTTTTGCTTAGAGGAGAATGAGCGCCCTCTGGAGGACCAGCTGGAAAACTGGTGTTGTCGCCGCTGCAAGTTCTGCCATGTCTGTGGAAGGCAGCATCAGGCTACAAAGGTAGACTAGTCCTGGAAGCATGGGGCCTCCCTGTTTCCATCCCCATCTCTGTACCAGGACTGTGTCAGTATGTACTGTCTACTGACAGGTTTTCTGACTGAAGATGATTTCTTGATTTTTCTTTTAATTTTTGGGAAATAGAGGAAAATGACTTTAGGAAATAAAATCCAAAATTAAGTAAAATCTGTCTGATAAATCCCCTTATTACTGAGTGGCTTTGAGAGGGTGAGCCTCTGTGTTTGCTGGGGTGTCTGGGTGGGGAGGGTGGTGTAACCTGTACTCTGGCTGTTGTCTCCCCCACAGCAGTTGCTGGAATGTAACAAGTGCCGGAACAGCTATCACCCCGAGTGCCTGGGACCAAACTACCCCACCAAACCCACGAAGAAAAAGAAAGTGTGGGTGGGTACACACACCGTGCTACTCCCACATGTATCATGGTGGCTGGGTGAGGCAGGTGGCTTGTAGCAGGATTCCCCTCCTTTAGTCTGCCAGCCTAACAGCTGCTTCACAGTAATCTCAATGAAGAAATCAGACCTAGGAATGCTTGCATTTCCAGTCTTTTTAAATAACAGAAGATACTAGCCCAAGAGTTTCCTACTGAGTGCCTTTCATTCATTTCCAGATCTGCACCAAGTGTGTCCGCTGCAAGAGCTGTGGAGCCACAACTCCAGGCAAAGGGTGGGACGCACAGTGGTCTCACGATTTTTCACTGTGCCATGATTGTGCCAAACTCTTTGCTAAAGGTACCTAGTGCTAAGTGACTGGTCTGGTTTAGTCTTTGTAGGGACTTTGTGGAAGGACGTGGGATGCTCCTTACTGTGTCTCAGACGGGTTAGACACATGTTCTACTCTGCTTTTATATTTCTTGTTTATTTGTTTTGTTTTGAGACAGGGTCTCTATGTAGCCCTGGTTGTCCTAGAACTCGCTATGTAGACCAAATTGACCTGAAATTCACATGCGTAGCCTCCCAAGTGCAGAGGTTAAAGGCACAGCCACCTCCCAGTGCTTCTTGCTTTTTTATTTACATAGACAGCAACTTAGACTATTTTTCTAATTAATATGGGGAGAACTGTGGGGAGTATTGTTACTACAGGGAGAGCTGTGGGGAGTATTGTTACTACAGGGAGAACTGTGGGGAGTATTGTTACTACAGGGAGAGCTGTGGGGAGTATTGTTACTACCGCTTAGAAACTGCTGCTCTAAAACAGTACACCCAAAATGTGGTGAATGCACATTTGATTTCAGAAATTAGTTCAGGTGGTATGTAAACATTTCATTTCAGCAATCACATCAGAAGTCTGACCTTAACATAGGCCCATTATCCCAGCACATGGGGTGCAGAGGCAAGAGTCGAAGGCCAGCCCTGGGAACTTAGCAATACCCTGTCTCAAAATAAAAAGTAAAAGGGGGGGGGGGGGGGCGGGGAATGTAGCTCAGTTGAGTTCTTGCCTAGAGATTGCAAGGCCAGGGCTCAGTCCTCGCACTGCAGAAGAATAACTGCTAAAACTGCAGCTGCTCATCTAGCCCGCAACTTTAATGACTTTCAGTGAAGGTGACCCGCTCCTGTCACTCTTTTGTTCCACACATCCTTCCCCTCCTGCCTCCTCCCTCCTTCCCACCTTTCTGCCTTCACTTCGAGTCGCTGTCTTGCTGTGTAGTCCACACAACCTCCTCCTCCTCCTCAGTGCTGGGTCTGCAGGTGTGTGCTGCCACACCTAGCTTGGGGTAAATTACATGGAATAAGCAGCACCGCTTAAGGATATTTATTAAATAGTAAGTAATAGAGGGATGCCTAGCTCAGTGAGACCTGTACAGGTTGTGCTTAGAAAGCACTGGTCTGAATTCTAGTATGACAGCTGTAAGAATGGGAAGGAGTGAAAGTGAGGACATCTGCTCTGAGGTGAGGCTGGGAAGAAGGTTTATAGTAGATCTGAGGGAGAACAGCCAGAGGTGGAGTCCAGACTGAGCCGTGGGGTGGGAGGTCAGGGAGTGAGAGAGGAAGAGGGGAGGGAGGGGAGAGGGCAGAGGCTAAAACACAGGAATGAGAGGCTGGGGGAGGGCAGTGAAAGCAGGCCCCTGTGGTAGAGAGGTTTGGGGTGCGGGTGGGTGGGTGAGGGCTCAGAGGAGCATAGGTACTGAGTGGACCTTGTCCTGAGTTTCTTTGAGACTTGACAAGGAAAAAATCTCAATCTCAATTTACTGTTTCTTACTCCTGTATAATTACCTCTTTAAAAACCCAAGCATTGTCTCTACAAGATATGTTGTTCCTTCTGATTCCCACCACATACCTAGAGTGCTGAGGCTGTGGTTAACCCTCTGCCCCATAGGTTTGAGTTACTGTTGTATTCTGCCGCTCCCAGCCTCCATTGTGGCCCTTACAGATGTGTCTTGAGAGACTTAGTGTCTAAAGCTTTCCTGTGAGCTCTGCAGCTCACAGTTCTCTCAACATCCTAGTGAGTGACCACCCTGTGGCACTCTCCCGGTGGTCACTAGTGACTCCAGAGGACAGTGAGCTTTGGGTTAGGGTGACACACATACGCCAGAGGCTGTGAGAGGCATTGGTGTCGGCCACAGCAGGCTGCAACCTTGGCTTCCAGGGAACTTCTGCCCTCTCTGTGACAAGTGCTACGATGACGACGACTACGAGAGCAAGATGATGCAGTGTGGGAGGTGTGACCGGTGGGTCCACTCCAAGTGCGAGAGTCTCTCAGGTACAGAAGGTTGGAATCTTTTGTTGTTTTCAGTTTCTTTACTGGCTACAAGCACTGCCACTGAGGGACCCACCACTGTGGGTGTCGTTGAGTTCTTTGTAGTCTAGGTTTTGGTCTCCAGAGTGAGCAGCTACACTAGTTTCTTGTCTTACTGCTGTGACCCTGATGGCAGGCTTTATTTGGCTCACAGTTCAGAGGAATATAGTCCATCATGGTAGGAGAACGCTGTGATCTTGGCCTGTGGTGTCAGCTGATTTTCTTCTTTTCCTTTTTCATTCATTTCCCTCCTCGTTTAAGCCTCTCTGGGAACCCCTCACAGACACAGCCAGGTGTATCTTCTGTGTGAGCCCAAATCCTATCGCGTTGATAATGAAGATGGGCCGTCACAGCAGCCATGTATCATGTGTGCTCATTTCTCTTAAACAGTTCCCCTGCTGGGCACCAAACCCTGATGGTTCTCCAGACCTCTTGCTTACTATCTACTCATGAGTTTATGTTACTAATGTCCCCTTTCGGGATCAGAATGTGGGTATCCTATAAGACAGTGGTTCTCAACCTGTGGGTCACAACCCCTTTGGAGGTCAAAACAGTAGCAAAAATTCAGGTATGAAGTAAGGTCGAAAATAATTTGGTGGTTGGGGGGTCACCACAGCATTAGGAACTGTATTAAACTGCATTAGGAAGTTGAGAGCCACTGCTATCATACCACCAGCTTAGCTCAGATCCTAGCATGCAGCTCTGTGGGTCAGCCAGATAGTTCGCTCTTCTCCCTCTCCCGCTCTTCTCCCTCTCCGGACTTCGAAGGCCCTCATCATTCTGGGTTTTGTTTTCCTAGATGAGATGTATGAGATTCTATCTAATCTGCCAGAAAGTGTGGCCTACACTTGTGTGAACTGCACGGAGCGACACCCTGCTGAGTGGAGACTGGCCCTGGAGAAGGAGCTACAGGGGTCTCTCAAGCAGGTTCTCACAGCCCTGTTGAATTCCCGGACTACCAGTCACCTGCTGCGCTACCGCCAGGTGGGCAGAGGTTCTGTCTGTTTTGAGGATGTGATCTTGGGTGGTTTTACCTAGTAATGCAATAAGGCTGACTTTGTTGCTAGTTTCTCTTTGCTTCATTCTTCATTTACTTCTTATAGTTTCTTCTCTTCATCATAACATTAGGAAATTTTTTAGAGCTAAGAATAGGACCTGGCGGTTGGAGGGATTGCTCAGTGGTTTAGAACACTTCCTGCTTTTGCAGAGGGCCCAGGTTTGATTCCCAGCTCACGGCAGTCCATAACTTCAGTTCCAGGGGATCTATACCCTGTCCAACCTTCTTAGGCACCAAACCAAAAAGATGCTTGGTCTGGGTGTGGTGGAATACGCCTGTCATTCCAGCACTTGAGAGGCAGAGGCAGGACTATGGCTGTGAGTTTGAGGTTTACATAGTAATTTCCCATCTCAAAAGGAAAGACGAAAAGGAAGTTTGAGCTTCATGTGGCAACATTGATGGGGATTCAGTGAAGGGCTTCTTCAAGGAAGCAACCTGATCTCAGTTGCCTTTTAGAAAAGAATCTCTCTCTGCCTTTCCAGCAAGGGCTGAGGAGGCTTGAGCCTGAAGGCAGTTTTGGCAAGCAGCATGAAAACCTCTGTTATCTGTAGAGATTTATAAAGTGGTCATTGACAACATAAGCAATCCCGCTGGGAGAGCAAGTGCGTCACCCTAGCACAGAGCTTGGTGCTGTTTTATCTTTCAATATAAGCTCTGACTTTATTATCATTCGTGTGTGTGTATTGATGGCATATCACACTGTTACCCACTGAGCCATCTCTCTAGCCACTAAATCCCCAGTTTTAGTGTAGGAAAAAAATTTTTTTTGTTTTTCGAGACAGGTTTTCTCTATGTAGCTCTGGCTGTCCTGGAACTCACTCTGTAGACCAGGCTGGCCTCGAACTCAGAAATCCACCTGCCTCTGCCTCCCGAGTGCTGGGATTTAATGCGTGTTCCACCACTGCCTGGCTTAGTGTAGTAAAATTTTTGGCTGTCTGTTCAAAGGATTGGACACAGTTTGGGCCTGTTTTTATTCCACCTTTACAGCTGATTGAACACACAACTCTCTTATGCTTACCTAGACAAGCTGTTAGAAAATAGGCCGTCTTTAGCTCCTGTTTAAGAAATGTCTGGCATTTTCATGATCTGTGTTGTTTCTAGTGCCATCCTACTAGTTTTAATAGAATGTGCACAGATGCCTCTTTCTTGGTGCGTGATGACAGAACCCTCTTTCCTGGCAACAGGCTGCCAAGCCTCCAGACTTAAACCCTGAGACAGAGGAAAGCATACCTTCCCGAAGCTCCCCAGAAGGGCCAGATCCTCCTGTTCTTACTGAAGTCAGCAAACAGGATGAACAGCAGCCTTTAGACCTTGAGGGAGTCAAGAAGAAAATGGACCAGGGCAACTACGTATCTGTGGTATGTCTTGAGCACATGAGCAATTTTCAAGTGTTTTTGTTTCAGCTTCCCTGGCTCTTTGGAAGTATAGCTGGGTATAACTAAATTTCAGAGTGATTCATACTGTATTTAGAGGTGTCATGTAGCTTCAGGGTCCCCAGAAGAGTGTTTTCAGCTGTATGTTTCAGAAGGGTGTTGATATGGTGGTACCTAAAATAATTATTTTAGTTGGCTTTCGTCTGAATCACTTAAATTATTTTTATTATACAGGGAAGCACCAACTACTTATGGAAAATGCTAATGTGAGGTTAATATGTCTCCCCTTTAAGCTTAGATCTGAATATTGTGCCTTTATTCATTTGTAGATCGATACCATGAACTTTATGATTTCAAGGATGCATAGGGAGAATTCATTTGCTGTGTCATCCTTATTTACTACTGAGTTGGTCCTTCATTTGAGTACCAATATAAAAACTTGGAGCTTGTTTTGGGCACTTACCATGACAGAGCTAGTTCGCTTGTGTCCTTGCCTTATTATAGCCTGGCATCTCTTGATTGCTTCAAGTTAATTGTGAGCTGAATCCTAAAGGCCACAGAGAGTAATTACACTGTGTTAAAATAGGTTGTGGGTTTCTTGTTGGGCTCCTGTGCTGGGTGATGATGGACGGGGAAGGAGAGGGGGTTTTGAGAGCATAGTACTATGTTATGAATTGTTGATGTTTTGTTTTTTTATACAGTTGGAGTTCAGCGATGATATTGTGAAGATCATTCAGGCGGCCATTAATTCAGATGGAGGGCAGCCAGAGATAAAAAAAGCCAACAGCATGGTCAAGTCTTTCTTTATTCGGGTGAATGAGATAAATAGTTCATGTTTTGTTTTTAATGCTCACTATGTGTAATTGCCCTGTGAATACCTTCTTGTCTGTTACTTGCCTTACGCTGTGTCGAAAGCTTCTTGGGTTTTATTTCTCTCCTCTAGTTCTTTGGGAGGAGGTTGGGAAGTTGCTAAGGTTACCAGCATACATGGATCTCTGCCTTGGCCTGATAGCCTTCTCATATTGACTGAGACACTGGTGTGTAGTTGGTGTTATTTGGTTTCTACATGAACCTTCTCAATTGCATTCTCTTTGTTTTCTTCTAGCAAATGGAGCGAGTTTTTCCGTGGTTCAGTGTCAAAAAGTCCAGATTTTGGGAGCCAAATAAAGTATCAAACAAGTAAGTGAGAGCGGCCGGAGAGAAGCGGACACCTCGCATTTGTAGGTTGAATTTGTAGATTTTTTTTTTTTTTTTTTACTTTATCTGCATTTATTTTATGCTGAATTTATTCCCGTGCCATGAGTTTTTGTTTCTTCAGTTTCTTCCGGGATATCTTTTTCTTCTGGGCAACCTCCTCTTCTGGCCTTGGAACAATCTGTTCCTTCTCAGTGAGGATCATCTCAGTGTGGCAGGGGGAGCTCATGTTAATCCGGCCATGAGCTGTAGGTTCATCAGTGCATCTTATGTGTTCAATGACTAGAGAATCAACATCTAAACCCTTAAGTTCAGCATTACACTCTGCATTTTTAAGCATGTGCAGCAAAAATTCAGTACTCTGTTTTGGCCACCATCCCTGTGTCCAGCCCCACTGTTTGGCCTGGGCACACCTACCTACTCCACCATTATACCGCTGGAATGGCACACATTGCTTCTTTAAAGTGACATCCTTCAGATACTTGGTGGCTTTGCGGATATGCATACCCTTGATGGCCTGGGCAGTTTCCCGGGTGTTCTTAAAGTGAACATGAAGGTTTGAGCCTCTTGATTTGCATGATTTTGTGGGGTTTTCTGGGTCAAGAGAGTAGCAAACCATCTTCACAGGTCACCTCTGGCCGCTTACAGGAAGAGGAATTTGTAGAATTTAATATCAGAATCAGCTGAGATGCCTGTTCTATGCTGGTTTGCAAATGACAAATAACTTTGTATTTGTCGTAGGCTGGGACTCTTGTGTTTGTTATCTTGTTGAAATCCTAGTTGACATGTGGCATATTGGCAGCATGTGCTAGAACAGTGTCCATGTGGCCATAGTGCAGTCGGGATCTGAGTTACTTAATGCAACCTCGGTCTCCTCCTGCTTTTGATTCTCGATATGGACCCTTTAATTTTTATTCCAGTAACTTATTTTGATTCTTGTTTATAGAGTTAATCATTGTTTCTGGATATTTAATCAAAAGTTATGCATGCAGTCTTTTCCCTACGGAAGTACCGAGGAGTGAACCCAGGGCCTCATGTATTCTGCCAGAGATCCATTCCCAGATAGAAGAGTCACATGTTAAGATTATTACGTAACTCAAGTGTGCTAGTACTCACCTGTACTCCCTGCAGGTGGAAGACTAAACTAAAGCAGGAGGGTGAGGAATTCAGGGCCAGTCTGGACTACATTGTGAGAGTCTGTCCCAAACAGAATTGAAGTTTTTAAGATGTTAAGTTCAGTTAGGCAGATTTCAGATTCTATGACTAGTTCTTACATTCTGTGAGTGGCTTGGACATGGGCGGGTTCGAGGCCTGCTGCTGGCAGGAACGACTGTTGCATGGCTTGGGTTCATAGGCACTCAGTAAGTACTTGTTGACTCAATTGTTTCCAGCAGTGGGATGTTACCAAACGCAGTGCTTCCGCCTTCACTTGACCATAATTATGCTCAGTGGCAGGAGCGAGAGGAGAGCAGCCACACTGAGCAGCCTCCTCTAATGAAGAAAATCATTCCAGCTCCCAAACCCAAAGGACCCGGAGAGCCAGACTCGCCCACGCCGCTCCATCCTCCTACACCCCCGATCTTGAGTAAGTCATTACATATCTGGATGCAGATGACTGGCTTGGTAAATCTAAATTTAATATACTTGATCAGAAAATTTCAGATAACATAACTGTAACACCTTTTGTAAGTGTCTGTTTTATACACTACTCGGGCTGAATTCTCCCCTAGAAAACCATAGTGCTGCCAATTTTAACTGCATATCTTTGGAATCCCAAGGTACTGATAGGAGTCGAGAAGACAGTCCAGAGATGAATCCGCCCCCAGGCATAGATGACAACCGACAGTGTGCTCTGTGTCTGATGTATGGTGATGATAGTGCTAATGTAAGTACTTTGGGATGTGCGGCCTGGTTAGTAAGCATGTCACATGACCATTTGTCCTTGGTGCCAGTACCTGATGATTTTAGTGAGTTTACTTCTGCGTTTGTGGCACCTAGAGTTATTTTTGGTTTTGTTTTTATTTTGATACAGGGTCTTACCATGCTGCCCAGGCTGGCTAAGAACTTTTGATTCTCCTGCTTCAGCCCCCTTAATAGCTGAGAATATAGACAACTGGCACTGTGCTTGACTCTAGAGATTTCTTTAAATTGTAGGGTTGTTTTTTTAAATATGTATGAATGTTTTACCTGCGTGTATGTATCTGTACTATATAACTCTGGAACTGGAGTTATGGCTGCCAGTGAGCCACCACATGGGCCCTGGGAACCCAACCCAGGTTCTTTACAAGGCATCAAGTGCTCTTAACTACTGAGCCATGTCTTCAGTTCTGGCTTTAGAGAGTTAAATAAATGATTAGTTGATTCAAAAGGTGATTTGCCGTAAATGAAGTTACTGATAACTAATCTTCAAAAATACTTGAAGTCTTCATCAAACATAGGTTGTGTATATTGTAGCCTGTGTTTAATGTAAATAGTAGAATAGTTAATAGCCCTAGTTCTGACAGACTGCCTGATGTCATTCTGTACCTTCTTGCCTGCTAACTTTAGCAAGAGCTTAACCTTAACAACCCTAAGTTATAGCCTTAAAATGAAGATGCTCCCTTTACTTGAAACAGGACTTTTTGTTTGTTTGTTTTTGTGGTTTTGTTTTGTTTTGTTTGAGTCAAGGTTTCTTTGTATAGCCCTGGCTGTCCTGGAATTTGATCTTAGACCAGGCTGGCCTTGAATCCACAGAGATCCACCTGCCTCTGCCTCCCTGCAGGTATGAACTACTATATGTGGTTCATAACTTGATTTTTCTTGGAGAAAAAGCTGCAGATTTGAGATAGGGTTTCTCTGTGTATCCTTGGATATCCTGGAGTTCACTCTGTAGACCAGGCTGGCCCAAACTCAGAGATCTGCCTCTGTCTTTTTGGTGCTGGTATTAAAGGTGTACACCATCACTATCCAGCTAGAAAATGCTCTTAACTGCTGGCCCATGTCTCCATTCCCACAAGGAGATAATTTTTAACCTAGTGGTTATAAGGATTAAATGAAAATATATATATGTAATGTTTTTATTTAATGGCTTTACACTAAGAACATAAAATGCATCATTTTGGGGGAATGAAGCGAGGTATGAGAGCATCTGCATGCATGAAGCCCTGTTTCAGTCTACTGGCACTGTGGGGGAAAGTTTTTAGTGCAGTCTGGGAGAATTGAATTTTAAATACCATTTTAAAGAAGTGTGCATATTTATGTAACCTACCATAGACTGTTCTTCAGTTTTCAGTAGAATTATAAAATATTTCCAGTTTATGGGAGAAAACCAAGAATGGATATAGAAGAAACAATGAAACTGGATTATGATTTAATCTCTAAAGAATTATAGTTTTTTTTTTTTTTCTTGAGATACCTTGTCTGAGGTCAAGCTAATATGAAGTCTTTTGGTTTTATGTTCTTTAGGATGCTGGCCGTTTGCTGTACATTGGCCAAAATGAGTGGACACATGTGAACTGTGCTTTGTGGTCAGCAGAAGTGTTTGAAGATGATGACGGATCACTAAAGAATGTGCATATGGCTGTGATTAGGGGCAAGCAGCTGGTAAGAACTTCCTGTGCACATTCATGAAGGAAGCCCCCTAGTGGTGCTAGTCTCTTTCTGTGCCTGATTGATACAGCCTCCCTGATTTTTGACAGCACTGTCAGAGCACTCGTTGGTAAGGATTGGTATATGCTGTAGGTCTGATCCTTTGAAGAAGGAAACAAAGCATCAGGTTAATACATGGTGACACAATTAGCCCAGAGACCAAGTTAAATCAGCATTCTGAAGGTCAGAGAGTAAAGCCTATGAGTATACATAACAGGGAAGATGGAGAGTAGTCTTAGCAGCTGAGAGCAATCACAGTGGTATCGGAGGAGTAACATCTCAAAGCTGGAGTTTGACTGACCCTAAGGAATCAGCAGAAGGAACTTAGCCAATGGATAAAGTAACACATGCAAAGAAGGAGGTGTGGGTTGTGGGAAGACCAGATAAGAGGGAGGGACACAGAATGTCTAACAGAGTAAGAGCAACAGCCAGGGTCTGGTGAACGGAATCTTTGAGTTATGGGATGAGGTAGTGAGCTGTGACACCCGATACTACAGAACTGGTGAACTGGCTAACTTTATGTCATCTGAAAGGAGAAATGACCCCATAAGATGTAGCTGTAGGGCATTTTCTCAATTACTGATTGATGGGGGAGAACCTTGCCCATTGTGAATAGTGCCATCCTTTGGCTGGTGGTCCTTGTTTCTGTAAGAAAGCAAGATGAGGGCTGGGCAAGGTGGTGGCACAACCTTTAATCTCAGCACTCAGGAGGCAGAGGCAGGTGGATCTCTGAGTTCAAGGCCAGCCTGGTCTACAGAGTGAATTTCAGAACATCCAAGGCTATATGGAGAAACCCTGCTCCCCCCTCAAAAAGGCAAGCAAGCAAGCAAGTAGGATGAGTCAGCCAGTAAGCAGCACCGTCCATGGCGTGGGCATCGGGGTCTGTCCTATTAGAGTTCCCACCCTTGCCTTTGATGATGAACTGTTGCATGGAAATGTGAATGAAATAATCCTTTTCTCCCCAGGTTGCTTTTGGTCACAGCGTTTCATCACAGCAATAGTAACCCTGAGACAACTAGTTTCTTTCTAGTAAAATGTTAGTAAAAAAACTGAGTTGCTTTGGAGTGTAACAGCTTTCTTGCAAGCATATGTTATTTTAACATTGTTCTTCATAGTTTCATGTCTAATACATCAGCCATCCATTATGGGAAAAATGTTTCAGTCCAAAGTCTAAATCCAGTTGTAATGTTTAAATTATCTAGTTTCCAAGTTACGTTTGAATCCTTTCCCTGTAACTCAGCAGGCTAGCATTAAAGAAAGTGAGCACGGGATGCTCAGAAGGGACAAGTCTATAAAGAGAAGACACATTCTCAAAGTGCCTGCTAGTCTAAATAGGGCCGTTCCTTCCGCACTTGCAGAGATGTGAATTCTGCCAGAAGCCAGGAGCCACCGTGGGTTGCTGCCTCACATCCTGCACCAGCAACTACCATTTCATGTGTTCCCGGGCCAAGAACTGTGTCTTTCTGGATGATAAAAAAGTGTATTGTCAGCGGCATCGTGATTTGATCAAAGGCGAGGTGAGAAGCTCAGCTGTTTGGTTGCTTCTGTTGAAGCTATTAATAACAGGTTTTATTATCTCAGAGCAGACTTAAGTTCACAGTAAAATTTCCTGGCCCTGCCTCCACACTTACATAGCCTCTCCCACTAGAGTGGTGTATTTGCGGTGTAGATGGTCTACATGTGCTTTTCCCCAGAGTCATCGTTTACGTCAGGGTTCACTCTTGACGCTGTACATCCTGTGGGTTCAGACAAATGTCTAGTACTGTGTATTCATCACTGTAATTCATATGAGTATTTTCATTTTTTAAGAATTCTATGTTCTGCCTATTTTTTTTTGTCTTTCCCCCTAAAAACCACTGATTTTTAAATTTATTATTATTATTATTTGCTAATATCTACAAGTACTTTTGACTTCCATCCAAGCAGTTTCTACTTCCAGAGTTTCTTGTGGTTGGAATCTTGCAGTTTGTAGCCTTTCTGCTTAGCAAGAAATATTAATCTTTTGAAATCTCAGAGGGAAATACTGAGAATAGCAAGATGGTAAAAGCATCTTGCCTCTTTCAGATGTCCGAGGACATCACCTCCTGTTCTGAGAGAAAAAGGGTGCTCATGAGACAGAAGGATAATTTTACGATAGGCTTCTGCTTTGCCGCCAGGGGTTGGTACTCTGATAGTAGTGTGTAAAGGCACAGTCCACTGACAGCAACCTTGGGTTTCATTTAAGGTGGTTCCTGAGAACGGGTTTGAGGTTTTTAGAAGAGTGTTTGTAGACTTTGAAGGAATCAGCTTGCGGAGGAAGTTCCTCACTGGCTTGGAACCAGAAAACATCCACATGATGATAGGTAGGACTCGGACCTTTCTTAATGGGGATGGCTCTATTATCATTTGTGCTTTTTCTGGTCCTTGGTTAGAAAATGATTCTCATCATTTCTTCATACTGGTTCTTCTTTCCTTGGTTAGGCTCAATGACGATCGACTGTTTGGGAATTCTGAATGATCTCTCTGACTGTGAAGATAAACTCTTTCCTATCGGATACCAGTAAGTCCAGTAAAGACAGGGCAAGGCAGCCCGACAGCATGGCTCCCTAACAGTGTGGGTCGTTGAATGTGGAGGTGTACTTGGCAGCTGCCTTTAACTATTTTAAACCTACCACCAGCCAGTTCTCGTGGTTAGCCTCAGGCTGTCCTAACACTCACAGTCCCTGTGCCTCAGCCTCGTGGGTGCTGGGATTTTATGCTTGCATTACCCTGCCCAGCTAAAATATTGTAAATGTAGTCTGGCTACATAGTGAGAGACCCTGTCTCAAAGCAAACAGTTTATAACCTGTTATGTGAATTAAATCGTTTAAGTTCTTGACAAGCTGATGATGGAAGAGCGGCCCCTTCTAGAGCCACTCATGCTGTGTACACCTTTTACACAGCCACTTGGGAGGGAAGCAGAGGCAGGGGGATCTCTGTGAGTTTCAGGCCGACTAGAACCACAGGGAGATCCTTTAACATCTCCCTCTTCAGAACCTCATTTTGCAATGCATTCTCCAGTTCTGAATTCCAGCTCTTAACGCTTGTGCTTGTCTGGTCGTTCTTTGTGCAAACATGAAGCAGTTGCATTTCCCTTGTTTTGTAGGACTTTACTGACAATGGAATGCCCTGTGTTTGAGCCGCTTTTAGAGTCTCAGTGCACTCAGTGACATTATAGTTACTGTTTTTCTTTTTCAGTGGTTTAGAATATTTTACTATTTCTGGAATTGTTTTAAGAAGTCATACAACCTCCTGAAAGCATAAGAAACATAGGGGACTTCACAAAGTTTAAAACCACCATATTCAGACAATCTCTACCAAGAACCTAAGAAATGAAGCTGTATTCTCCCATGATGGGGAGAGATTTGGGAAATGATAGTTTGTGCATACATCGTCCGTTCTGGTTTTCCCTTGTCAGGTGTTCTCGGGTGTACTGGAGCACCACAGATGCCCGCAAGCGCTGTGTGTACACATGCAAGATCATGGAGTGCCGTCCTCCTGTCCTAGAGCCAGATATCAATAGCACGGTTGAGCACGATGACAATAGGACCATCGCCCATAGCCCTTCATCATTTGTAGGTTAGTCCTGATCCAAGTAGGACTTGAACTTAAGTTTTGTCACTATGCACTGGGATTGAAAAATGGGGAAAAGTCATTTAATTTGTAGGACACCTCATTTGTTTCCAGTTAGACGTTTATCTAATAGTCCTTTTTGTGTCTGTGTGTCTGTCTGTGCGTATATGATGTGCATGGGATGTGGCAGAAGACAACTTATGGGACTTGGTTCTCTCCTTTCACCATGGGTTGCAGGGACTCAGATTTGAGCACTTTAACCTGCCTATCAGCCTGCCAGCCCTGATAAGCTAGCTGGCTTTGTATTGGTTCATTTGTTACCTATTTTAACTGAGCTCTTCCAGTTATACATGTTTATTTGTCATAGAAGCATCATGTAAGGACAGTCACAGTACTGCTGCAATTCTCAGTCCTCCCTCACCAGACCGGCCTCATTCACAGACCTCAAGCTCCTGTTACTATCATGTCATCTCAAAGGTCCCTAGGATTCGAACACCCAGCTACTCCCCTACACAGAGGTCCCCTGGCTGCCGCCCATTGCCTTCTGCAGGTAAAGGAATTCTTTGACTCACTGACCATTCTCTTGGGCAACCTTAACTCTGTGACTTCTACTAACCAAAAAGTTGCCTATAAACAGGTATATCCAAATGGTTGAAACTAGAGACTTGGCACATTTGTTCATTTCTTTTTTTCTCCCTTATTCAGGAAGTCCTACCCCAACCACTCACGAAATCGTCACAGTCGGCGACCCTTTACTGTCCTCTGGTCTTCGGAGCATTGGCTCCAGGCGTCACAGTACCTCTTCCTTGTCACCCCTGCGGTCCAAGCTCCGGATAATGTCTCCAGTGAGAACTGGGAGTGTCTACTCCAGGAGTAGTGTTCCCTCAGTCCCCAGCCTTGGGACTGCTACTGATCCCGAGTCCAGTGCCAAAGCAACGGATCGCGTAGGGCTGCTGAATTCAAGTGCTAATCTAGGGCACAGCACCCCCTCTTCAGGCTCACAAAGGACAGTGCTCACTGGAGGCTCCAAAACCAGTCATCTGGATGGGTCATCATCCTCAGAAGTGAAGCGGGCTAGTGCTTCAGACTTGGCATCCAAAGGCTCCTCATTAAAGGGAGAAAAAACCAGAACTCCAAGTTCCAAGAGCACAGATGGATCTGCACATAACACAGCTTACCCTGGAATCCCTAAACTGCCACCACAGGTTCATAACACAACTCCTGGAGAACTAAACATTAGCAAAATTGGCGCTTTTGCTGAACCCTCTACAGTGCCATTTTCTTCTAAGGATACAGGGTCCTACCCACAGCTCCACTCGAGGGGGCAAAGAAGTGACAGAGACCAGCACATAGATTCTACCCAGCCAGTAAAGCCCTCTCCAAATGAAGATGGTGAAATCAAAACCTTGAAGCTCCCTGGTGTGGGCCACAGGCCATCCATTCTGCATGAACATGTAGGGTCTAGTTCCAGAGACAGGAGACAGAAAGGGAAGAAGTCTTCTAAAGAGACTTACAAAGAAAAGCATTCCAGTAAATCCTTTTTGGAACCTGGTCAGGTGGCAACTGGGGAGGAAGGAAACCTAAAGCCAGAGTTTGTTGATGAAGTGTTGACTCCTGGGTTTCTTGGGCAACGGCCATGTAATAATGTTTCATCTGATAAGATTGGGGATAAAGTCCTTCCTCTTTCAGGAGTCCCTAAAGGTCAATCCACACAAGTGGAAGGATCTTCCAAGGAGTTGCAGGCACCCCGGAAATGCTCGGTCAAAGTGACACCTCTGAAAATGGAAAGTGAAAATCAGTCCAAAAATACCCAGAAAGAAAGTGATCCTGGCTCCCCTGCACACATAGAGTCAACATGTCCAGCAGAGCCAGTCTCAGCTTCCAGAAGTCCAGGAGCTGGCCCAGGGGTTCAGCCAAGCCCCAACAATATCTCATCCCAAGATCCTCAAAGTAACAACTTTCAGAATCTTCCAGAACAGGACAGAAACCTGATGATTCCTGATGGCCCCAAGCCTCAGGAGGATGGCTCTTTTAAAAGGCGGTACCCCCGCCGAAGTGCCCGTGCTCGGTCTAACATGTTCTTTGGGCTCACCCCACTCTATGGAGTCAGGTCTTACGGTGAAGAAGACATTCCATTCTACAGCAGTTCCACTGGGAAAAAGCGAGGAAAGAGATCAGCAGAAGGCCAGGTAGATGGAGCAGATGACTTGAGCACTTCAGACGAAGATGACCTGTACTATTACAACTTCACTAGGACAGTGATCTCTTCCGGTGGGGACGAGCGG
Organism: Rhynchomys soricoides; assembly: GCA_019843965.1. Lineage (NCBI taxonomy): Eukaryota > Metazoa > Chordata > Mammalia > Rodentia > Muridae > Rhynchomys > Rhynchomys soricoides. The sequence continues at coordinate 195,661 of JADRCH010000188.1, read as the reverse complement.
CTGGCAGCCCATAATTTATTTCGGGAGGAGGAACAATGTGATCTTCCAAAAATTTCACAACTGGATGGTGTGGATGACGGGACAGAGAGTGACACCAGTGTCACCGCCACAAGCAGGAAAAGCAGCCAGATTCCAAAGAGAAATGGGAAAGAAAATGGAACAGACAACTTAAAGATTGACCGACCTGAAGATGCTGTCGAGAAAGAGCATGTCATTAAGAGTGCTGTTGGCCACAAAAACGAGCCAAAGCTGGACAACTGCCACTCTGTAAGCAGAGTAAAAGCACAGGGCCAGGATTCCTTGGAAGCTCAGCTCAGCTCCCTGGAATCGAGCCGCAGAGTCCACACAAGCACCCCCTCAGACAAAAACTTACTGGACACATACAATGCTGAGCTCCTGAAGTCAGACTCTGACAATAACAACAGCGATGACTGTGGGAACATCCTGCCTTCAGACATCATGGACTTTGTGCTAAAGAATACTCCATCTATGCAGGCCCTGGGTGAGAGCCCAGAGTCCTCTTCTTCTGAGCTCTTGACTCTTGGTGAAGGGCTGGGTCTTGACAGTAATCGGGAAAAGGATATGGGTCTTTTTGAAGTGTTTTCTCAGCAACTGCCAGCAACAGAGCCTGTGGACAGTAGTGTCTCCTCTTCCATCTCAGCAGAAGAGCAGTTTGAGCTGCCTCTTGAGCTACCGTCTGACCTCTCTGTCCTGACCACCCGCAGTCCCACCGTCCCCAGCCAGAATCCCAGTAGACTGGCTGTAATCTCAGATTCAGGGGAGAAGCGAGTGACCATCACAGAAAAGTCAGTAGCCTCTTCCGAGGGTGACCCAGCCCTGTTGAATCCAGGAGTAGACCCTGCTCCTGAAGGCCACATGACTCCTGATCACTTCATCCAAGGACACATGGATGCAGACCATATCTCCAGCCCTCCCTGTGGTTCAGTGGAACAAGGTCATGGCAACAATCAGGATTTAACTAGAAACAGTAGCACTCCTGGCCTTCAGGTACCTGTTTCCCCCACTGTTCCCATCCAGAACCAGAAGTATGTGCCCAATTCTACTGATAGCCCCGGCCCATCTCAGATCTCTAATGCAGCTGTCCAGACCACTCCACCCCACCTGAAACCAGCCACTGAGAAACTCCTTGTTGTTAATCAGAACATGCAGCCACTTTATGTTCTCCAGACTCTTCCAAATGGAGTGACCCAAAAAATCCAGTTGACCTCTCCTGTTAGTTCTACACCCAATGTGATGGAGACAAATACCTCAGTATTGGGGCCCATGGGAAGTGGGCTCACCCTAACCACAGGACTAAATCCAAGCTTGCCACCTTCTCAGTCTCTGTTCCCTCCTGCTAGCAAAGGATTGTTGTCCATGTCGCATCACCAGCACTTACATTCCTTCCCTGCAGCTGCTCAAAGTAGTTTCCCACCCAACATCAGCAGTCCTCCTTCAGGCCTACTTATTGGGGTTCAGCCTCCTCCAGATCCCCAACTTTTGGGTTCAGAAGCCAACCAGAGGACAGACCTCACTACTACAGTGGCCACTCCATCCTCTGGACTCAAGAAAAGACCCATATCTCGTCTGCACACTCGAAAGAATAAAAAACTTGCTCCCTCTAGTGCCCCTTCAAATATTGCCCCTTCTGATGTGGTTTCTAACATGACACTGATTAACTTCACACCCTCCCAGCTTCCAAACCACCCCAGTCTGCTAGACTTGGGGTCACTTAACCCTGCATCTCACCGAACTGTCCCTAACATCATAAAAAGATCTAAATCTGGCATCATGTATTTTGAACAGGCACCCCTGTTACCACCACAGAGTGTGGGCGGAACCGCTGCCACAGCGGCGGGCTCATCAACGATAAGCCAGGATACTAGCCACCTCACATCCGGGCCTGTGTCTGCCTTGGCATCCAGTTCATCTGTCCTGAATGTGGTGTCCATGCAAACTACAACAACCCCTACAAGTAGCACATCAGTTCCAGGACATGTCACCTTAGCCAACCAGAGGTTGCTTGGGACCCCAGATATTGGCTCAATAAGCCACCTTCTAATCAAAGCCAGCCACCAGAGCCTGGGCATTCAGGACCAACCTGTGACTTTACCACCAAATTCAGGAATGTTTCCCCAGCTGGGGACGTCACAGACTCCCTCTGCTGCTGCAATGACAGCAGCATCTAGCATCTGCGTGCTCCCCTCTTCTCAGACTGCAGGCATGACAGCTGCATCCCCTCCCGGGGAGGCTGAAGAGCAGTATAAGCTGCAGCGAGTAAACCAGCTCCTAGCTGGCAAAACCAATAGTACCCTGTCTTCGCAGCGGGAGCGGGATCCTGATTCTGCTCCGGGGACCCAGCCGTCCAACTTCACCCAGACAGCAGAAGCTCCTAACGGTGTGAGGCTAGAGCAGAACAAGACTTTATCCTCAGCTAAGCAATCCAGCTCCACCTCTTCAGGGAGCTCCCCATCCTCTGGACAGCAATCAGGAAGTTCCTCAGTGCCAGGTCCCACTAAACCAAAACCAAAAGTCAAACGGATTCAGCTGCCCCTAGACAAGGGGGGTGGCAAAAAGCACAAAGTTTCCCATTTGCGGACCAGTTCTGAAGCACACATTCCACACCGAGAAGTCAACCCAGCACCCCAGCCCTCAGTTACACGGTAAGTGATGTGTGGCTTTAATTCTGCAGCTGTGGGCATGTGTGCTCTGGGTGTGATGCTGCTCACAAGGCACTCATGTGGTGCTCTCATGGTTTTTGTCACTTAGGCTTTGAGTAGTGATCAGCACAGCAAAGACTAGCTTATCAGTGCACAGTTTGATTGGGAACTGTAGCATGAGACAACAGTGCTCATACTTGGTCCCGTTTCTGTTCTGCTGAGGTTTGGGAGTGTGAGGGAATGATAGTCCTGTCAGATGGACAAGGGCTGCTGCTGTGGAGTCTCATGGAGCCCTCTGTTTTAACAACCTCATCGAAGTATAACATACAAAGCATAGAGGACACTTCCCTTCCCCTTGTGTCCTCTTACAAGCTTTTGTGACCATAGTTACTGTTGCAGGCTTAGGAACTTGATCTGTCCAGTGCATATTTGCTGATGTTGCTTGAGAAAATAAAATTCTCTCTTCTAGGACTCCTAGAGCGGACAGGGAGCAGCAGGATGCAGCTGGAGTGGAGCAGCCATCACAGAAGGATTGTGGGCAGCCTGCCGGGTGAGCTGCAGATGACTGTTTACCACATGTAAAACACAGCCTTCCTCCTGATTTCCATTGGGTTTTGTTTTGTGGTCAAGAGTGTTCTTGGCAGGCATCACATGGTATGGATGTCTTTAATCCCAGAACTGGGGAAGCTTAGGCAGGCTAACCTCTGAGTTTGAAGCCAATGAAGGCCACATACTAAGATCTCTGTACCCCCCAAAAATCTTCATTTTGTTTTAATAAAACTAAGTAGTTTAGGAACTAAATACAGACAGGCTTGTAAAACAAAAATGAGGTAGAATATTTTCTTTTATCTCTCAATTTATATTTATTATTTGTGTGTTTAGTGCAGTTGCACAGTATATATGTAGAGAGGTCAGAGAACAATTGTGTGCAATCATTTCTCCCCTCCTGCCTTTATATAGGCTCCAAAGATCAAGCTGGGGTGGCCAGGCTTGCACGGCCATCTTGCTGGCCCGCCTTACCCACCCCACCCCCCTTTTTTCTTTTTCTAAGCTAGAATTATTTAAATAATTTCTGTTGGTTCCTGTTTGCCCTGCTCTCCCCTCCTCAGTCTGTTCCTAGAAGTGACTTTGGTGATGGTTTGGTAGGGTTTTGTTGTTGTTTGTTTTGTTTTTTATTATTTTATGTTATATACTTCGGTGTCTCACCAGCATGCCTGTCTCTGTGAGAGTGTCGGATCCCCTGGAACAGGAGTTACAAACAGTTGTGAGCTCCAGTGTGGGTGCTGGGAATTGAACCCTGGTCCTCTGGAAGAGCAGCCAATGCTCTTAACCACTGGAGCATCTCTCCAACCCCATAGTTTGGTTTTATTCTGCAGATGTTTCTATGCGTACTCTTTGTAAACATGTACATACTTTTATATTACATGGGTGCTTCTGTACTTACTGTTTTTGTTTTTGCACTTAATTGTTTTTATATACCTCTTCCTGGGCTGACATATATGCATGCTGTATTCCGAGTGTTTCTTTGCTGCTTCTAGTGCTGTTGGATTGATCTACAGTAATTTACTTAGTTGGCTTCATGCATATTAGTATATTATATGTAATTGTATATAATATACATATTATATATATATTATATATAACAGCATATTGGGCTGTTTTGGGATTTTTTAAATTTGAAAATGTGAAAATAGATGGACTACTTGCTCATGCAGCTTAGCTGTATTTTCAGTTAAGCCAGCTAACTTAATTAAATTCTGTAACACTGTCCTGAGAAGAGGCTTTGTAGTTTTCCTACTGTAAGATCATGAAAAGAATTTCAGAGATACAGTACACAGTCTCAATCAGATATTTTTTGCCAACATTTGGGAAGAAATTTTATAAAGCGGTCTTAGGGCTGGAGAGATGGTGAGGTAGCTAAGGATGCTTTCTGTTCTAACAGAGCACCTGCGCTTGGATTTACTGCATCTCCAGCTTCTGTGGACACCTACACAGTCACAGTACACCTACGCACACTAAACATTTAAAAATCAGCTGACCTAAATTTGATTCCTGAATCTCACAGTAGAAGGGATTGTTCAACACCCGGGCATACACACACACACACAATAATAAATGACAAATTTTATAGCTCTTTATGCTCATTTTCTTGGTAGTTGTTTTAAGTAATGGATGGGTATGTGGCAGATTGTGAACAGTTGTTTTTAATCTTTTGAGAGGCAGCTGGCCTTGCCTCTCATGTCTGCTTTTATTTTCATTCAGGCCAGTGGCTGCTCTTCCAGAGATCCAGGCAACACAGAATCCAGCAAATGAGCAAGAAAGTACAGGTATGTGGTTGATTAATAGGTTATAGTAGAGAACTCTAAAGCTAGAACTGTGTGAAACTCATTTATGCTAACTGGGCATGGTGGTGCACACTTGTAACCCCAGCACTTGGAAAGCTGGAATTATGAGTTCAAGGTAAGACTGAGCAGCTCGAGGGCAGCCTGTGCTACATCACAGCCTAAAACACAAGAGAACCATCTGCATTATCTCCTGTTAGTCTAGATGGGAGAGAAGCAAACTGAAGTCTCAAGGGCTAAGCGGTGATGTGAAGTCGTCGGGGCCCAGCTGTCTTCAGTTGTGTTGTCTGTCATTGTCAGGGTTGTATCCTCTTTTGCTAAGCTAACTTTAAAGACGGTGGTATTTTAGGTGGCTGGTGATAACTTTTAGTTGTCTTTTAAGTTGTTTCATATCTGATGGCAACTTGGGATAAATTCCCTTCCAAAACTGGAGCACTCTCTCTTAGGTATTTGGGATTTGATTCTAAAACCACATGCATCTCAGAGCTCTTTATGTGTGGCCTAGTGCAATTTGTCACTTTACAATTAGTTTAGTTCCCACATTCTAGAACCTGAGCACTTGGCTCAGGAGGCAGAGGCAAGAAGATTGTCATGAGTTTGAAGCCAACCTGGGCTACATAGTGAAGCCCAGGTCAACCTGGGCCTCAGAATGAGCTCTTATCTTAGGAAAGTACATAGATTGACTGAATAAATGATCATAAAAAGTGACTTCCCAGGAGAGAAAGGCTTAGGCTTGGGATTTGGGCTGTTATTATATCCTGCTGATTGGCCAGTTCCTCAAGCCCAAGGCCTGATCATAGGCAGGCATGGTAGCCGAGTACAAATTCCATGTTTACTCTAGCTGTGTGAGCATGGCTTTTACTTGGTCTGCTTCAGTTTTCCCGTGTTTGTTCATGAATTCATTCATTCACTCACTCATTGCTTTGAATGAGGTCTCATTGTTTTGTCCTCGTTGACCTAGAACTTTAGGGTAGCCGAGGCTAGCATTGACCATCCTCCCTCAGCCTCAGAACAGTAGGGTTCCAGGCATCATCACACCCAGCTCGGTTCTCTTATCTTTAAGAAGGAATTCAGCTGGGCTTGTTGTAGCTTGGGAAGCAAAGACAGGCAGCATAGCCTACATAGCAAGCTCCGAGGCCATACTGGCTACAGACTGAGATCGTATCTCAAAAAGAGTCAATAATGACACCTACCTCAGTGGTTGTTGTTAGGATCCCATGAGATAATCGGAGTGAAGTTCTAGAAGAGTATCTGAGACATCATCATGCTTCACACATAGGAAGGGGGATTTGTGTTTGCTTTGGTTTCGCTTGGCCTTGATCCTATTGAGAGCAGTCATGTATGAAAAAAAATTGATCACATTGTCCAAATACCAGAAGCTCTGCTACAAAAAAGAAATCTATTAAATATACGAGCGTGTGCACATATGTTTGTGTGCGCACGCACACACACACACCATTTTAGTACCCAGGGCAAGTTCTTGAGCCTTGGTGCTCTTACTGGTAAATAACACTACATAGCACTAGATACAGCATGTCCTCAAAAATGGAGGTGATGCATGTAGTGGTTCTCAACCTTCCTAGTGCTGTGACCCTCGTGCTGTGGTGACCCCCAACCATAAAGTGATTTGTGTTGCTACTTCATAACTGAAGTTTTGCTACTGCTGTAAATGGTAATGCAAGTATCTGTGCTTCCGGTGGTGGTGGGCGAGCCCCGTGAAAGGCTCATTTGTTGGGATCCACAGGTTGTGAACTGCCGGTGTGGATCATTCTGTGCATAGCACTTGGTGCACACTGGCTTTAGCAGACACTTTTTCCTTCTAGAACCTAAAGCAATGGAAGAAGAAGAGGGCAGTTTCAGCTCTCCTCTGATGCTCTGGCTCCAGCAAGAACAAAAGAGGAAGGAAAGCATTACTGAGAGAAAGCCCAAGAAAGGACTCGTTTTTGAAATTTCAAGTGATGATGGCTTTCAGATCTGTGCGGAAAGTATTGAAGGTGAGTGGCTTGTCAGGTCAGCCTTCCATCAGGCCCTGCTGCGGTCGCTCCTCTGCTCAGGGGAAGCTTGCCTTGTTGAAGAACCAGGCTTATTCTTGAGGAGTGCTAAGAGCTGCAGGGTATGTGGTACACACTTAGAGCTGTTCTCCTAGCTCTGCTCAACACCTCCTACAGTGCTGTCTCTTTCTTCTCTGCGGATTCTCTGGCAGTGTCCCACACACACACACACACACACACACTCTGTGACCGCCACCTCCACCTGTTCTGCCCCCTGCAGCAGGGAAGCTCTCTGTGCAGATGTTATGTCCATTCTCAGCCAGTTAGCCCTGAGCTCACAGTAAAGGCTGTGGCTTTAGTGAAGGCCTCCTAGGCAGTAAGTGCTAAGGATGCTGAAAGAAAAGAGAGATCCCTGGGTGAGCTGGAGCTGTCCAAAACCTGGGAAGAGGACCAGACAACAGAACCACTTAAAGGGGGATCTGGAATTTGGGTTAACCAAAGAGGAATGCCGGGGGCTTTGCACAAAGAGAATGTAACAAAGTTAGAAAAACTTTGGTTTTCAAAAGTATTAGATGGAAAAAGATTTTGAACAGTGAAAGGAAAACTGGAAGGTGAATTGGACACAATTTGGCAAGAGTCCATAGTGACAACCGATGAGGCCTTTGACATAGTTCAGGAAGCTCCATCTGCCAGCTCCTTACAAGATAGGCTGAAACCAGGCCTGATACAACTTTTTAAAAATTAATTAAATAAAAACAGCTGGGGTACAAATCAGTGTGAAAGTTCTGATCCCCAACACCTCAAAGGGGATGGATGAGACTGAGCTAGAGATACTAGGAAGCACGAAATCCTTAAGAGTATTGGTATTGTAGAAATGGCAGGTAATAAAGACCACATGGGAAGAGAAGGGAAGGGACGGGGGCGGACTTGGTAACTCTGTGGATATGAGTAAGGGAGCAGTCGAGGCCTCGACCTGGTGTGGCCGTGTGGGCTTCCAACCCCAGCTGCTGTGGATCGAGAGGCAAGGGGTTCAGTCAGGACCACCCTGGGCAATGCAGTAAGAATTTTTTAATTAAATGAATAAGAAAGAATTTGAAAGTATGAGTCTTAAGCTGGGTGGTGGTGGCACATGCCTTTAATCTTAGCACTTTGGGGTCAGGGGAAAGCAGATCTCTGTGAGTTCGAGGCCAGCTTGGTATATAGAAAGTTCCAGGAGAAGCAGGGCTCTCTTCTCAAAAACCTGTCTCAAAAAAAAAAAAAACCCAAAAGGAAGTGTGTGTCCTAAAAAAATACATAGACAAACATGTATGAAGATTTAATAAGGCTGGATGTGAACTAGGTATGCTGGAGCATCCCTGCAATCCCACAACTCCGGAATCAGATTGTCACATATTGAAGGTCAATTTGGGCAATGCAGTGAATTCCAGGTTAACCTGGGCTACAGTATGAAACCTTGTCTCGTGTGTGTGTGTGTGTGTGTGTGTGTGTGTGTGTGTAAATAATACCCTGTCCTTTTATATATATTAACTTTCGTTGTTGTTGAGACAGGGTCTCCTGTGTAGCCTTCACTGGCCTAGCAGTCACTGTAGATCAGACTGACTTGAAACTCACAGGGATCCATGGGCTTCTTGAAGGCAGACACCACCACACCCATCCCTGCTAACCTTTTAAAAAATTAATTTTAAGGTTAGGAATGGTGATGCATCAAGGGACATGGATACTCTGGGAATTCAGAAAGTACAAGTGTCTTTGCTGCTCTGGCCCGTGGTAAAAGAAGCCTGCCGAACAATGTGCCTGTGGCCTCTCACCTACCAGATTGACTGAGGGTAGCCGGGCTGACGTCAGCTGCAGGGTGATTCTCCACACCAGGGACTGCTCACTGATGCCAGTAAGACAATGGTCCAAATTCTCTCCCGCCTACAGTGTTCTTCTGTTTCCTTTCAGATGCCTGGAAGTCACTGACAGATAAAGTCCAGGAAGCACGGTCAAATGCCCGCCTGAAACAGCTCTCGTTCGCAGGTAATGGCTGATGCTGCTGTTTTCTTGTTAAAACCTCCAAATATTCTGGCAGTTTGTTAGTGTAAGCCGCAAAATTGAATCTAGAATAATAAAAACTGTTTACATAAATAATCCAGGGCTTTAGGATGTAACTCATACACCATCCAGTTTACCCACTTACATACAGTTCAGTGGTTTTCATCATATCTATCCACAGATGTGCGTTACTATCTTATGACCTAAGCTCATTCCTCACCCTGGCCCTGCCTGGTCTGGATATTCTACACGAGTGAATCTTAATCTGTGACTGTCTTCTTTCACTCCGTGCTTTCAGAGTCCTTTCTACACTAGGGCATGAAGCTCAGTGGTCGTGCTCAACTCCCTCAAGGCTTGAGTTCAGTCCCTAGTACCACATTAGTAGGGTTTTATTTCTAAATGTGCCACAGACATAAACTTCATGTTTGTTGGCATTGTATATGATCCTAACACAAGCACAGCCTTAAATAGAGAGCTTATTCACAATAAACACCTTCATTCTGTATCTAATAATAATGCCAGAATTTTTTTTTTTTTCAATACTGGGGATTGAACCTAAGATGTCAGACACATTAGGCAAGTATTCCACAGAGCCATATTCAGAGGCCCTAAGAAGTAATATTTTAGTTGAGATGTCATATATTTAATAAAGATCTGTAGAACATTAGTGTTTGCTACTGCAGAAAGAATCATGTCAGTGATTACAGAACCTTGATTACAGTGTCTTGTTTGTTTAAAATACCTTTTAACCATCCATGCCAGAACATTTATATAAATGTGCTAGCATTTTTTGTTTTTACTATTTTATTGGATTCTTACATGTCTGCCTTCCTTCTAACCCTTATTCCACCCTAATCCCTGCTGATCCCCCAACACCAGGTAGAAGAGAAAGAAGGTTAGAGGGGAAGGGGACAAAGGCCTGTTTAAGCTACTTCCTGCTGATTAGGGACAATGAGTTTCTTGGGGCAAGTCCAATGTATGTTGTCAGGGTACCTCCAGTTTCTTCTTCTCTCTTTGCTCATGAAGCCTTAACAGTTGACAGCAGTAGCAACCGGGAGCAGCAGGGGAAGCAGCATCTGCCCGCCCCTCCTTCTAAGCACCTCCCCCCTCCTTGGGGCTCTGGCATTTATCTCCTCTCCAGAGCCCCCAGAATTCCAAATGGAAACTCTCTGCAGCTGGCAAAAATCATGCCCCTCCTAGAGCACAAGACAGTCATATCAACAGCTGTGAACACACAGAAGCAGCCCTATATCCCACACCTGGGGTTAAAGCAAAAACATGTTCACATAACTGGGTTTTTTTAAGAAACCAAAATTCTCACTACAGAAATGTTTTCATAAAATAAAGAGAAAATTTGAGTGCTTATACCATTTTGAAGGTGAGGTGTGTCTCTGAGGCGTTTTCAGAGCGCTTAACTAGTGTATACAAGGCTCTCCTATATTGGACAGCCATTATGAGCATGAAATGAAGTGACACATGGCACTTCTATACATTCAGCATACAGGAGTCAGGCCAGAGCTTGCTGAGAGCAGTTTACGGTAACCATTCATCCATCTTGACAGATGGATCCAACATTATTTCACTAGCATTCTAAGGCTCATTTCTAAATGTCTGATGTCCCTGGGTAGCCTCTGGCTGCTACTCTGTAACACAACCATTTGTTAATGCTATGCAGCTTCCTGTTGGCTACACCACTGACCACCCTGGTCCCTTTCATTCTGTAGGTGTGAATGGTTTGAGAATGCTGGGGATTCTCCACGATGCAGTTGTGTTTCTGATTGAGCAGCTGTCTGGTGCCAAGCACTGTCGGAATTACAAATTTCGTTTCCACAAACCAGAAGAGGCCAATGAACCCCCCTTGAACCCTCACGGCTCAGCCAGGGCTGAGGTCCACCTGAGGCAAGTTCCATTTTGTCTTATGAGCATTTGAGGTCCTGGCTTTGGTATCCAATGACAGTTCTTGTGCCACTTGCCCTCTAAGAGCTTCCGTGGTAATGGACCTTAACTCCTTTATTAGAAAAATTTCTCTAAAAACAAACCTTGATCTTTTGGCTCCAGGAAGTCAGCATTTGACATGTTTAACTTCCTGGCTTCTAAACATCGACAGCCCCCTGAATACAACCCGAATGATGAGGAAGAGGAAGAGGTCCAGTTGAAGTCCGCACGGTAAGGATCGTGCCATCACCTGACACCTCCCGCTCCTGCAGCTCCTGCATTGAATATGAATGTGTAGTGTACAGCAGATGACTGCTTCTTCTAGGAGGCTGTGATGTGGGACAGTCATTAATACTTGTAAATTTGTTAATAGTCATCAGAACTCCACTCCTCAGCTGGGTGTGGTGCCACACACCTGTAAGCCCAGCACTCAGGATTTAGAAGCAAGGGGATCTCAGGTTTAAGATCAGCTCCAGCTTCGCTCTGAGCTTAAGTTAAAAGCCAGCCCAAGTTACATAAGACCCTGTCTCAAATAAAACAAATAAAAAACAGAAGTGTGTGGGGCAGTGGTGAGATGGCAGTTTCCCGGATGACATTTGGAAGCCCGAGTCACAGTTTACACTGAGGTAGCAGTAGCTGGCTGGGAACAAAAAGACAGGAGACAGAAGAAATTGAAATAATTGTGGGAAGCACGTGCTCTTTAACAGCGATCCATCCTAACAGCTGTGCGACACCAGGCACCATCGTCCTAAAGAGCTGTGTCTATCAGTATGGAGCTGGTCAGTGTGGACATATGCCTGTGGTCCCAGCACTCAGGAGGCTGAGGCAGGAGTGTTGCCTCAAGTTCGAGTTGCCTGGTTCACAAAGACTTTGTCTCGAGGAAACTCACAGTGAATTCCCATGTAATGGGGTCTCAGGAGGCAATGACAGAGAGTCTGGGGCACTCTTAGCTGAAAGTGAGTGAGTGTGCTCGCTGTGCTGGTGCCCTCAACCCACTCTTCAGAACAGAGTTCCTAAGTCATCCCTCTCTCTTAGGAGGGCGACAAGCATGGACCTCCCGATGCCCATGCGGTTCCGGCACTTAAAGAAAACTTCTAAGGAGGCGGTCGGAGTCTACAGGTAGGGCTGTGGCTGTAGAGCTCCAGAAAGCGAACACCCAGTAAAGTGGCCTGAATACTTCAGTCACATCTCTCCTTCGGTTGTTGAGGTTTCTGTAGATTTATTGCAGGGCATGTCACACTCCTGCAGTGCTTGGTGGAGTAGTCATTAGTGTTTAGTAATCTGTCAGTACAGTTCATACAAATGAGGCGGGGCCAGACTTTCTTCACCTGTTCACACAATTAATTAATTTGAAAAATTTGTGTTTTGGTTTCTGGAGCGATGGCTCAACCAAGGACCTAAGTCTGGTTTCCAGCAGTTGTTGACTGCTGTCTGTAACTACAGTTCCTTCTGACCACCACAGGCAGCGGGCATGTACATGGTACACATACATGCAGGCAAAACATTCATACACATAAAAAAATCTAAAAAATTTTTTAAAAGGAAATTTGTGCCTGGTTTTTTTTCGGTCCCCATGGCCTAGGTCTCCCATCCACGGTCGGGGTCTTTTCTGTAAGAGAAACATCGATGCAGGAGAGATGGTGATTGAATACGCTGGCAACGTCATCCGCTCCATCCAGACGGACAAGCGTGAGAAGTACTATGACAGCAAGGTGTGTGCCACAGCCCACTCCCTGGGTTCTTCTATTTGCTATAGGTAGGGCCATCAAACCTTAGCGTGGTCCTTGGATCCCAAGGGAATAACATGCTTTCACTTCAGAGTGAAGTGGGTGGTGCTTTTGCTGGTGCTTTTGCCGGGCTGTTGCTTGGAGGCGGAGTTGAGTCCACAAAACCTTCTTAAAATGTTGTACATCTGCATATTTTATGATGAGCCCCGTAAGTGTTCTGACCTCTAAAGATTAGTGAATAAAGCTGCTCGTTGATGATTGGTCTGTGGGTCCCAGGACAAAAAGTACATGGTACAGCTTTCCTCCTGTCTAGTGTAATCTAGAAATTCCTCCTCAAAGCATGTTAAAAACTATGTACTATGAGAAATGTGTAAATTGTAGGAGAAACGTGGCTCCTCTGTGACTATAGGTAACATCAGGGGCAGCATGGGAAATGTTTTCAAACCTGAATGATAACAAGTTTGCCCAGGTATGATAATGCCATACCTGTCATCCCAGCACCTAAGCTAGCATGGGAAGCCTCAGTTCACTGCCAATCTGGGCTACGTAGGGAAATCCTGTGACAAACCCTAAGATGGCTAAGTGGGTAAAAGCTCTTGCTGTCAAGCCTGGTTACCTGAATTATGTCCCCAGAATCCATATGGTAGAAAGGGGATCTGACTCCCAGAACTTACCCTCTGCCCTCCACCCACGCCCCATAGCACTTGAAAGAAGGTGTAAGCTCAGGGCTGGGAATGTGGCTTGGTGGTCGGCTGCTTGCCTGCTTAGCATCTGTAAGACTTTAGGTTTGATTCAATAAAATCATAAGTAAATTAAATGGTCCATTTTTCTTCCTGTGTAGGGCATTGGTTGTTACATGTTCCGGATTGATGACTCGGAGGTAGTGGATGCCACCATGCATGGAAATGCTGCGCGCTTCATCAATCACTCTTGTGAGCCCAACTGCTACTCCCGGGTCATCAATATTGATGGGCAGAAGCACATTGTCATCTTCGCCATGCGTAAGATCTACCGGGGGGAGGAGCTCACCTATGACTATAAGTTCCCTATTGAGGACGCCAGCAACAAGCTACCCTGCAACTGTGGCGCCAAAAAATGCCGGAAGTTCCTGAACTAAAAGCTGCTCATCTTCCTGTGATGGAGTACCAGGACCCAGGGCCACCCAAAGCCATGCTGAAGGACTTCCCAGCACCCAAGAGCTCCAAGGATTGAGCAGGCAGTTAAGGGTCCTCTGACTAAGCACCCTAGTGTCCCACATGCACATCATGTGATCATAGTCTTGGAGAGAGAAGGGTCTCAAAGAAAAGATCTCCAGATGGCTTTCTCCTGGGGCCTCTCTTAATTATTGAAAAACTTGGGAAACTGGTTCCTGGGAGAATTGGCCTGCAATGAGCATGTAGAAGGTTCCTTACAGTGGGAGATGGGGTCTGAGCATGTCCTCAGAGAGCAGTTTGTCATCCTCATCTTAGCCCTCTCCCAAGCCCTAAAAGCAATGGGTTGGACAAGACCCCAGGTACAGGGTTGGTGGGATACCTGGTAGTTTGCAGTTAGCCCAGGCCTGTGGCCATCTGTTGAACAAACAGGCGGCCTGATGGTCTTCCCTACTCTCTGCCCACTTAAGAGTTCACTTTGGTTGGGAGACAGGTTTCCTAGCACCTCTGGTGTCTAAAGGCTGTCTTGGGGTTGTGCCAATTAATTACCAAACATTGAGCCTGTGGCTGTAAGTGGGAGTGTTACCCTGTGAGCCTTACCGTAGCCAGTGACCTTTCTTGATGATAGGAGCGGCTCCCTCTCCATCCCTTCTCTTTACTCCCTTCTCCCCCCTCCATCTTTCATCTGCTGCTTTCCCATTCTTCTTTCTGGGTAGCAGGCGCTTGCCTCCCCGCTCAAGGACACTCCTACTTGGTATAGGAAGTGCCTACAGAAAGTCCCCCAAGCCTGTAAGCACTCCAGGTCGGGGAGTGGACAGGAGCCATTGGCCGTAACCAGACAGAGTTTGGAGATCTCCTAAAGCTCCATTGAGAGTTTTAAAGAGATATATGTAGCAAGATTTTTTTAAACAAAAGGCTAAAGATTATTTAAATAGGATTTGAGTCATGCAACAGCCAGAGTACAATAGCCAGGGTAAGCTCCAGCCCTTTCCTAGGACGTGCTTACTTTCTTTTCCCTTTCTGAAGACATAGGAAGATGAATTTCTAAAAGGTCAGTGTCCGGCTAAAAGAACACTAATCAGATTTCAAGGCCCCAAACTTGGGGGACTAGACCATATATGCTGAGGGATCTCTGCCACCTGTGTGCAGCCTGTGGCTGAGCAAATTTAATGACACTACTGCCCTGATTACTCCTTAGGATGTGGACAACCAGCAGCAAATGTTTCTTTCTTCCCCCAAGACAGTGTCTTGAACCTGTTAAATTAAGTCATTGGATTTTCCTCTGTTCTGTTTACAGTTTACTATTTAAGGTTTTATAATGTAAATATATTTTGTATATTTTTCTATGCGAAGCACTTCATAGGGAGAAGCACTTATGACGAGGCTATTTTTAAACCGTGGTATTATCCTAATTTAAAAGAAGATCAGTTTTTAATGATTTTTTATTTTCATAGGATGAAGTTAGAGAAAATATTCAGCTGTCCACACAAAGTCTGGTTTTTCCTGCCCAGCTTCCCCCTGGAAAGTGTACTTTTTGTGGTTCCATGTGTAGCTCGTTTGTACCCGTTGACATAAATGTTCCTTGGGTCTGCTCTTTATAGTAATTGGGAAGGAAGGTCACCTGCTCCATTAGGCCACTGCCCTCCGTGGCCAAGAATTAGGGTACAGAACCTTAGCACACCAGTGTCTCCTCCTCTGTGCTGCATTGCCCCTCTCTCCCCCTCTGGATCCGCTCCAGGGTGCCGAGCAGCAGGCTCCATTTCGCTCCCCTTCCTCTTTCTGAGTTAGCAACCAAGAAGCTGCAGCTTGACCTTTGCCAGCTTGATCTCTGCCTCATAGATCATCTCCTCTCCTTCTCTGCCCACCAACTCCTTATACCTGCAGAGAACCCACTGACCGCCTCCTGCCCTCTCAGGGGCAGCCTGTTGAACCTGAAGCACAGTATGACCACTCACGATCAAGCAGATCTCTGCGCCTGCCACAAGGTTTCAGGGTAGCGTAGTCCGAGTGGAGGGCAGGGCACCCTTTCTCTTATGGAAGTCAGCAAAGCAATATGATGCAGCCCAGAACTCTCTGCCAGGACTCGTGGCTCTGCTGTGCCTTCCATCCTGGGCTCCCTTTCCTTCTGTGACCTTAAGAACTTTGTCTGGTGGCTTTGCTGGAACATTGTCACTGTTTCCACTATGGGAAGCCCAGCACTGTGGCCAGGATGGCAGAGATTTCCTTGTCATCATGGAGAAGTGCCAGCAGGGGACTGGGGAAAAGCACTCTACCCAGACCTCACCTCCCACCCTCCTTTTGCCCATGAACAAGATGCAGTGGCCCAAGGGGTTCCAACTAGCATCTGGTTTCCTTTCTTATTGCACTGTGTGAGGTTTTTTTGTAAATCCTTGTATTCCTATTTTTTTTTTTTTTTATGAAAAAAATTTAAGCTGCATTTGTTACTGAAATGATTAATGCACTGATGGGTCATGCATTCATCTTGAGAGAGACCCAAAGGCCAGTCAGAGGGTGGGGGGAACTCAGCTAACAGACCTAGTTACTGCCCTGCTAGGCCATGCTGTACTGTGAGCCCCCTCCTCATCCTCTTCCTACAACCCCAATCCCTGAGGACGGGGAACCCACCTCTCTCCTCCTCCAGCTGGTTTGCCTTGCCCTCCCATCCACTGTCAACCACAGAAACGAGAAATTCCTCTTTCAGCTCAGCCTTGAGTCCATTGCCAAAATTCAGCATACCTGCCAGCAACTTGGGGGATAAGCCAGAGTATCCCCATAAGTGGGAGAGAAGGCAACAAAACAGAAGGCACAGCTGTCTCCAAAACACATCTGCTTTGTTTTGAAAGTGACCAAGAGAACCTCCGCACAAAAGTGCAGGTTGAGGACTTTGCGCTGGGTCATTCCCAAGAATCCCCCAAGGGGCAACCCACAGCCCCAGGAGTGACAGCTGCGGACCTCAAAGGTTCTCGGGAGAGCCAGTTCACTTCGGCTTTGCTGCTAGAACCTGTTGTGGCTGCATTTCCTGGTGGCCAGTGACAACTGTGTAACCAGAATAGCTGCATGGCCCTGACCCTTTGGTCGGAACTTGGTCCCTGGGCTCCTTCATTGCTGCCCACCATGTCCAGCACAACCCTTTCCTGTTTTTAAACCAATCACAATTAAGGAGAAAGCCCTGGCACTTCTTAGAATTTCAACCCAAACTCCTCTGCCAGGACCCAGCTCACCTCTGTCATCCCCTGGCCAATCCAATAAGCACCATGCAGCAACCTTGATTGAAAAAAAAAAAAAAAAAGAAAGAAAGAAAAAGGAAAAAAAAAAAAAAAACTTAAAAAAAAATACAACACACATACAAAAAAAGTCTTTTAATGAATGTATCTTTCTAAAGGACTGACGCTCAATCAAATACCTGAAAATACTAGAGGTGACAGCCTCATCAGATGTTAACTTTTATTGGATTTGGGGTTCTTTTTCATAGAAACCAAGCCGTTTTTTGTTGTTGTTGTTGTTGTTGTTGTTGTTTTAAGGAAGAGCGGGTCATTGCAAAGGGCTGGGTGTAATTTTACGTTTCCTTCATTTTAAAGCAATACAAAGTTATTGAGCAGATAGTTTTGTGCCGAATCATGAATACCAGTCAAGTCTCACACTCTGAAAACTTGCAACCTTTTTGTTTGTTTGTTTTGGTTTTCAAATAAATATAAATATATATATATAGGAACTAATATAGGAATGCACCATTGTAACAAAGCCTAGTTCAGTTCATGGCTTTTACTTCTCTTAACACTATAGATAAGGATTGTGCTACAGTTGCTAGTCGAGGCAGGAAAGTGTCAGGCTTCCGGTGACCCTGACTGCAAATGGATAACAGACGCCCGTCCAGAGCTGTCACCTGGGTTCTTCCTGCCTGTGAATGTTGCCAGTCGGTACCTGTACTCCTCGGCTCTCTACTTTCGGTTATGAATGTTGGGGTCACCACCTGCATTTAGGGGAAAATTGTGTTCTGTGCTTTCTGGTATCTTGTTCCGAGGTACACTAGTTCTGTCTTTCAACCAAGAAAAAAAAAATAGACTTGTGGTGTTTCTTTTCTTGAACTTTAACAGTCTCCTTAGCAAATACAGGTAGTTGAATAATTGTTTCTCGAGCTGAACAGTGGCAAGCTTCATTTCTAGAATAAGACATTTCTCTACAGCTCTGTCGTGTACAATGGATTTTGGGGGGGGGTTTGTTTGTTTTGTTTGCTTCCCATTTTTTCCTTGTGTTCTTCCAAGCTTCTGGTTAAAGACAAAATGGGGGTGGGGGGAAGGAAGATGTGTCTAAAGTCCATCAGTGTTAACTCCCTGAGACAGGGATGAAGGAAAATACTTTAATAGTTCAAAAAATAATAATGCTGAAAGCTCTCTACGAAAGACTGAATGTAAAAGTAAAAAGTGTACATAGTTGTAAAAACAAAAGGAGTTTTTAAACATGTTTATTTTCTATGCACTTTTTTTTATTTAAGTGATAGTTTAATTAATAAACATGTCAAGTTTATTGCTGCACTCTGCTGAGCTTCCTTTTGGCCTTCGGGGAGGGGTGGGGGAGGGAGGGGTTTGTAAATAGGTTACCTAATGCTTTCCTACCTCCCTTCTTTAAGATGGAGTCACTCAGCTGATTCCTTTGTTTGGAGTGTCCTCCTTCAGTTACCAGAGATGTGTGTCCAGGACCCCAGAGGTTCTGGATAGAAGGACTGCGTTGCTGTCTGCCTATCTCATTTAATAGAAGGTTAAGTAGTGGTTTTTACACAGACTATAATAAAATGAAAGCATGTGGATACCTTCCGTCTCCGCTCCACCTTAAAGCTGAAACAGGCTTTGTTTATTCTGTGTTGGGGGTGGGGGTTCAGTTGGGAAATACTGAAAAACCACTTGGCCAGGTCAGTAACCCTGGCCACTGAGGCTGAACCAAGGATTGGAAGGAGCCACTCTATACTTGAGGCGGTCCCCAGACAGAACCTCCTCCATTCCCAGCATCTGCTAGCTGGAGGCTTTACCCTGTCCTCCACCCCTGAGTTACTGGTTGGGACTTTGGAGCAGAGCATCATGGGGACTCCAAACGATCAGGCAGTGTTGCAGGCCATCTTCAACCCTGATACCCCCTTTGGAGATGTTGTTGGATTGGACCTGGAAGAAGCAGAGGAGGGAGATGAAGGTGAGCCCTTGACATTGGCATCTACCCCTCCATGGGCTGCCTGGCAGGTCCCTGAGGTTTCCTACAGGACATAGTGAGGCAGGATCCCTCGTTCTACTCTCGCAGGTTACTAAAGATACTGGAGTCTGAGAGGTCCTCTGAATTTCAGTGTGGGGGTCAGAAGTTGGCAGGAGTGGCTCTGCCAAGAGAAAGCCAGAGTTTCTCCATCACTCAGTTCCATACCTCCAAGCCTACCACTAAAATCTTCCATGATCCAAGCTTAACTGTTAACTGTGCTGGATTAGGTCAAACACTGAAATCTTTGACAGAGAATGTCATACCCACCCTCCCCACAGCAAAGGATGCAAGACAAACAGGACGGAATGGTGACTCAGTTGGCCCATCCTGACAAAGTAGGCAGAGTTTCATCTGTTACACACTATTATAAGCTGGACACTGAGCTAGCTCGTCCAGGGGAACAGCATGGTCCGTTGCCTGATAATGAAGATGTTTGGGGCTTTGCTTCTGCAGGAGTGAAGCCTGAGCCTTACAGAAGCTTTAGAGTGAAAAACAGATCTGGAGTAATGTTCATGATGGCCTCTGTGTCAGAGAGTGTATAAAGCAAAATGAGGAGAAGCTGGAAAGCCCAAGAAAAGGGTTCAGCTCTAAGCTCCACACCTTGGGGCTGTGGTTTAGAGCAAGTCACCAGTGTACAAGTTGGTGAGCTACTCTTAGCTAAGGAGAACCAGCCGGTAGCCCTTTCTCAGGTCTCTTAGCCATGTAGCTCCCAATTTTACTGACCTCAACTACTATCCCTGACTCTGCAAGTTATCCTGCTGTGACCCACACCTGATCAGAGTCAGCTTGTTCGGTGTCATAATGCCAAAGCCCAAGGCGCCTTTCTGTTTTCTTCCCTCCCATACACACGTCCCTCCTTTATTTCTTCCCTGGTGCAGATGGAGTTTTCCCTCAAGCACAGCTGGAGCAGTCCAAGGCCCTGGAGTTGCAGGGAGTGAGGGCAGCAGAAGCTGGGGACCTCCACATAGCCTTGGAGAGGTTTGGTGAAGCCATTAGCCTGCTACCTGAGAGAGCCTCTGCCTACAACAACCGTGCCCAAGCGCGGCGGCTCCAGGGGGATGTTGCAGGTGAGGGGAAGACACCAGAGATACTCCACAGAAAGGACTCCTCCCATGAAGGGCAGAGATGGGTTGGCTGTGAGTGGAGAGCAGAGGAACAGAGGCACTAAACTCTCTGACATCTATGTTCTTACCTATAAAATCCAAGACGGTGTGGGTTCTGCTAGCTTCATGAGACTGTATGAGAATCAAGAGGCTGCATTCTGCTAATGGATTTAAGGGAACATTTAATGAGAGCCTCTAGGCAGCAGTAAGCTTGAAGTGGATGATAAAGCATTTATACAGCAGTTACTGGGAACTAGACATCATGCACTCAACTAGGCTGTAAGACCAGCCCTTATGACTCCACTAGGGGATATGTATTGTCATTCTGTTGAGAGATGAAGAAAAGGAAGTTTACAGAGGTTGAGTAGCTTCCTCATCCTCCTCCAGCCAAGAAATGGCTGAGCTAGAATATGAATCCAGGTCACAGTGGGGCTCTAAATCCCTTGAAACTGCTCCCCAGGGAGCTCCTAATTAGGTAACAGCAGGCAGATTTGAGAGGTAGCAGCATGGGGGCCTGTTCCTGAAGAGCAAGATCTGAAAGATGAGCATTGACTCTCTAGGGGCCTAGAAAGAATGCCTAGGCCTGTGAGCTTCCGACCTCCAGGGTGGAGCAGGCCCCATGGAAGGATGGAAAGCTGAGCCTTGCAGAGGTGAACAGAGATCCAGGGGTGACAAACTAGACATGTCAGATGAGAAGGTGGTTGTCACTCAGGGATTTGGCCTGGGCAAGGAAGGTAACTGGATCAAACCTGCTGTATTCAGTTTTTGTGGCTGGAATGGGGATCATAGGCTAGAGGGAGCAATACTGGGGGTTGGAGGCCAGGTGGGTGAGAAAGCTAAGCAGAGGCCTGGTAGCAAAGCAGGTCACAGCTAGGACTAGTTGGCGGGGTACTCCTAGAACCTAAAATAGAGAATTTGAGCTCCGTCCTAATGACAGTAGGTGGTAGCCCAAGAACTCCTTTTGGAGTCTTGTCTGCCATAGGTGCTTGGTGACAACCTACAGACAGTAAGCCCAAAGATGCAGAGGTAACTCCACTTGTAAAGGCTTGGATTCCCGAAGAAGACTAGCTGTGAAGAGGGAAACTGAGTTGGTCCCAGAGCTGCTCAGTCTGCTGTCCCAACCTGAACCACTGAGGAAAGCTCAGCCTTTCTCCACGATGGTGCAAGGGTCCTGGCAGCCTCTTTAGGAGATTAGAGAATCTGAATTGAGATAGGGTCCAAAGGAAGCAGCTGGAGGACCTAATAGAAATCCTAAGATGGCTGCCTGAGGTTCCGGATGAGTTCTGAAACTCAACCCAAGTATGTTCCTCTGAGAATCACAAAAATAAAACAGTGCAGCCAGCTCTGGCTCCACGACCTTCTTCCAGTGAAATTAGATACAGAGTAATGAAGACCGTGGAGATAATGAAGGAGAACATGGGAAAAGTGCCGTTTTCATAGCCTGCATTGGAAAAGAGGAGACTGACAATAGCAGGAAACAGCTGTGTAGCTAATAGTACATTTTTTGAACTCTAGGATTCAGAGTGGATCATCAAGCACACCGTAGCTGCTGGGCTTCACTTGTGTAAACTACAGCTATTTGGCAATTGGTAGATTCACTAACACAATGGCCAAATCCTCTAGGCAACATTCACATTTGGGTGCATCAGTGTCAAAACATGCCAGGAACATACCAGGGAGAGCCTGGGACTTTGATCACAGCTCTGCCCTTGGGCAACCCCCAAGCCAGTTCTAGCAACCCTTCGTCTCCGCGTTAGAAATAATCCTCCGTGGTTCAAAAGTCTGCTGCATGAAGGCAGGTTCTGAATTGCGGGAATGGGGTGCTTGGCAGGTGGGCTGGGGCTCGGCTGCCCACACCCGGCTGACCCGCGCCCTTTCCCCGTCCGCCCGCAGGAGCCCTGGAGGACTTGGAGCGCGCGGTGACGTTGAGCGGCGGCCGGGGTCGCGCCGCCCGCCAGAGCTTCGTGCAGCGTGGGCTGCTGGCGCGATTTCAGGGACGGGACGACGACGCCCGCAGGGACTTCGAGAAGGCTGCGCGACTGGGCAGCCCGTTCGCACGGCGCCAGCTGGTGCTGCTCAACCCGTATGCCGCGCTGTGCAACCGCATGCTG
The DNA here is from genome assembly GCA_019843965.1 of Rhynchomys soricoides. NCBI lineage: Eukaryota > Metazoa > Chordata > Mammalia > Rodentia > Muridae > Rhynchomys > Rhynchomys soricoides. The sequence goes on along the minus strand of JADRCH010000188.1, from coordinate 173,369 downwards.
GCCGACATGATGGGGCAGCTGCGCGCGCCCACCAACGGGCTCTGAGCGCAGCCGGCAGGACGATGTAGAGGGGGACCCTGACCCAACCAGGACCCAATAAAACTTCCGAGACTCTCTGCGTCTGCTCTGTGTCCGCCTGCTTACTAACCAGCCTCATAGTGGGGACCGTGGCGTGGGCGGGATAGGGCGGGGCTGGAGCGGCCACCTGCCCTTGCTCGGGCAGCAATTGGTCCTGCCTGGCGTGGGCCCCGCCCTTGCAGCTGACTGCAGTGCTCAGCGGACTTGAGCAATTGCTGGGGCTCTTCTCCGGGAGGGAGCCAGGTGAGCTGCCCCGAAAGCGGGATGCTCCAGCGACCCCCGGATCCTCGGCGCTCTCTTGCTAGGGCCAAGTCCACCTTGAGCAGCCGAGACTGGAAAAGAGGTGCAAGGCGACATATGGGAGGAAGAGCCAAAGCCAGCAAGGAGTGAACCGGGTCAAGAAAAGGACGATCCTCTGGGGGAAGGGGAAGGGCGCACGCGTGGTTGTTTGTCTGTCTGTCTCTCTGTGGTCATCTACTGTCAGTGCTGGCCTTTGTGCCCGCAGAGTGTCAAAGTGTGCCCATAGGTCTCTTCCTTTGGGTCTAGCTGATTGTGCCTGTCTGTGCCGGTGTCTGTGGTCCAATCTACATCAATGCATGGTAAATTATTGCAGGAATTGCTAGGCCTACATGGCTGGTATCCTTCTCTCAGCAGCCTGGAGGCCGGTTCCTGATCATCATGGAACTCCCTCTAAGCCAAGCTACCCTCCGGCACACACTGCTGCTCCTGCCTGCCCTCTTAAGTTCAGGTACACCCCTGTTTATTCTTTGACCAAACATTTAAGGGGCCAGAGCCCCTCTTTGCCTTCCTTGCTTGCATCTCCTCTCAAGATACCCACTCCAGGCTCCAGGACTGGGTTCCCCTATCCTCACTTCCCTACCATAAGTCTATCCAGGTCCTGGTGAGAGAAACCAGCTGCCCTGTCTCTTGGCCTGGGGCCTCTCTGTAACTGGACCTCATCCTGGTCTCTCCAAGCCCCTCCCAGAGGCTGCCTGCTGTGTTCCAGGTCAAGGGGAGCTGGCACCGCAAATTGATGGTCAGACCTGGGCTGAGAGAGCACTTAGGGAGAATGAGCACCATGCCTTCACCTGTCGGGTTGCAGGGGGTTCTGCCACTCCCCGATTAGCCTGGTATCTGGATGGACAGCTACAGGAGGCCACCACCTCACGACTGCTGAGTGTGGGCGGGGACGCCTTCTCTGGAGGTACCAGCACCTTCACTGTCACGGCCCAGCGCTCCCAACATGAGCTTAACTGCTCCCTGCAGGACCCAGGGAGTGGCCGGCCAGCCAATGCCTCTGTCATCCTCAATGTGCAATGTAAGTATCCCTGAGGTGGGCAGGGAGAGACATTCTTTGACCCCAAGCAGAACTTTTTTTTTTTTGAATTTTGTGTCTTGTTTTGAGACAGCCTAACTACATTGCCTAGGCTGGCCTCAAACTTGTGAATCTCCTGCCTCAGCCTCCCAAGTGCTGAAATTACTCATATGTGTGACACATTTAGCTTTAACAGGACATTCATAAATGCGATATGAGGGAATTTCTATTTTCATCACTATTTTACAAATGAGAAATTAAGGCACAAACAGGTTAAGCAGTCTGCCCAATGTCATACATGATTAAGAAGTAGGTCCAAGGATGCAAATCTAGACCGGTTGTCTGGCTGTCTACTCTTTATTCTTATACTTTGAACTTCTGATCTTGCTTCTACCTCCCCAGTGCAGAGATCACAGGGTTATGTGGTAGGAGAACCAGACCCAGGACCTTGTGCATGACAGGCAAGCACTCTACCAACTGAGCTACATCCCCAGCCTAGGCTTTTAAATTTTAAGACAGTCTTACTACTTATCTAAGAGTGGCCCCAAACTGGAAATCCCCCTGCCTCTGTTTCCACTGAGCCACATCCCCAGTGGCTTTCTATCCTTTTTTCTTTTTCTTTTTCTGGTTTTCAAGACAGGGTTTCTCTATGTAACAGTCCCGGCTGTCCTGGAACTTTTGCGGACCTGGAAGCTTTGTAGACCTTGAAATCACAGAGATTCTCCTGCCTGTGCCTCCTGAGTGCTGGGATTAAAGATGTGTGCCACCACTGCTGGGCAACCTCCCTCCCTTTTTTTTTTAGATGTATATTTATTATTTATTCATTTTTTAATATAGGAGTGCTCTGTCTGCATGTACATCTGCATGCCAGAAGAGGGCATCAGATCTCTTTATAGATGGTCATAAGCCACCATGTGGTTGTTTGGAATTGAACTTAGAACCAGTCAGTTCAACTCAGGAATTGAACCCAGGAACAGCCAGTGTTCTTAACTGCTGAGCCATCTTACCAGTCCATGGCTGTCTACTCTTAATCACTGTAAATCGATGCTGTACCAGCAGACCCTGTTGCCTGTTCCTTAATGTTCTGAGGAGAGGCCCAGGCCCTTGCTCCCTTCCGTAATTGGGAAGAAAGGGCCAGAGTAGGGGGCTGTAATGAAAGCAGATTATTCTCTACTCTGCTCTAGTCAAACCAGAGATTGCCCAGGTCGGAGCCAAGTACCAGGAAGCTCAGGGCCCAGGCCTTCTGGTTGTCCTGTTTGCCCTGGTGCGGGCCAACCCACCTGCCAATGTCACCTGGATTGACCAGGATGGGCCAGTGACTGTCAATGCCTCTGACTTCCTGGTGCTGGATGCTCAGAACTATCCCTGGCTCACCAACCACACCGTGCAGTTGCAGCTCCGAAGCTTGGCACACAACCTCTCAGTGGTGGCCACCAATGATGTGGGCGTCACCAGTGCCTCACTTCCAGCTCCAGGTGAGCAACTAGCATGGCAAACCCTCAGGTGGGTGCAGGGGTCCTGGAATGGAAAGGGAGGACTCGTTTCTCTGTGTGTAGATCCCAAGAATGAGCTATCCCCAGCCACCTCAGACAAGGACAAAGTAGTTGGACTTGTGGTATGTCAGGGTAGGGGTACTGCTCATGTGGAAACTAACAAGTGGACAATCTGCAGGGCTCCTGGCCACACGGATAGAAGTGCCACTGCTGGGCATCGTTGTGGCTGGAGGACTTGCCTTGGGCACTCTAGTGGGGTTCAGTACCTTGGTGGCCTGCCTGGTCTGCAGGAAAGAGAAGAAAACAAAAGGTAGGGCCAGAGGCAGTGGAGGCCAAGGGTGGGGAAGAGTAACAGTGAAGTTGGTTGAGCAGCAAAGGTGGCAGGCAGAGGTGGGCAGAGCACTTGCAGGGAGTGGCCGTGGGAGATTCTGCATGCCTTAAAGGATGCAGGGATGGGTGCTGGAAGGCAAGCTCTGGTCCCAGGCCCAGGACTGGGTATTTGATAGACTCTTGGCTTAGGGGTCTTGAGTCAGTCTGAAAGGACAGGGGGCACAGCCCAGGATGGGAGGTCACACTGACTCTGTCATGGTTTCTTTATCTTCAGGCCCCTCCCGGCGTCCTTCTCTGATATCTAGGTAATGCTTCTTGGGGCTGGGCAGATGGGCTAATCTTAAACATGAGGCACTGGATTTTAAAGTAAACGAGGGTTGGCAGCCTGGGATTTCTAGGAAGTTTGGATTGAGCCTCAAAGCAGACTACTTTCTGCTGGTATCAGGGTCTGTCTTAGCTTTTCTCTATCCTGTAGTGACTCCAATAACCTAAAACTGAATAATGTGCGCCTGCCACGGGAGAACATGTCCCTCCCATCCAACCTTCAGCTCAATGACCTCACTCCGGATCTCAGAGGTACACCGGGACCGGTTCTCTGCCTGTGCTTAATATTCAGAACTTCTAAGAAAGAGAGACCTGGTTCTTAGAAGGAGACACATCCCATTAGGCAAAGCCCTGTCCTGGGCATCACTCCCTTTGTCATCCACAGGGAAAGCAACAGAGCGGCCAATGGCTCAGCATAGCAGCCGTCCAGAGCTTCTAGAAGCTGAGCCTGGCGGTCTCCTCACCAGCCGAGGTACTGAGCAGAGACCTCCTGTTCTCCTCCACTTCCTCTTCCCATCCCTGTGCTTATACCCAAAGCCCCTGAGTGCTGGCAGCAGAAAGGGTTTCCCCAAGCTCCGGAGGACCAGGGTTACTAATCCTCTGGCATCACTGACTCACAGGTTTCATCCGTCTCCCAATGTTGGGCTACATCTACCGTGTGTCCAGTGTAAGCAGTGATGAGATTTGGCTCTGAGCTTGAGGCATAAGGCCCAGGTGGCCTGTGGACTC
>JADRCH010000188.1:114807-169090 GCA_019843965.1 Rhynchomys soricoides | reverse complement strand
ATTTGGCTCTGAGCTTGAGGCATAAGGCCCAGGTGGCCTGTGGACTCCCCGGAGTGCTCACCCCAGTGTCTCCCTCAAGCTTTCCTCTGCCTGGCCATGTTGTGACCATGAAGAAACCACGTCACTGCCTTTTGGCCCACCTGGCAAGGATACCCTGTGGGTCATGCATGTGTGTTTCATTGCACTCTAACCTGCAAGGCATGGGTACCCTTGGCAAGACCACTGGTCAGAACTAGCCCCTTGCACTCACTCAGTGTGGGGCACTGCATGTGATAACCTGGTCCAGGTGTTTTCAGGTGTCATCCAACATCTAAGAGATGGGCCTACTTGTTATATGTTCCACATTAGTACCCTCTAACCCTTTGTACAGTAGGCAGAGAGATGCCTCTGTGGGGGACAGGAGGGTCCCTGCACAGCTCAGATGTCCTTCCTATGCTATGCAGCTTTGTTCCCTCAGGGAAAACTTAGCTCCTGCTATCTATATAGAACCAAATTGCCCTTTGCTCAGGAACCAGCCTCTTGCCCAGGAACCTGGCCAAGCACAAATTAGTCCCTTTTGCTGCATATCTTTTTACCCTTTCGTCCCCACCTCCTCTTGGACATCATAGGTCATACCCTAGACCTTCTTCACGGGCATTAGACCTCCACTGGCTGGGGCCTGCAGGTACCAGCCTTTGGTATTAGCACAAGATGAGCAAGAAGAGGTGACAGGTGGGCTGGCTCCCAGGATGGCATGCATCGTTTTGTACAATGTCCATACTTTAAGCACATTCTTCAGGAGAGAGAAGGGCCCAGGGCCTTCTTGGGTTCTCCATGTTTGGCCTTCCACAATTCACTGTGAGTGTTCTGAGCACTCGGGGTTGGTGGTTTCCCTCTCTGCATGTCTCTCCCACCATACAGCCACATTCCCAACCAAACCCGGCTGCCCCATCCTATTCTTTAGGGGATGGTCACAGTGGGTCTATAATCCAACAGCACCAGAAGCTTTAGGGGAACATAGAAAGCAGGAGCCCACAGAGCTCCAAAGAGCTAAGAATACTTTTTTAAAAGCAACATGAAAATGGCTGGCAAACTGCAGAGTACAGTCTATTTTCCCTTCTTCATATCTTATTTTGTTATTTTTCTCACGTTACTGGTTAGGACAGTGCTGCACACACAGTAAACTCGTTTGACCAAAGAAGTATGTGTTTGTTCATTTCTTCAAAATTTACTTGCGGTTGTTTTTTGAGACTCATGTAGTCTAGGCTAGAAAAAATGTGATCTTCTGATCCTCCTGCCTCTACTTCTCAAGTGCTGGGATTATAGCCATGTACTACCACCCTGTGTTTTCCAAGTATGTTCCTCTGCAAGGCCTGGTGTGTGCCACATAAGTGCTTTGCCAGTGCATAAATGGTAGCCTTTTCTCCTCCTTCTCCCCGCCCCCTTCTTCTTCTTCCTTTTTTTTTTTTTTTTTTTTTGACATTTTAAGCAGATATATCCACAAAGTAGCAAGAGGATAATGCCCTGAACAAAATACAACAGATCAAACAGAAAATAAATTTTATGGATCCCTTCATGAATTTCCACGAATTTCCCTTGTGTAGGGGCCATGCCAGTCTTCTGGATTACATGTTTTCAATCACACAGCAAGCACCTGTGTACCCACCAAGAGCAGCAAGCAGTTCAGTATCTGTTAGTCTAATGTGGAATATTAATGACCCTAAGAGCTGTAACTATGGTGGCCTGTTCCCTGAAAACCTAATGGAGCATCTGAGAGATCATAGCAGGCTTCCAGTTCTCATAAGGCAAATTCTAATGCTAGTGGTAAGAAAGCAGAGCGCCTGGCCATTCTGGTGTCAGAATGAGGCAGCAACATAGCCTCGAGCCTGACGTGATCACAGCTGGTTTGAGTTTGTAAGACAAATGAACAGTCTGTGTGTATGTTGGTCAGGCTGACAGTGGAGCCTTTCCGCCAATCCATTGTGGCCCCACTTTCTCCCTGTCAGTACATGGCTCCATTACCCATTCAGTTGCTTAAGCCAAAAATACCTCAGTGTCATCCTTGGTTCTATTAGCATGTCCCTCAAGGAGGAGGGAATACTGAAGGATCAGACACAGAGGCCTTGCTGGGTTTCCCTCCCCAGCATCTTAGCAATAGATCACAGTCTTTGGGTCTGGTTTTATTTCTCCGTATTTGTCCTGGAGTCAATTAAGCCTGTGCAATGAGTTCCTCATAAAAACTCCAAGGGCAAGGCTAAAAGCTTCCACATAGACAAAGGAAAATTCCTCACTCTTGTGCTGCTAGATCCTGATTCCCGGCCTGCATTGTGTCTGTCATGGGAGGTGAGGAGGTGGAAGAGGAAGCAACAACCTTGCTCAGAGTAAGTCCTGTTGGGTGAAGCTCTGCAATCCTCCTTTGCCCTCAGCATCTGGCTGCAGCCACCTCCTAGATACTAACTTTTAAACTACCATGCCCCACTGTGTGTGTGCATGCGTGTGCGTGTGTGTTCATGAAAGTGCATGTGGCTTACAGAAGACAAGTTTTGGTATTCTCTCCTTCCACCATGTGAGGTCTAGGGATTGAACTTATGTGGTCAGGCTTTGTGGCAAGCACCTTTACCTGCTGTGGCATCTTGCCAGGTCTTTCCCCATATTTTTGTAACCAAATTGGTGTGTTAAATGTCCTTTGTTAAAAGACACCTAGAATGGGGCTGGAGAAATGGCTCAGTGGTTAAGTGCACTGGCTGCTCTTCCAGAGGTCCTGAGTTCAATTCCCAGCAACAACATGGTGGCTCACAACCATCTGTTATGGAATCCGATGCCCTCTTCTTGTGTGTCTAAAGACAGAGGGACAGTGTACTCATATACATAAAATAAACAAATCTTTAAAAACAAAACATCTAGAATGGTTTCAGGTTTCCTGGCTGGACACCAGCTGATACCACTCCAAAATATTTCCTGAATCTGTCTCTACTTCTACCCCACTCCAAGCAGTGCCATAGCCATGCTCCCTGGAGCCACAGGCTCTTGTGCTTCTCAACAACCAGGAGTAAGTTATGAGTTCCCACAACCCACTTCTTGGATTTCAACATCTTGCAGAATTCAGAGAAACACTTTTCCCAATTTCTCATAAAAGATGTTCAGAGGATGCAAGTTAGAGGTGAACAATGGGCACGGTGGCTCAGGCCTGGAATCCTAGCCCCCAGGAGGCAAAAGGAAGAGGAGAATGATTTCATGCTAGCCTGAGCTTCATAGTGAACTGCAGACCACTCTGGGCTGTACAAAGAACCAGTCTAAAATAAATTAATAAGAGTATTTTAAAATTCACAAAGATGTGTAAGATGCATGCCACCTTTTGGGAACCTTCTCTATATCTAACTGTCTGGAAACTCTCCAAGCCATGACCTTTTAAGTTTCCATGGAGATGTCACACAAAGGAACAGCTGAAACCTGGATGACTATGCTGGCATGTGACTGGGCAAAAACGGTCTGATCTAATGCTGTAGATTGGGTGGGATGCCCAGTGAGGTCTGGAAATTACTCAGTAATGCTTCCTTGCTAGGAAGGGTCATGCCCCCATCTAAATGAGGGTCATGGTCTATTATCCAAGTAGGTCAAAGGATTTAAGAATGAGCTGGGTTTGGCTGAATATGCCTGTAGGCCTAGTGCCTGGGAGGCAGAAGTAGAAAGATCAGGTCTTCAAAACTAGCTTGCACAGACAGTTCAAAGCCAAGCTGAGCTACATGAGACACTGTCTCACGATGCCAACAAAAGTAAAATAAAAGACTGTAAGACTGTAAGAGCGGATGTCCGTGACTGCCTTGAGGAAGAGATTCAGTGCTGTGGGCTGCTTGGGGAGAAAGGGAGGTGAAAGGAGGGCAGAAGGGCAGCGATAGAAGGACACGATTCTCAGGCAGGCCTGATGTGAGGCCCAACCTGATCTTACTCACTCCAAAATCATCAGGGCAATGGGAGAGTAATGAGCCAGGAGCCATGGGTGAAAAGGAATATGTATTCCATCACAACCTGACAGAACAGTCTGTGTGTCTCCGGAAGCTCCTCCCCCAACCTGTGTCCCGGGGCTCTCAGAGTTCCAGTTCTTCCAACTGAGAGGCCCACAGCAGTGCAGATACAACCTTCCTCGGGAAAGGCAATGGGAGGCAGGTGTAACCCAGGTGTGCCTGCTCTGGAAGACAAGGCAGAAAGACTCATGTGTGGAGCAGGGAGACGCTCAGCTGCCAACAGAGACCATATCTTCATATGACTTTGAAACACAGCCCAGGAGGAGGCTCAGATGAACGTCAGTGTCTCCACATCCCCAGCCTGGGAGGCAGAGTTGGGTGGAGGGGTGAATGCTTTCTTGCCTTCAGCAAGGGCTTTAAAATGCTGCAAGAAAGGAGAGGACACATTTGCAATATGCTAGCTACTGCCCTTTAACAAGGAACCCCTTTAAGCTAAACTGAGTGTGGTGGCACAGGCCTGTCACCCCAGCAGTTGGGAGGCTAAGACAGAAAGATGCCTGTGAATCTAAAGCTAGCCTGGGCTACACCATGAGTTTCAGCTCAACCTGGGCCACAGTGAGACATGTCTCAAAACAAAACAACCATTTAATCTTTCTCCTAAGTCTGCTTCCAAGTTCATACATTCGTTTTCCCTCTGAAAGAGACAGTGATGTGCCCGTCTGTTCTATTTCCTTCCTGCTCGCATCCATGAAGCTGCTTGTTTGTGTGCGTGGGTCCTCACTGAGCTCCATCTGAAGCCCATCTTCTCTCACTTCTCCGCCCCAGACTTCTCTGCTGCCCACTTAATCACGGGAAGGGTAAGACTGCCCAGATGAGAACAACCCCAGCAGGGCCCTGGACAGCTGCGGTGAACACGCTGCTTGTCTCACCTGGGAGTTCTTGAACTCCGAGTAGAGGGAAAAGAGCAGGTGGAGGGACTGAATTCGGCTCTTGTAGAAAGGAATGTCCAGGATAGCTGCAACAGACAAGCACGTGCACAGATGGAAACAAACATGCTCTGGCACTGGGGCCCTTCTGTTGAGGATGCCAGTCCCCTTCCAAGTGGGACATGTTATTTTGGGGTTTGATACTCAGCCCCAATGCCACCCTAGAGGCTGTAAACAGCACAGCTGGCTTCCAGTGAAGACTGTAAACCAAGACACTACTGTGCAGGGATCAGGAAGCCCTTCCAAAGGCCTAGTACACAGCTGCCAGAGGCAGGGCTGGGGAGGATGGGGGAGGAGCTTACCACAGATCATGTCAATGTACTCAGCCAGGCTGCAATCGATCTCGACAGTGGGCAGACTCACCTGGTGGGAACATAGGATGGTCCACAGTCAAAAGGCTCAATATAGGCCCTTGAATCCCAGCACTCAGGAGATAGAACTCATAGATAGATCTCTATGAGTTCCAGGATAGCCTGGTCCACATAGTAAGTTTCAGACGATCTGGGGCTACACTGAGAGACTGTCACAAACAAACAAACAAAGGACTGGAAAGATGGCTCAACCATTAAGAATATATACTGCTACCAGTGGGTAAAACATCTGCCTTGCAAGCCTTGTAGCCTCAGTTCAATCCCCAGAGGTGTAAGGAGAGACCAACTCCACAAAGTCTCCTTTGACCTTCACATGTACACCATGGATGTCTGAACTCGTCCCACAATTACAGTTAATATTGTGAAAATGGCCACACTACTGGACATAGTATACAGATTCAATGCAATCTCCATCAAAATTCCAATAACATTCTTCACACAAGCAGGGCAGACATTTCTAAAATTCATATGGGAATGCAAAGACCACAGATAGTCAAAGTAGTAAAGGAAATCCTAAACAAAAAGAACACAGCCAGAGATGTCACATTACCTCAAACTGTACTACAGAGCCACAGTGACAAAACTAGCACAGTACTGCCGCACAGTGTAGACCAAAAGGTACAGGAACTGGAAAAGGAACCTGGGCAGTAACTAGCACTGGCAAAAAACAAATCTACTTATAAAGAGTGACATTAGGTCCATACTTCTCACCCTGCACAAAAATCAACCCAAGTTCATCTCCTCTAAGGCTAAGGAAAGCAAAGTTACGTTGCTTCTATCTCACACAAGTCAGAGTGGCCAGTGTGGAGAAAACAGTTGACAACAACCACTGGCAAGGATGAGGGAAAGAGGAACCTTATTCACAGCTGATGAGAAAGTAAACTGCTAACCACCACGATAGAATCAGTATGGAGGCTTCTCAAAAACCTAAAACTAGAATGTCCATACATGCCTCGGCTCTACCCCTCCTGGGCACATGTGCAAAGAACGCCTGCTACAGAGACACTCACGCATCCATGTCTATCGATGCTCTATTCACATTAGCAAGGAAATGGATTCAGTCTCCATGACCATCAACAGATGAATGGATGATGAAAATGGACACCTATAGACAACGAATTTCACTTAGCCATAAAGATGAAATTAAATTCACACAAAACCAGAAAGACAAATAGCAATATGACTGCCCACATGTGGCCTCTAGCTTTTAATATTTTTATATATGTATTTATGTGGGAATATGTGTGGGAAGAGGCTAAGAAACAAGAAAGGGGGCCTTGAGAAGAGGAAAGTGAGGGTTTAAGGGAGAGTGGGAAAGATGACAACACCCATGATATGGAAGTGGAAGGGAGTTCACTGGGGCATGAGCTACAAATAGGGAGGTGATGGGGGGCGCACTGGGAAAGGGTCAGCAGGCAGGTGTACGTGAACGTGTCATATGAAAGCTCTTAGTTTGTATGGTACTGAAGAAAAGGAGGAAACATATGGTTTTGCTTGGGTGTGGTGGCTCATCCTGTAATCCCAGCATTCAGGAGGCTGATGCAGGAGGATTGCCATGAGATAGAGGCCAACCTGGGCCATATAGTCAGTTCCAGTTTAGGATACTCAGTGAGAGCCTGTCTCTGAAAAAACAAAAACAAAACAAAAACAAAAACACCAAAGAATGGTCTCAAACTTTTTCTCTCACTACAGGACAGAGAATGTAGCTCAGCTGGTAAGGCACCTGCATAACATGCAGGAAGCCCTTGGTTTGATCTCTAGGAAATAGATGGTACTTAGACAAACAAAGACAGCAGGCAGACAAAAATAGAGAGAGAGATGAATGGATAAATAAAGTTTAAATATTTTGGCAATTAAAAATGAAACATCAATTTCTTAGACAAACGTAAACATCACATCTAGACAAAGTAGTATCTAAAGCATTAACATAGGTGTACATGTTTATCAGACATGCCTGCTAGTACAATGTTCCAGTGGCATTATTGAAATACATGAAAATGGAAACAACCCAAATGCTCATCGCAGATAACTGTCTCCTACACACAGATTAGATGGTATACAATTCATTATGAAAATAGATAAGCAAGACGTAGAACAAGATAGATGAATCTCCCATCACGTAGAGAAGAAGAGGACACAGAATGTGCTTACAGGGCTGATACTATGACTAGCTCCTAGGTTCAATCTCCACTACTGGGCATGGGCAGGGGGAAGAGCTGTTTAGATTTAGAAAAAATAAAAAAACAGGACAATGGTCCCTGTGGAAGGTGAGAGAAGGTTCTGGAAGGCTGGCAGTGTGCTGGTTACTAATCTAATGTGCTGGGTACATAGTATGTTCAGTTGGCAAAGTGATCAAGCTTTATGATATGCTTATTTCTATCATGGGTTCTGGTTCCATTAAAAAGTCAGAGTGAAAACAGGAAGAGAGGAACACTGGGCCCTGGAGGGATGCCCTATTACTGCTACTCCTTCCCCCTCACCTTTCCCAGGAGCTCTTCAAACTCTGGGGACCACTCCTGCATCAGAGTGTCAATGTCAGGCATGGGCCTAAAAGTAGAGAAGAAAATATGAAGTGGACTCATTGAGCAATGACATTAGCCACCTCTAAACCAGGTCCTCAACTGGGCACACCAGGGTTTCAGGAGAACCTAGACTGGAAAACCAAATTTACCAGGGTATGGTTTGAAGTAGCCAGCTCAGTAACCAAAGCAGAGAACAGTCATCTTTGCATCTGCAATCTGCCAGCAGCTGCCAACTTTCCTATTTTACATGAAGTACAATATAAACGTACATTTTTTTAAGGACCTCAGGTTGACCCAGTTTACCCCTAGGTTTTGACCTTTTCTCAGAAGTAAAGGGTCACAAATGGTGACACTAACTATAAACTACAGTGGTGAAGTCATGGCTCTGCCAGGTATTCTCATGCAGGAGGCAGAGAAGCAGGCAGTCAGCCAAGACTACATAGTGACCTGTAGTTATCGTCACCTGGTATAGTGCACAGTTGCAGGGGGCTTGGAGCGGTGTAACTCAGAGATGCTCTCGATCCAGGTGTCAATGGCTTTGGGATTCTTTTCTGCATCCTCCAGGCTCTTTACTTTCATATGTTGCTAGAAAAATAAGAACAATGATTAAAAACATTACAATGAAATCCAAATCAACCCATAAGAACTGTGCTGGTTGTTTGGGGTGTGTGTGTGTGTGTTATTGTTTTATGTCAAGTTGACACAAGCTGAAGTCATCTAGGAAGAGGGGGCTGCAGCTGAGGAACTATCTCCATTAATCTGCTCTGTGGGCAAGTTTGTGGGGCATTTTCTTGGTTGATGATTCATAGCCCATAGCAGGTGGTCTTGGGTGTGTAAGAGAGCAGGTGGGGCAAGACAGAAGAAGAGCCAGCAAGCAGCACTCTTCCAATGGCTCTGCTTCAATTCCTGCCTTGACTTCCTTCAGTGAATGGACTGGGGCATGGGATGTGCAAGTCAAATAAACCCTTTCTTCCCCAAATTGTTTTTGGTCATAATGTTTATCACAGCAACAGAAAGCACAGTAGGATAGTAATTTAAAACAATTAACTGGAAAGGTGCTGTTTGCTGGGCTTTCCCAGCACTTGGAAGGCAGAGATAGGTAGATTTTAGTGAGTCTGAGGTCACCCTGGTGTATAGTGAGTTCCAGGCAAGCCAGGGCTATATAGACAGACATTATCTCAAAAAAAAAAAAAAAAAAAAACAGAAAAAAGAAAGAAAAGAAAAAGAAAGAAAGGAAGGAAGGAAGGAAGGGAGGGAGAGAAGGAGGAAGAAAGAGAATTGTTAACTGGGCATATGCCAGCACTTGGGAGGTAGAGGCAGGAAGATTAAGAATTTAAGGCTAGCCTGGGCTACCTGAGATCTTGTCTCAAAAAGAAAGAAAACATTAAAAACCCGGTGTAGCCATGAGAAGGATGGGTGGTAACAGGGAAGGCTGACCATAGTGAAATGCCATTTCATATCTGCTCTAGATGGCCAGAATTTAAAAGGCCAGTCACAAGTATAAGTAAGGATTTGGAGAAATTTACATTCTCACTCATTGCTGGTAGAACTGCTACCAATTCAAAAAACATTTTGGCAGTTCTTCAAAATGCTGACCAGAGTAACTAAATGACAATGTGATCCTTCCTTCCACATAACTCCAAGAGAAATCACACATATGCCACACTGACTTAGACTTGAATGTTCCAGTGACATCATTAACAAAAATGGGAAAAACTGATGGGGCCAAATGTACTATGGTTTAGACACAGAGTATTATACAGTCACAAGGAGGCATGAAGGTCGCTGGAGTTTAAGAGGAGAGGACACCATCTATAGGGCTTCTTTCTGGAGTCATGAAACCTCAGTTTGTGAGGAAGGGCTGGAGCTGAGCTCAGTGCTAGGGCATCTATAGCGAGCATGGAAAAGTACGGCTTTGACCCTGACTACCAAACTAACTGTAAAGGTAAGCATACAACTCCACGAATGTACTGAAAGCCAGTGAATTGTCTAATTTAAAAGGGTGACTCAGGCTTGGAGAGATGGCTTAGAGGTTAAGATGGCTGCTCTTACAGAGGACCCAGGTTCAATTCCTAGCACCAACATGGCAGCTCACTTTTGGCTCCTATGGGCCATCCATGTGATGCACAGACATCCATGCAAGCAAAATACCTATATACATAATCTTTTAAAAAAAAAAAAAAAAAGGGTGTATATGTGACTCTCACAGTATGTAAACAGTATCTCAATAAAGCCATCACTAAAAACCTGGGCTGGTCTGAAGCCACACCCCCTTTAACAGGCAGTAATCAACTGAATACAAAATGGCAGTGCAGCTTCTGACCTAGGCCCTGCTTTAGACCAGCAGCTCACCGTAATGTTATGCTGCTTGGAATTCTCTGTTAACCACAGCGAGAGCACAGTAGGGTCTGACTGCTTTGTAGATGGTTCATCTAACACCAAGAGGCCAAGGTGGTCAGGCTTTCCATCAGGACGTGGCACCTGGTTCAGAGAAAGGTCAGGATCAGTGGACTAAGTCCTATTGAGAATGAACTCACATGATGTATGGAGCCCATCCATGGGGCTAAAGTCATGGTTAGTTAGGAGACAAACACAGAATACTGTATCACATAACACAGTGAGTGGAATCTGGAGGAGGCAGCAAGGTTAAGAACTCCAGTGCAATGAGCACTGTTAAGGCAACCAATGCTCATCAGAGAAACTAGAGGAACTATTAGAACAGAGGAGCTGGAACAAACCCCAGGGGACACATTTTTAGGATGCACCATTGGTACCTTTAAAAATGCATCAATATCCCCAACAGCTGGGATAAAATCAGGAATGAACGGTTTCAGTTTGTGGTCCAGATCAATCAACTGAGGTGTGTACCTGCAAGGGACAGTTAAGGGAAGATCGAAGCAGTCAGAAAATGTCACTTGAGTGGGCTAAAAAGCCCCAAAGGAGCTTGGTGCTGCTTCAGACTACAGAGCGCAAAGGCTTGGGCAAGGCAGGTGAGGTGTGCAGATGGCTCTCATGCTTACCGGCTGATGTACTCAAAGAGCTCCTTGATCTCAGCCGAGACTGGCAGATGCTCATAGTCTGCAGGATCATAAGCCCTGGGGAAGAAGACATGCAGGTCAGAGTGGCCCTCGGGAGCACAGGCAGCAGACCTGGCAGGCAGTGATTTGACCAATAGGGAGGTGTGATCTCAAGCCTACCTTCTGCCTCTGCCACATCCTACATTCCTGGTGGCCTACAAGGCAGATTTGACATTGATTATAGTTAGCTGTCAATGATCTCTTACACTAAAGGAGAACGCTTTGGGAAACCTGTGTGTGGTTTTTTTTTTAATGTGTATGGGTGTTTTGCCTACAAGTATGACTCTGCATTACACTTGTACCTTGTACCCGAGGAAGCCCAAAGAGTGTGCCAGATCCCCTGGGATTGGAGTTACAGACAATTGTGAGCAGCCATGTGGGTTCTGGGAATTGAACCCAGGTCTTCTGTAAGAGCAGCCAGTGCTCTTAACTGCTAAACCATCTCACCAAGCCCCACAACACAACTTTTAAAAATCTTTGAGTCTGTATGCGCGCATGTGTGGTGAATGAATGCGATGCATGTACACGTGTGTAAATGCACATGCCAGTGCACACACATGGAGGTGAGAGGAAGATACAGTGTGGGAGAATAGATATGTGTACACAGGTTAGAGACAACTTGAGGGAATTGGTTCTCTCCTTCCACCATATGGGCCCCAAGGAATGGACTCATGTTCTCAGGCTTGGAGGCAGGTGCCTTTACCCTCTAGGCCATCTCGAAGCATTGGGTTTTTTTGAGACAGGGTCTTATATAGCTCATGCTGGCCATAGGCTTATAATACTCTGGCTTCAGCCTCCTGAGTGCTGGGATTACAGGTCTGTATCACCATGTCCAACATCACTAAATTTATTTTAGACATTTTTTAAAAAGATTTATTTTTTATATGTATGTTTGTGTGCATGGATGCTATCCTATGCATAATACATAAATACAACCTGAGACCTCACATATCCAGGCAAATACACAACCACTGAGCTCTATCCCCAGCGTAGATGGATGGTCTTCAGAATACATGTTGATTATAACCTACAGAAGTGAATCATGACTCACTGTGACAATGGAGCTGCAACAGAGTAAGATGGGGTTTGTGGTTGTTGTTTTCTTAGCATCACCAAGAACCCTGCCTTGATGTGAGGCCCTGAAGCTCTTCTCTCCTAGCCAGGAAGGACCTCAGCCTAAACTGGAAACGCTTGTGTACACACACGCAGTACTCCACTAGATAGAAATGCTTTGGCATATGCACAAGCACACTTCTTCTTTCCCAAACTGGGGGCTCCTTGGAAGGCAGGAGCAATGTTTTAGGTTTGAGGTTAACCCAGTATGTTTGCTGAGTCCCCAAATGTCTCAGATAGTTTAAGTGACATCACAGGACAGCCAAGGCAATGGAGCCAGAAAAAACTGAAAACTCATAGTGCTGGGCTCCTGGGATAGGAGGAAAATCCTAAATAGAGGGCATCAAAGAATGCTGTGACCTACTCCCAGATGTCCCTTCCACTGCCATCCTGAAGGATGTCCCCTTGGCACAGGGTCCTTCCTACCCTTCCAGAGGTGCTCCATGCTCCTCGTCGTCATCATCATCCTCTTCAGAGTCGGTCTCAGAGGAGTCATCGTCGTCATCATCATTCTCACTGAAGCCCTGCTGAGGTGTCAGCTGGGAGGGCTTCTTCTTCTCCTGGGCAGAGAAGGGAAGGGGAAGCACTTATAAAAAGAACAATTCAGTTCTTATGCCTGGCTCTGCATTGCTCTCATAGTGCCCACAGTCTCTGCCACCGAGTCACCAGAAAGGGAGCACTGTCCCCAGGGGCCTGAGAACCCTCTCCTTCTAAGTAGACCTCCATGTTCTTCAACCACAGTCCCCTACTAGAAACAGTACAAATTCTACCAAACTTATGCTTAGGGAACTATTACTTGATCTTGGAAGCTATGAATAAACTTTATCCGGAAGCCTCACTCTCCAAAATTTAGAAAAAGGTGGTGGGGCTGAGAAATGGCTCATAGGTGAAGAGCACCCAATATCCATTTGCAACATCCATGTCAGGTGGCTCACAACTGCCTGGAACTCAATTCCAGGGGATCCTTCTGGACTCTGGGGGTACCTGCACTCACATTCACATAACCACATGCCCCATTTATACATAATTAAGGATAAATCAGAGAGGGCTGGGGAGACAGCTCAGTGGCTAAGAGCACAAACTGCTCTTGCAGAAGACTGGGATTTGGCTCCCCAAACCCCCATCAGGCAACTGACAACCTCCCCTTCTGTAACTCCAGCTCCAGAGGATCTGATCTCTTCTAGCCTCCATGGGCACCTTCACTCATGTGCAAAGATACACACACATAATTTTAAATATTAAATAAATGAATATTGGAAAAGGGTAACAACTGGAGATTATCTGGGGAATAAGGAAAGATGAAGTGGGGAAGACAAACTTTACAGGCTAATTCTACTCAAAGACCATAGAGAAACCTAGCATCTAATTTGCAAGAATGCTCAGAGTAAGGTGCTGAAAATATCAGCAGAATAAAGTCCATAATCAACCCTGAGCCTGGATTTATAGCAGCAGCTCAGGAGAGTAGGGGCTTCACATGTTTGCTCTGCGAAACCTCCTTCATGGTGTATCTTCATGGTGTTCACAGTCACCTTCCCTGTGAGTTAAGCATAATAACTATACATTCTAGTTCAGGATAAGAGGCCCCTTTGTTCTTGACATTATAGCCTAAGTTTGAGTTTTTGGCTGGCCATGCTCCATTCTACCCTCTTGGGTCCATGAGAGAGGACCTGGTGGTATCTGCACTTACAGAGACTGTTGAGACAGGACCCACGTTTGACTCTATGGTCATAGCCTGTAGCATGCCCTCCCTTAGGACCTGACAGGTGGTCAACTGGCCTCCTTTTAAAGTAGCTTTTAGGGTCTAGAGAGATGGCTCAGTGGTTAAGAGCACTGGCTGCTCTTCCAGAGGTCCTGAATTCAATTCCAGCATCTGTTTCTGAAGGCTAGCATAGAAGAAGCCCTGGGTTCAATTCCAACTGTCACATAAACTGGTAGCCCATACCTGTAATCCCTGGACTATGGAGGTGGAGGTAGGAAGATTTAAAGCCAGTCTTAGAGACATGAGCTCCCCCAAAAGACCTGGTTTTGATCACATTTTCCTCTAATAATGAATAAAAGTATAGTATGGCTTCTAATATCTATTCTATTTCTAACCACACAAATGGAGAATTTATTTAGTACATTTTATTGGTATACTGGTATAATTGGTAAGAACTTATCCTTGGTCACATAGGAAGCAGTTTTTTATTATATCTTTATTTATTTATGGGGGAGGGTATGTACACGCCACAGTATATGTATGGAAGTCAGAAAACAACTTGCTCTAACTCTCTTTCTAGGATGTGAGTCACAAAGATCAAATTTAGGTGGTCAAACTTGGTGGTGAGCACCCTTACACCGATTGAACCATCTCGTCAGCCCAAGCAGTTTTGGCAACAGGCAACTTTAAAGAGTATTGAATGTCAGACTGGCATGGTAGCATATGACTTTAATCTTAGCACTCAGGAGGCAGATAGAATAGATTTCTCTAAGTAAGTTTGAGGTCAGCCTAGTCTACATTGTGAGTTCCAGGACAGCCAGGGTTTTATAGAAGACCTGTCTCAAAAACAAAAATATTGGCTGTCAAGCCAGGTGGTGGTGGTGCTCACCTTTAATCCCAGCACTTGGGAGGCAGAGGCAGGTGGATCTCTGTGAGTTCAAGGCCAACTTGGTCCACAAAGTGAGTTCCAGGACAGCCAGGGTTATTACACAGAGAAATCCTGTTTTGAAAAACCACACACTCATATATAAAAGAAAAAAAAAGAAAGACATTGGTGTCATAAAATACTGGTATCACCACAAGTGCTGGGAATAAAACCATGCCTAGGCTAATAATTCTAAAAACTTGCTTAGTATATGAATTTTTCCAAGACTGCTTATCAAAAATAAATTCTGAGATAGGACCTTTGAGACTCTGGGAAGGAACTAGGAACCTGTATTTTGATGTTTTACTGTTTTATTATATGTGTATGGGTGTTTTGCCTGCATGTGTGTCAGTGCACAGCCTTGGTGCCGGGTGGCCGGAGAGGCCAGAGACAGCATTAGATTCCCTGGAATTGGAGTTACAGTGTGAGCTGCCATTTGTGGGCTGGGAATTGAACCCAGGTCCTCTAGAACAGCAATCAGTGCTCTTAGCCACTGAGACATAGCTCTAGCCAAAGGAATCTTATTTTTAAGAGCGAATATCCTAGTTGATTCTTATAAAGTCTAAAACATTGTCACAATTTAGATGAAGCTCCTCACTAAAAGCCAGCTGTAATGACAGTCTGTGTCAGGGATGGGCTCACCAGTAAAAGGGAAATTCTAGGTTTGATAGCTAGCATCTGGCAGGAAATAACAATAGCAGCTTTATTCCTGAAGAAGCTGACATCTCAAGACTCTTGATTTTCCTACAGGAGCTCAAAGGTCCTCGGGCACTAAAGGTGAGTGCTCTTTGGACTCGGTGCCATCTCTCACTGACCACACCAGAGCCTGGATGTCAAAGGACCTGAGGGTCACAGCACACGCACCTTGTTGTCCTCCTCGTACTCATCACTGCTGTTATCAGCCATCGTCTTGTTGGGAAGAGCGGCAGAAAAAGGAAGGCCTTAGAGGAGGAATTTTTTCATTAGTTAATGTTTAAATTATTGTTTAAAAAAAAAATACAAAAAAGTTTACATTTAACTTATGTATTTATAGTTGGTTTTCCTTTTTCTTTTCTTTTCTTTTCCTTTCTTTTCTTTCTTTCTTTCTTTCTTTTTCTCCAGTTTTTCAAGACAGGGTTTCTCTATGTAGCCTTGGCTATCTTGGAATTCACTTTGTACCAGGCTGACCTTGAACTCACAGAGACAAACATGTAGAGGGAATCTTTTGTGCAATGTATGGAAACATTTACCTGTCAATTTTTACTTTTCAAGCTTTGGACAATGAGCTGAGGCAAGATTAGAAGAGGAGACATCTGGCAGAGATAGAGGAATTCTGGGAAAATAGTCAGGTGCAGAAAATTTTACCCCAGAAACAAAAGGCAATCCTGTGAAACTGAGGACCAGTTAACTCGCCATGTGGCATGACTTAGAATAAAATAAATGGGTAATTAAGATATGAGCTAGTTAAGGAATAGAGCCAAAGCTATTGGCCTAAGCAATTATTTATATATAAGTCTCAGAGTTGTTATTTCTGGGAACAAAGTAGACGGGTGGAAAAACACAAGGTTACAGACGGTTTTTACTACACACACACACACACACACACACACACACACACACACACAAAACAAGCTGGGTATGTTGGCATGTTTTAGTCCTAGCACTAGGGAGGCAGAGGCAGATAGGCCTGTGAACTCAAGACAAGGACTACATGACAAGATCCTGTCTCAAAAATAAAATAAAATAAAAAATAAACCATGAGGGGAAAGCTAGCACATTGAATTTAGTCATAGCTGTGTCAGTTCAAGTCGTTGTTATAAACACTCCTTTGCGTAGCTCTGGACAGGATGCTACTCTAACAGACTAGCTGCAGCTGTACAGACAGAGATGGAACCGAATCAGGAGTAAAGTGATGTGTGTGAATAGAGAAGTGAAAGCTGCTGGGCTAATGGGAGGAGGGCTTGAGGGCAGCTCTCCTACCTGCAAGAGGTCCCTTACCCTCTCTGAGAGTCAGTATTTTCTCCTCTAAATGGGGTCAGTGACAGGACTGAGTGACAAAGCCTACCTGGAAGGGAGTGACTTAGAGCTGGTAAATAGCAGCTAGCTGTGAATGTGAATTTGAATCAGGGCATAAGATCAGTAAGAGAAACTGTAGGAATAATAACATTCTGAAATCAAAAGTATAACCGGATGTAAGACTAACCATCATGAAAATGTTAGATGCAAACTAAACACTTTTAGACTTATTAAATTACCCAGCTGAAAACAAGTCCACAAGACAAGAGCATAAATCTGTTAAGCCACTGGACATGGTAGCTTACAGCACTCAGGAAATTGCGGCTAGAAGAGTACCTCAAATCCAAGGCTAGCCTGAGCTACACAGTGAGTTCCAGGTTAGTCCAGGCGCCACAGAATAAAACCCTAACGTGTTGGAGTAAAAACACCTAGTGATTCAGTATTACTCAATATGCTCACTTCCACAGCACATATACTAAAATCTGGAATGATGCAGAGATTAACACAGCCTGTGCAAGAATGACATGGAGAATCATGAAGCATTCTATAATTCTGGAAAATAAAGTATGTATTCAAAAGTACTAAAAATGAGAATTCAGACAGACACTTGGACACCACCAGACACAGCAGCATTGTTCATAATTGCCACAGACAAAAACACCAGTGTCCATTAGATGAGAGATTTAAAAACATTGTGTATCCATACAAGACACTATTATTATTCAGCCATAAAATTGAAAAAATTATGATACATGCTATAGCATAAGCAAACCTTGAAACATGCAAATGTGACATGAGCCAGCCACAAAAGGATATTATGATTTTACCTAGGAAATGCCTCTAATAGGCAAATTCATAGGAGCATAGTAGCGGTTAGCAGGGACTGGGAAAAAGAAAGGAATCAAGAGATCTTTTGTTTGTTTGTTTGTAGGGTCTCACTCTGTAACTCTAGCTGTCCTGGAATTCACGCTGTAGATCAGGTTGGCCTCAAACTCATAGAGATCCACCTGCCTCTGGCTCCCAGGTGCTGGGATTGAAGTCATGTGCCACCATGCCTGGCTGTGGTTACTGTTTAGTGATGAAGACAGCCCCCAGGGCTCATAGGTTTGACTGTTTGGTCAGCAGTTGGTAGTGTCGCTTGGCAAAGATTAGGAAGTGTGGTCTTGTTGGCCGAGCTGTGTCACTGGAGATGGGCTTTGAGGTTTCCAAAGCCCACGCCATTCACATTTAGCTCTCTATGCTTCGTGGTTGTGACTAAAGATATAAACTCTCAGCTGTTCCTGCTGCTATGATTTTTCTCAGCCATCGTGGACTCTAATTCCTGAAACTGAAAGCCCCAAATAACCTTCTTCTATAAGTTGCCTTGGTGTGTTATCATACATATTAGAAAAATAACTAAGGCAGAGGCGACTGTTATCAAGAAATGTAAATGTACTCAAAGCCATTTACTCAAACCATTTAACTTTACACTTTAAGTGGCTAAAATAGTATTCTATACCATGTATATTTTACCACAGTAAACAAAAGTGCGTGTGATCCCCAACTCAGGACTCAAACCTAATGCCTGAGCAAGCCTTAATGATTCTATGTTGTATCTGTGCCATGTCTCTATTCATGCCACAGTCCAACCATTCCCACTCACCGCCCCATTTCCACCTGTGTACTCTCCAATAATTGTACACATGACAGCAACAGCCTCTGAGCTCTGCACTCTGCACTCTGCTTGATATGCCTTTTGCCTCCCTTCTGATCAGCCCATATCACATTCCCCTCTCACCATGCACTGGTCTTTTCTCTTGACTCTTCCCTGGCCACAAATCGATCCCCACCCACCACCATTATGTTTCATAGCAGTAAACAATTTGCCTCCACCAAGACACACTTGACATCAGTCATAATGACTATTGATTCACAGCCATCTTGCAAGTGTCAGAACGGCTGGGACATGTCTTTTGTTTGCCATTGTATGACCCAGTGCTAGAATGGCACATAGCAATCATTCAAAAGTGTTAGGTGAGCTGGGAGTACTGGCGTACACCTTTATTCTCAGGAATGGGGAGGCAGAGTCAGGCAGATCTCTGAGTTGGAGACCAGCCTTGTCTAGAATTAATTACAGGGCAGCCAGGACTACACAGAGAAACCCTGTCTCAAAAAAAAAAAAAAAAAAAACAAGGTTAGGTGAATAAATGAATGGTGTCAAGTCTTCTGATAAAACTGTTGCAATTATGGTTGGGATGGCAAGCTAAGGGCAAGTAATGAAGCATCTTAATGAATTGTTAAAAACAAAACCACACTGAGCCAGGCTGGAGTGATGCCTCAATGATTAAGAGCACTGGCTGATCTTCCAGGGGACTCAGGGTTCAATTCCCAGCACCCACATGGCAGCTCACAACTATTTGTAACTCCAGTTCAAAGAGATCTGACATCCTCATTTGGACTCTGAGGGCACCATGCAGGCAAACAACATTCATACACATAAAATTTTTTTAAATATCAAAAAACAACAACAAAAAAACCCCCACAGTGAACCTGTGCCAGAATCTATACAGAGCAGGAATTCTGTGCCAGAATCTAACAGGAAGCAAACAGTGATAGGGGATAAGTTTGCACTCAAAGAAGATCCCAAAATCTGATGAACTGATTTCTCCCTCAACTAGTGAGAAAACAAAATTAGCAGGAGGTTAACACTGGGGGATATAATCTAAGAGCTTGCTGAATACAACCTGAATCCTATCTGCACCAGTTTTGAAAACCACCTCCTCTTTTGTCTCTTGTCTTCTCTTACCTTGATATCCTGGGGTTGGAGTGCTGATACTGGCAACCTCCTCCGAGTCGTTAATCTCTAGACGCTCATCGTATGTCTGGTTCTCAACAATTTTGGTCTAAGCAAAAGGAGATATGATTACATAGCTCCCACCACGGAATGCACTCCGCGCAGAGATGCATACACACACACACACACACCCCAACCCAAGCTTTCCCCAAAGGAAAGTTTCCTGACTCAAGAGCAAGCAGATAAGCAGCTTCAACTCTTATTTGGCCAGCACTGGCTAAGAGCCGAGAGAAAACTACACAAAAGATGCAGTCAAGGAAAGCACAGCACGCATAGGCCGATTGCGGCCGTCAGTCTCAGGTTTGACAGTTTTCGCACAGTTGTTGAGGCTTCTGTCAGGGGGTGGAAGGTATAGGGCCGGACCGGGCTACTGAAGTTCTAGAGTTCAGCCTGTGGGGGGTCACGTCTGACCCGAGAAGGGGAAGGATGGTCCTGAGAAAAGGCAAATTCCAGTCTCAGTCCCATCCACTAATTCCCAAAGCATCACCTCTACTTCCACCCGTTTTGAAGATACTGGGTTCTCGGAGAGTCAAAAATCCAGGGCAGTTGGTGGGGCGCGGAAGCAAAGAACGGCGGTCCGGAGTGAGCTTGCGAGAGCACCAATTACCTGTAGCCCCTCTGGATCCGTTTCCTCTATTTGGAAAGAACCCCAGCCAAGGACTGGGGTCTCACTCTCAGGCCCGGCCACTTCAAGGATCCCTAAGTGCAACAAGCCTCCTGTTGTCAGTCGTTAGGCAAAAAGATAAATAAAACAAAACAAAGCGAGAGCCCGAAGGAAAGATCGCGAGACGTGCGGCGCCGCCACCCCGCCCTCCGCTTCAGCCGGTGGTGACAGAAGTAGAGACGCGGCGCTAGGATAGAGCGTCCCTGCGCACTAGGCTGTCAAGCAGCCTGCTTATCTATGGTTTCCGCAACTGAGTAGGTTGTGACATCTAGTGGCCAAAGATGGAGGAGGCCAGGCTAGTGGATTTCTTTTCTCCAACTGGAAACTGTCATCTTAAAGACAAGGCTCATTTGGCCCACAGCTTCTCCTAGATAGGCCTAACAACAATTTAGACATTCTTCAAGGAAAAGTCCAAGCATGTTTAAAAGCCCTTTTATAGCATCTCTACTGGCACGATAGCCTTTTCCTCACTGTATCCTATGTCACACGAGCATACTTTTTCTTCTTTCATCTGAGATTAGGATTTAACTGTGTCCTGTGTTTTTACTTGCTAAAGAAAACTATGAGCCGGACAAGTTGGTGCATAACTGTAATCCTAGCGCTTTGGAGGTGGAGGCAGGAGGATTAGAAGTTCAAGATTAGCCTCAGTCAGTAACTTGGTAAATTTGAGGCCAGCCTGAGCTACTGAGGTCCAGTTTCAAAACTACAAAAATTGATAAAAATAATAAAAATAAAAACACATTATTTCATGTAGGAAAACACATATGCCGTGTGTGTGTGTGTGTGTGTGTGTGTGTGAGAAGGTCGGAGGGCAACTTTATGAAGTCTGTTAAAATTCTTCCTAGTACCAGTAGATTGCATAAACAGTCCTTTGAAAATCCTCACTGGAAGCCAGGAATGATGTGCAGGTCTATAATCCCAACTCTTGAAAGGATGGAAGCAGAAGAATCAGAAGTACAAGACCAGTATGGGTTACGTGAGACCCTCTTTCTCAAAAAGTAAATAAGATCAAATAGTCAAGTTAGACAGAGCCTCTGGATTAAAGATCACAGTAAGGGCTGACAGGATGGCTTGGCTTGGCTTGGCAGGTAAAGGCTCTTGTTACCAGAAGGAACAAGATGACCTGATGAACACAATTCAAACATCAGAATCCATATAAAAGTGAAGAGAACCGACTCCTTAAAGTTGTCCTGTCCTTTTGGAAATCAAGGTTAGAGAAACGTGCAAGAATCATAGAAATTCACCACGAAGCTGCCTTAAAAAGAAACACAGTGCAGCCAGGCATTGTGGTGTATGCCTTTATTTCCAGCACTGAGGAGGGAGAGGCAGAGGGATCTCTGAATTCTAGGCCAGTCTCATCTACAAAATGAGTTCCAAGAAAGCCATGGTTGTACACAGAGAAACCCTGCCTGGAGCCCCCCGACCCCCTTGCAAAAAAAAAAAAAAAAAAAAAAAAGAAAAGAAAAGAAAGAAAGAAAAGAGAAAAAAGAAAACAGTGTTCAGACCTGCAATCCCAACTCAGAAAAAGAAAAATGAGAGACTATGACATACTTCTTTAAAAGAGAAAATCGATACCTAAAACTTGCACAGATTTATGGGGCACTTTGTGTTGTTTCTATACATGTGTACATTACTAAGTATTCAAATCCTAGCATTTCTAGATCCTCAACTTTTTTTTTTTAACTTAATGTATGAGTGCTCTACTGCATGTACATCTGCAGGGTAGAAGAATGGGTTGGAGAGACGGCTCAAGTGATTAAGAGCATTGGCTGCTCTCCCAGAGAACCTAGGTTCAATTTCCAGCATCCACATGGCAGCTCACAACTGTCTGTAACTCCTGTTCTCGGGAATCAGACACCCTCATGTAGATAATTTTATTCTTATTTTATGTACATTGGTGTTCAGCTTGCAGGTTTATCTACTCATTAATTGGTGGACACAGGTTGATTCCATTTTGGAGCTACTAACTAGCTCACACCTCTTTTGCTGCTTCAAGTTAAAAATGGAATTGCCTCTAATCTTAACACTAAGAAAGCAAAGGGCAGGCAGATCTCTGTGAGTTCAAGGCCAGCCTCATCTACATAGTGAGTTCTAGGTCAGCCAGGTATATGAAGTAAATCTCTCTCAAAAATATGTTTTTGGTGGAACTGCTATTTTTTGTTTTATTTTTTGTGATGTTATGTCCACAATAACAAGTATATATTGTCGAGCAATTAGTGTGGTGGAACACTTAGTGTATATAGTCTAAGTTATTTTATGTTATCTAACTTCATAAATTTATGAAGTATGTGTTACCACCAGTTTAAAGAGTAATAACTGAGGCTTAGAGACGTGTAGTAACTTAAGTAATGACTCAGGCCTTAAGTACTGAAAAGGAGTTAAGCCGAAGCCACTATGATTCCTGGTTTGTTTTCACTTATGTTGTATGGCCTCTATCGCTCTCCTTACCAAGGATACATGTGAACATACATTTTCATTTCTTTCATTTTTGAGGCAGGGGAAAACCAAATCTGCAAGATTGGTGTTCTTCAAGAGCAATATAGGATTTTAACTGCTAAGCCATCTCTCAGGACCCTAAAACAAAACAAAAAACCCACCCTTTTGAAGTATACAGTTCAGGACTGGAGAGGTGGCTCAGCAGATAAGAATATCTGTTGCTTCTTCAGAGGATCCCAGTTCGATTCCCAGAACCCATATCAGGCAGCACCTGCATTCATAGGCACATACCTGAACACACACACACACACAGGACTTAAAAATAAATTAATTATATATTTAAAATACAGTGGCTTGCAGGATATTTACCTCTGGGTAATTCCATTAACACTTACATTCCAAGCTTCTCAGGCACTAGCAGTTACTTCTTAGTCTTCTGGAACTCCAATAAATTACTTCTATGCTTTCTATTTTCACCGATATGCTGGGTTTGGACGTTGCATATAAGTAGTGGCCTTCGCATCTGGCTTTTTTCACTTGTTTTTAAAGTTAATCCATGTTATAGTATGTGTCATATTTTATTCCTCTTTCTTTAATTTTTTTTTTTTTTTAACTATTATTGCTTTGTTTTTCAAGACAAGGTTTCTCTGTGTAGCTCTGGCTCTCCCAGACTCGCTCTGGACCAAGCTGGCTTCAAATTTACAGAGATCTGCCTGCCTCTGGCTCCCGAGTGCTGGGATTAAAGGTGTGTGTGTGCCCGGCTGAACAATTTTTGATCTTCCTCCTCAGCCTCCTACTTACCTGGAATTACAGATGAGGGATACCATTCCGGCTTTATTACAGAGTTCTAGACGTTATGTATTCTGGATACTAGTTTTCCTCATGCTCACAGATTATTTTATATATTCTATTGAGTGGTCTTATGAACTTTAAGGAGAAGCACCAAATAAACGCAGGCGAAGAGAAAGAAAGGACAGAGGAAATGGTGCTCAACAATTCTACCCAAACTCCGTGCAAATCCTGGGCTAACGGAGGACTGAGTTTACTGGCAACCAAAAGCTGCCTGTCGGCCCCGCCCCCCGCCCTTTGACCCGCGCCGTTTCCGGTTGGAGACGTGGCTTGGGGCCGCCATCTTGGCAAGAGGCAAAGCGGCGGAGGCTTCTGTCAGGGGCAGCAGGTCCGGAGCGGCCAGAGCTCCGCTTCTCTGGGCGGCAGCCCGAGCCCCTGCAGAGCCAGAGCGCAGCGCGCCCTACCTGCGGCCTCACCATGGTAAGCGCCGAGCCGGGTTCGCTCCCCATGTCCTCTCTGACTGGGCCGGCACCGCAGTTGCCGCGCCCGGATCTCCGCTGTCGGCCCGGGCTTGGCGCGGCCTCCTGGAGTATCGGAGCAAGCTGCCGCGCCCACCCGGCCTCTGCGGGCAGCGCCTCCACGTCCGCCCGCCACTCCGACCCACCCGGGCTGGTGGTTGTCGCGTGGGCCTTCCGCCCTCATGTCCCGCCGGTTCCCTGCGAGCTCCGTGTCCGCAAGACTGGGCCTGGCCGCCGCTTCTTGTCCTCCTGTCACCACGTCGTCTCAAAGCTATTTTCTTCTTCTTCTTCTTCTTCTTTTTTTTTTCTTAATTGAAAGGGGGAAGTAGAAGCCGTAGGGAAAAAGTAACTTCGGACGCCCGTTTGTAGGACCCCGGTGTCCCCGTAGTTACCCTGTACTAGAGTAGCGCGTACGTGTGTCTTTGGCAGGGAGGCTGGTGCAGAGTGTATATAGAACATAGAGAAACGGAGTGACAACACAGGGGTTCTGTCTTTAAGGAACCTACTATTTAGGTAGAGTGACATGAGTGTGACATATTGTAATTACAGGTGTGTGGAGTAGGAGAGGTGGGCTGTGCTAGGGGACTCGTTAGGTGCCATCAGACCCTTTTTCTTATGTACTCATCTATTACCAAGATAGGAGAAATTACTGTAGGTGAGAATGGGAGAAAGCAGAATTGACTCCACCAGATCCTCTCCTTTATCAGCTGAAATCTGAATATTCGTGAAAACAAAGAGATTCTCCGTTTTCCAGCCATCTTGTCATTTTTCTTTTGAAGAATTTTTTTAGGTGCTTTGAAAGCATACCTAAGTAACATGACTCTTTTGGTACTTGATTAAGTTTTACTAACAACTCTTTTGATAAGAACTTGGTTAGAGGAGAGATTCATGTTTGGTCTATAAACCACTGAAAGTTTCTTTTCCAGCCTCGGGTGTATAAATTACATCAAGTAGTTTTGCCTCCCAAAATTTGGTATTAGACATAAAATTTCCAAAACCTCATATACCAACCCTAAGCCCCAATTCCAAAGGTTGATTTTGTTGTTGTTATTGTGTTTGTATGATTTTTTTTCTTTTATATTTTAAGATGTATTTATTTCATGTATGTGAAGTTGTGTGTCTGTGGAACACCTGCAGATTGTATTGGATCCGCTAGAACTGGAGTTATGGACACTTCTCAGCCTCCCTGTGGTGCAGGGATTCTAACCTAGGTCCTATGGAAGAACAGTCAGTGCTCTTAACCTCTGAGCCATCTTTCCAGCCCCCATTTTTTTAGTTTTTAGAGAAACGGTTTCTCACTATGTTGACCTGGCTGTCCTGAAACTCACTATATTGACCAGGCTAAACTCTGCCTTCCCATCACTGGAATTAAAGGTGTGCACACTACTCTTTCTACGTTTTAGGGAGTGTTCATAGTTTATGTTAGAGTGTGTAATTTTAATATTAACATTACAACCTTATGGAAACAAAAACCCAGATAATTTTTACCAAAATCTTGTTTGTTAAAAATGTTCTTGGAACTTTTTATATTTTAAATTCATTGATATTTGAAGAATGTGCCAGACATGGTGGTACATGTCTTTAATCCCAGCACTAGAGAGGCAGAGGCAGGCAGATATTTGAGTTCAAGGACACCTTGGTCTACAGATTGAATTCCAGGACAGCCAGGGCTACACAGAGAAACCCTGTCTCAAAACGAAAGATAATTGAGAAACAGTAAAGCTCTAGGTGTTCAGTGGTAATGTATGTATACGTGCACATGTGTTCATGCATATGTGGTATACTTTTTGTGTGTGTACATATATTTTTGCTTGTCCTTTTGATATGAATACATATTCATATAGTTATGTCCTGTATTTCTTAATTAGACACTTAGCATGATCCAGATATCCACAGACTCCTGTGTTGTAGAGAGCTGTTATCTCAATATGTTCTACTCTGTCAAGTCAAAGACTTGCTTGGTATTACTTCTGTATGTTTTTGGTTCCTATTTAATTACAGAAAGATCATTGTACCATAACTTGATAGAGTTATATCAAGTGAAGTGAAATTTTGATCTTAAAGTTGCAAAATTTGTAGCAGTTTTTCCTCAACATTTTAATACAAGATTTTCCAACATTTAGAAAATTTCAAAGAACCCTATAGGGAGCAGTCCTATAACTACCAACTAGTTTCTCTTAACATTTCACTATAATTATTTTATCACATACCTAATCATTCATCCATTCCTTTCTGTCTTTTAAAACATATATTTCAGAATAAGTTATAGGTCCATAAACATTGTTTTGAGAAGTAATTTTTCTTTAGTTTTACTGAATTGTCAATGCAAAATATCAAAGAGAAAATATCACTTCCTTTTCTTTAGCCAGAAGATCTCTATATATTCCAGGCCAGCCTGGAAGTCACCATCATCTTGTCTGAGCTTCCTGACAGACTTGACCATGCTAGCTGAAATGCATCTTCTGGTTTGTCCTTTTTTCTTTAGTTTTCTGTAAGCTTAATTTTCTTGACACTTGCCAAGCACTTTTTAAATCTAACCTTATGTTTGAATAAACTTGATAATTAGTCCTGTGATACCACCCTTTTCGAAAATTTGCTTATCTATAGAACATTGTTCTTATTTGTAAGAAGATAGTAAATAGTTTGAGGCCAGCCTGGTCTACAGAGTGAGTTCCAGGACAGCCAGGGCTACACAGAGAAACCCTGTCTCGAAAAAAAGAAGAAGAAGAAGAGGAGGAGAGGAAAGAGGAAGAAGATAGTAAACAGACTTATTATGATGGCAAATACCTTTACC
Source organism: Rhynchomys soricoides (assembly GCA_019843965.1). Lineage (NCBI taxonomy): Eukaryota > Metazoa > Chordata > Mammalia > Rodentia > Muridae > Rhynchomys > Rhynchomys soricoides. The sequence goes on along the minus strand of JADRCH010000188.1, from coordinate 142,427 downwards.
TATTGCTCTTATCTCCAGATCCAACTGTGTTTCTTTATTATCAGAGAGCATCTAGTGTGAGAATAGGCTTTCAGTAAGTCATACAGCCCTGATGCTTTGGCTCTTAGGTTATCTCAGCATTCAGGGAACAGAGGCAGGAGAATGGGAAGCAACAGGCCAATCTCTACTACATAAGGACAACTCTCAAAGAAAGCAAAGCAGAACAACAAAACCAAAGGCTGAAGATGTAGTGGTAATACACCATGTACACAGTAAAGTAAATTCAGTATAGAGTTGATAGAATCAGAGATGCAGGAGAATTCTATTATCTCCTTTAAATCTAGCCTTTTCTGGACTTTGGTTCTAATTTGAGAAGTGGAAGAGTATTAGTTCTTGAGATTTCATATGAGAAAAATGCAATGTTCACTTAAATCAGAAAAAAATACAAATCTTTTTGGTGGAGGGAAGTTTGTGCTGGATATAGATGAAACGATTTACAATATAAATTATCTATTATGATGGGTGGGGTTGTTTCATTTTGTTATAGATATAATCTCTCTAGGAAGCCCTGGCTATCCTGGAGCCTGATATATAGACCAGACTAGACTTGAACTCACAGAGATCTATCTACCTGCCTTTGTCTCCTGACTGCTGGGTCTAAAAGTGTGCACCACCGCTCCTGACTCAGTTGAATTGTTTTATGCTTAAAAACAAGTATGGTGCTGGGACCATGTATTCTCTTTGGATGCTGTGGCCTCCTGTGCAGATAACAAAGCATTGAATCTGAATGGATGCACATCTGTAATCCAACTGCTTTAGAAGCTTATGCAGAAAGAACATATGTTTGAAGGCAGCTTGGGCAATTTAGGAAGACCCTGTAATAACATAAAATATGATGAAAACTTAAGACAAAATGCTGGGGATATATAATGGCCTCTTGCCTATTATGCTAGAGGCCCTGGGTTCAATCTCCAGTACTGGGAAGGGGACTGTTGCCACTGTGGGGATATTTATTCAAATTGACTGACTTTTGTTTTTCAAGCTCTTCATCTGTAATGGACAGGTTTCCATAAAATTGAGACATTTAACAAATAGGGTTTGTTTAAGAGATTACATCCTAACAGTGAGTCTCGCCAAGGTTGTCAATCTTTTGTTGTTGCTTGTGCTCATGAACACTTGGATCTCTATACTGAAGAGGCCGTTAGGGCACTGCTTAAGCCAGTAATTCTAACACTCAGCAGGTGGAGGTAGGAAGATTGCTGAATTTGAGGCCTGCGTGGTCTAAAGTGATCAAGTTCTAGGACTGCTAGGGCTACACAGAAACCCTTTCTCCAAAAACCAAATAAAAAACCAAACACCCTCTTTAGCTTTCCTACTCCTCTCATTGGTATTTGAAGATCTTCCTCCTCCTCCTCCTCCTGCATTTGTTTTGTTAAATAAATGGAAGATATCAGAAAGTTGTTGGGTCTTAATCATTGCTCAATGTCAAAACTTATGTGAAACAGCAGACCTGTAGAATTTCCACTTCACAGCTCGTTTGCATGTCTAGAAGAGTGAGTGGGATGGGAAAGCTGCTCAAAGGGCAGATCAACTCAGACTTAATGAACTATAGTAAAAACAAAGGAAGCTGTGGGCTTCTTATTTGCTACTTTGTTTCCTTTTTGAGACAGGTATATACCTTAAGCTAGTATTCCCCCTGCCTTAGCATCCTGAGTGGTAGAATTAGTCTAGTGCTGCTGTACTCCAGTAGAGCTCTTAAACACCTTATCTGCCTCATCAGACTTCTGTTTTACATGGAAAGCTCTACCCCTTTTTAAAGAAAATGCTTGATCTGTTATCTGTGGTTGTGCCAAAGCCGAATGCAACCCAGCTCTGAGTCATAATTGACTAATAAATAATGTGCGAATACAGGTTGCTGAGATGGCTCAGCTGGTGAAGATACTTGCCATCTGCCTGACAACCTGAGTTCAATTCCTGGAGCCCATAGTAGAAGGAGAGAACTGACTCCCTCAAGTTGTCCTCTGGCTTCCACACACGTGGGCACTCCCACAGGGTCTCACAATCAATCAACCAATATAAATAATTTACATATATACTTTGGAAAAAAATAACATATATATATAATCTCTTTAGGTATATTATGAAATAATTGCTTCATTTTCTTCTACCTTAACTTTGTCTTATAAATTGCATGCTGTAATTAAACAATGAAGTATAGTTTGAAAGACAATGTAATGTCACTGAATGTGCTTATTATATAGAAGCTCTCCTGAGGTGCTGAGAAAACAAATGTAAGAAAAAGTAAAGAGTGCTTATTTATGTGTATGTTCTTGGCAGGTGCTGTTGGCAGCAGCAGTCTGCACAAAAGCGGGAAAGGCTATTGTTTCTCGACAGTTTGTGGAGATGACCCGAACTCGGATTGAGGGCTTATTAGCAGCTTTCCCAAAACTCATGAACACTGGAAAACAACATACTTTTGTTGAAACAGAGAGTGTAAGATATGTCTACCAACCTATGGAAAAATTGTACATGGTATTGATCACTACAAAAAACAGCAATATCTTAGAAGATTTGGAGACTTTAAGGCTCTTCTCAAGAGTGGTAAGAAACCTATAATACTGGATTACACTGTTGTATGTTATTTTATCAAAAGTAGGTTTGACTCTAAAATAGCTGATATGATGTGAACCCCCATACACATCTCTACAACTTACCCATGCAACTCATTTTTTTTTTTAATGCCTGTCTGCTTTCTTGCTTGCTTTTTCTTTATTTTGCAGTGCCTTGTGCCTTCTGTGTAAGCACTATGTCACTGAGCTATGCCCAGTCCCCTCCAGCTCTTCATTCATTCAGCAGACACTTGTTGGGTTCCTTCCTAGGCTATAAGTATTCCAAAAGAGAATGCAGACTCATTCTTTCATATCTCAGTTCTTAACTAATTTAGTATGTCTGTGTTTCTGAAATTTTTTTGGACCCCTGCTCTGTTTTGTGTGTCTGTGTTACCATGTGGATAGTGGGAATTGAACCCAAGTCCTCTGGAAAAACAGTCTATACTGTTAGCCACTGAGCCATCTCTCCAACCCCATTATTTTATTAGTTGGGATCTTTTTGAGACAAGATCTCATGTAGCCCAGGCTAGCCTTGCTATGCAGCCAAAGATGACTGTGAGCTTCCACCTCCCGAGTGCTAAAATTCATTGTTTTTGAAACTTGTATTTAAAAGATAAGACTTAGAAACATAGCTGCTTTGAAATTCTTAATCTTTGTTGTCTGTTACTGTCCGTAATTAGATCCCTGAATATTGCCGAGCCTTAGAGGAAAATGAAATATCTGAGCATTGTTTTGATTTGATTTTTGCTTTTGATGAAATTGTTGCCCTGGGATACCGGGAGAATGTTAACCTGGCACAGATCAGAACCTTCACAGAAATGGACTCTCATGAGGAGAAAGTATTCAGAGCAGTCAGAGAAGTAAGTGACTGCCAATTTGAGTGTCTTTCTGTTAGCTTTCATTAATCTGATTTTCCTGGTTTTACTTGCTAATGTAGACTGTACTGAAAGCTACAAACATGTCTCTTTCCATAGACTCAAGAACGTGAAGCCAAGGCTGAGATGCGGCGTAAAGCAAAGGAATTACAACAGGCCCGAAGAGATGCAGAGAGACAGGGGAAAAAAGCACCAGGATTTGGGGGATTTGGTAGTTCTGCAGTGTCTGGAGGCAGCACGGCAGCCATGATCACAGAGACTATCATTGAAACTGATAAACCAAAAGTGGCGCCTGCACCAGCCAGGTATTGTCTAGTATATTATCAGCAACCTAGGATGCAGAGGATGGCTCTATATGTGTGTGCTTCATGGGAGTGCTGTTTGGTTTCTAAGCTAGCTGTAAATAATGAGGACTTAACGATGGAAGCTATGATACTAAAGATTTAGATATATAAAAGACAGGAATAAAGGATATAACTATGTTATTTTTCCTTTTTATAAGAGAGTTCTACAAATTACACCATGATTTCTTCCTTTCTTTTGACAGCTGTCTTAAGTGGTAAAGTGGGGGAGGATTTAACTTTGTGGAATATGAATTTTTCTTTTTAAATATTATTTTATGGGTATAACTGCCCTACCTGTGCGTGCATATGTTCATTGTATTTGTGCCTGATGTCTGAGAAGCCAGAGGTGTGTGTCAGGTCACCTTGAACTGTAATACACAGGTGCGAGCAACATTATGGGTACTGGGAACTAGACCCAAGTCCTCTGCAGGAGCTGCAGATGCTCTTAGAATAATCAGGCTGTGTGTGTGTGTGTGTGTGTGTTTAATTCTTTTTAAATTTTATGTATATGCCTGCAAATATGTATGTGTACCACATTGGTGCCTGATACCTATAGAGGTCAGGAGAATACATTCAGCACTGGAATTAGAGATGATTGTGAGCCACCATGTTGGTGCTGGGAACCAAACCTGGGACCGCTTCAAGAACAAGTGCTCTTAACTTCTGAGCCATATTTCTAACCCAAGAATATGGTGTTTTAGCCTTAATGTTTCAGAAGAATCTGTGGCTGCTGAAAGTATATGCAAAATTTGTTTTTTTGTGCATAGTCACGTTTATCTAAATGGAAGATGCTATGTTTTCATCAGACCATTTATGACCATAATATTATAGCTTTTGTATTTGTGTACTTGATACTTATATATTTATATTAATAGTAGCTATCCATGTGTGCAAGTTCATATTACACTATCAGTGTTGTAGTTGTCCACCAACACTAGAAAACAGGTTTTCTCCTAAGATCTTCACATTCCTTCAGAGAAAGCTTTGTTGGTAGGAGGCTATGAATTAATGTTTGTGGTTTTTTTGTATTTTGATCATATATTTACTTGTTTTGTATTCTTCCACTTAGATCTTCAGGCCCCAGCAAGGCCTTGAAACTTGGAGCTAAAGGAAAAGAAGTAGATAACTTTGTGGACAAATTGAAATCTGAAGGTGAAACTATCATGTCTAATATGGGCAAACGTACCTCGGAAGCAACCAAAGTGCATGCTCCACCCATTAGTATGGAAAGGTGAGCGATGAGTTCTTCAAGAACAAACAATATGATTTTTTTAAACCATCTTTTTAAAAAAATTGTTCTTGTTGTTCTGTTTTTGTTTGTTTTTTGTTTGTTTGCTGTTTTTCAAGACAGGGTTTCTCTGTGTAGCCCTGGCTGTCCTGGAACTCACTCTGTAGACCAGGCTGGCCTCGAACTCAGAAATCCGCCTGCCTATGCCTCCCGAGTGCTGGGTTTAAAGGCGTGCGCCGCCACTGCCAGGCTGTTGTTCTGTTTTTCTTCAAGACAGGATTTCACTATGTAGCCCAGGCTCACCTGGAACTCAACTGTATAGATCAGGCTGGCATCAAATTCACAAGAGATCCTCCTGCCTCTGCCTCTCAAATGCTGGAATTAAAGAATTTTTATTATTTTTAGTTCATGTCTATCTGTGTGGGAGTTTGTAGAGTACAGGTGCCTGAAGAGGCCAAAGGTATCTTCCAGGAGTTGGAGTTACAGGTGGTTTTGAGCTACCTGTGTGAGTACTGGTACTCTCCTCTAGAAGAGCGGTGTGTGCCCTTTACTCCTGTGCCATCTCTCCAGTACTTAAAATTGTCTTTAAATTCTATCAGTTCTTGATTATTTATGTATTTATTTATTTTTGTGCTGGGGATCTAATATATTCCTGATATTAACTTAGAGTATGTTTTTTACCCCCACTTTAAATATCACTGGAGACTCAGCCATCTATTTCCTATAAAGTTTAAAACTTGCCTTTTATTGGCTAATTAGGTAAAGTAGCATTATGCCTGTTGTGTAGCTTGTCTCTTAAGCATGGCATGGTGGAACATGCCTGTGATCCCAGCATTTGGGAGGTGGACCCTGGAAGATCTGGAGTACAAGGTCAGCCTCAGTTATATGAAAACCTAGGTCAAAGAAAACAACCCTTGACTTACAGGGCTGGAGCTAGGTTAACCCATATTTTGTCTTGTCTTTTTCTAATTGTGATGGTTTGTATATGCTCAGCCCAGGGAGTGGCACTATTCAGAGGTGTGGCCTTGTTGGAGTAGGTGTGTTACTATGGGTGTGGACTTAAGACCCTTACCCTAGCTTTCTGGAAGTTAGACTTCCACTAGCAGCCTTCAGATGAAGATGTAGAACTCTCTGCTCTGCCTGAGCCATGCCTGCCTGGATGCTGCCATGCTCCTTCCTTGATGATAATTGTCTGAACCTCTGAACCTGTAAGCCAGCCCCAATTATATATTGTCCTTATAATGTTGCCTTGGTCATGGTGTCTGTTCACAACAGTAAAACCCTAATACACTAATTAAAACTAAAACGGAAAGTCAATCTTTAATATAAAATTTGTAAAAGTTTTCGAAGCAAATTAACATGCTTTTATGTATTTGAATCCAGTATAATTCAATTTGTCTTTTTATCTCAGGGCTGAAACAATTGATTGGTGGCATTTTTAAGCAATAGGTTAATCAAGTTCATATAATCAGGATGCAAATTTCTTGTCCTTTATCCCAGATCTACAGTTACTGATAGTTTGGAGGCCAACTGGAAGATGAGTCTGGGAGGCTACCACTGTCAAGTGTGTATAAATGGGGACTGTTTTGTTAGAAATGGACAGTTACATCTGGATAAATCTCCTCGCTCACTAAATTACTTGTGCTATTTTGGTTGTTTTGAGAAAAGCTTAGGCTTCATGCATTTTTTTAAAAAAATTAATTTATTTGTATTTTAAGTGCATTGGTGTTCTGCCTGCATGTATGTCTGTATGAAGGCATCAGATCCCCTGGAACTGGAGTTATAAACAGTTGTGAACAGCTGTATGAGAGCTGGGAATTGAATTCAGGTCCTTTGGAAGAACAGCCAGTACTCTTAACCAGTGAGCCATCTCTCCAGATTTTATTTATTTATCTATTCTTTAACTTATGTGTTGCACTTATGGGTCTTGTGCATGTGTGAGTGCAGGTGCCCACAGAAGCCAGAAGAGGGCATTGGATTCCCCTGGCACTGGAGTTTAAAGTTGTTGTGAGCTCACTACACATGGGTGCAAGGAGTTGAACTCAGGTCTTCTGTCAGAGCAGAATGTGTTCTTGGTCAATGGAGACTTCATATTTTTAAACACTATCACATAGAAATGAGAATTTAAGACTCTTTTCTAAGTGATTAAGTTACCTCGAGCACAAAATGAAATCTTATAAAAGGTAAAGTGGGGTCCTATATTACTAAGATTCTGATTTTTGTGTTTTTGAGTCTGGTGTCTTTGTTTTGGGAAGGAGCTAAGAGGCCGAGACAAAAAAAAAAAAAAAAAAGCCCAAAATATTCTTTGTAGCCACTGCAGTTTACCTAGCTTCAAAGTAATTCTAGAGCTGGGAAGATGGCTCAGCAATTAAGAGCACTGACTGGCTGCTCTTCTAAAGGTACCAAGTTCATATCCCAGTACCCTCATGGTGAATCACAGCCATCTGTAACTCTAGCTCTAGAGAATCCAATGCCCTCTTTTCTGGTGTCTGCAGGCACCAAGCATACATGTGGTGTACCAAGCAATAGGCATTAGGCACACATGCATATAGACATACGTTTCTATTACAGAATATGTATAGATTGTACTTATTAATTGTACTTACTAATAGCATTTTTTTTAGAAAGAGATTTTTTTTTAAAGATTTATTTATTTTTATTTATATGAATACACTTCAGACACACCAGAAGAAGGCATCGGATCCCATTACAGGTGGTTGTGAGCCACCATATGGTTGCTGGAAATTGAACTCAGGACCTCTAGAAGAGTAGTCAGTGCTCTTAACCACTAAGCCATCTCTCCAGCCCAGTAGCATTTTTTATTGTTATGTATTTCTAATCTCTATAGTAAAATTTTTTAAAAATGTATAAAAGTCTTCTCAACTATGTAAGTTTCATATGGTGGAGACAACCAATATTTACTACTTTTTGGACATTTTTCTGAGGGGATAGGATAATCTGTAGTATAGAAGGGAGTAAAAACCTGTGGCTTATCTCTTAAAAATCTTTATACAAAGCAAACATATATCTTTGTTATATTCTAGTGCTGTTTTAAAAAAAAAAAATCCACCATGATCAAGACAAGAAAGTTCTCTTACAATTTTGGAGTTCATGATCATCATGGACAGGAGTATTGTGAGCAGTAGTTGAGAGCTTACCTTCTGGTCCTCAGACAGCAGGCAAAGAGAAAAGAGCCTAGGCCTGATCTGGGCTTCTGAAACCTCAAAGCCAATCCCCAGTGACACACCTCCTTCAACAAAGGCCACATCTCCAACAAGGCTATACCTCCTAATTCTTTCTGTGTTTTTCACCAGCTGGGAGCCAAACGTTCAGATGCCATTCTCATTCAAACCACCACAACTAGACATAATTCCCAGGTGCATTTTCCATTAAATTATAGATAATGAGTAAATAGTAAATAGTTCTTTGTTGTGGTAAATCTCCAGCCCCAATAAGCCTGTGCAAAGAACACATAACTCGGTTATAATATTTATAAGCTGTACATCTAGATAGGGCAGATCTACCAGTACACTATTCCCTAGCTCTGAGATGCCCTGTTACTCATGACTCCCCCAGGCCACATGGTTCTGCTCTATCTTCCTTCCATCTTCCTCTCTCCTCTTTCTCCTCTCTCCTCCTTCCTCTCTCTCCCTCTCTCAAACCTCCAGCCCCCTTCCCCTTCCACTGCCCAGTCACAGGCTCTAGCCTTTATTTGACCAGTTAAAATGAGAAGAAGGTTCACATGAAAACACCTAAGTCCGTGATCCACTCCTCACAGGGGCAACCCCTCTTGAGAAAGCAGAATTAGCATCAAAATATAAACAGCACCAGGGCAATCCACAACAGTGCTTGCCATGTGTGTAAGGCTCTGGGTTCAATTCCTAGAGGCATAAAAGAAGAAAACTCTAGTCAGGTGGTACTGGTGCACACTTTTAACCCCAGCACTCAGAAGGCAGAGGCAGGTAGACCTGGTCTACAGAGTGAGTTCCAGGACAGCCAGGGCTACACAGAGAAACCCTGTCTCACCCCACCCCATCCCACCCCAAAATAGAAGACCCAAGAATTTACTTACTTGAAATCATAGCAATGTGACATCTAAATGCAGTGTTTTGTCCTAAATAGGATCCATTACTGTGTCTTGTGATAATGGACAACTGATACACTTTTGGTAGTTAGATCAAAGTATTAATTCAGTATAAATTCATGAAGTTGACTATTTCAATAACATGGCTATATAAGAGAATATTCTTAAGCATTCTAGGCAAGCACTTTAATACTGAACTTCAAGAATGCCTTTGTTCTTGAAAGGATACAGTGTTTAGAGTAGAAGGCTGTGGTGTTCATAGCCTGCCTCTTAGTAGTTCATGGAGACAAAAGTCAGTGCATGTGTGTATAGAGAACACTGAGAGTCTGAGAGAGTGCAGATAGTGAGACAAATGGGGTGTGACGCTAGCAGTAGGTAACCAAGGTAACACTTGGTAAAGTATATGCGGTCTTTGTTCACATTTTATTAATTTTTTAGGGTGTATCTTGATCATACTCACCCCTGGGTTAACCCTCTCACTTCCCTGGGACTCTTCAACACGTTCCCTCCCACATTCATGACTTCTCATTATTTTTTTTCCTTTTTTTTTTCTTTTTGTAAACCACCAGATCCAGTTAGTGTTGCTTGCTAGAATGTTTAATGATCTTGTTACTTGATCTTGTCCACATAACATACTTGCAGTGAGTTCGTGAGTGCAACAGCCTATTGTGTCCGGAAGACAGCAGTCTATGAACTCTTCCCTATCCTTTGGCTCTTGGCCCTTTTGCACCCTTTCTTCTGTGAGCGTCCCTGAGCCTAGAGTAGAAGGTATTAATAAAGATGTACTGTTTAGGGCTGAGCACTCAACAAGCTATTCTCAGCACTTTGAAGAGTTAGGAGTCTGCATTGGTGCCAACTGCAGACTTTTCTAGCCAAGATTGGGAGCAACACTAATCTGTGTATAAACATAAATATTTATGGAAGCAGTATAATGATGTACCTATTTAGCAAAAAAACAGTAATAAGTTTTCCACTAAGGCTTTAACTGGGTTTACAGTTAAACCATGGACTTTAACTGGGTTTACAGTATCATACATGAATTCCCTCTTGTGAAGTGTAGGCCTCAGATCAAACCAGAAAGCAGTTGGTTACCCACCTATAACTTACATACCATTTTTGCACCATTGGGCATAACTTGCCTGGCAGGTCAATAGTACAGCATTCAGGATCTAGTACTTGGTAAGGCCATTTATCTTTTCTCCCCAGTGGCCTGCATAGTACCTTCCAGCACTGACAGCTAGCCAGCAGGGAAGTTTTCAGGTCAGTTCCACCAATTTCCCTGTGTCCTGCAAGCAAAGTGAGTTGTATCTTCAACAGTAGTCTCTTTTTTTTTTTTTTTTTTTTTTTTTTGGTTTTTTCAAGACAGGGTTTCTCTGTGTAGCCCTGGCTGTCCTGGAACTCACTCTGTAGACCAGGCTGGCCTCGAACTCAGAAATCCACCTGCCTCTGCTGGGATTAAAGGCGTGCACCACTACTGCCTGGCCAACAGTAGTCTTATCATCTAGTTAAGGTGAGCAAACAAGAGCAGTGGCAATAGCCTGTGTTGTTTCAGAGGCCATATATTCCCATACTTGGCACAGAGATTTTTCTTTAATAAAACGTATCTTCTCGGGGAAACACTGTCTACCTTTACAGATATGTTGAAATTCCTTTTTTAAAAAATTATGTTTCTTATTTGTTTTTGAGACAAACACTACATAAAACTTGCTATGTAGAGCAGGCTGGCCTTGACTCACAGAGATCGTCTCATCTGCCTCCTAAGTGTTGGGATTTAAAGACAGTACTACTACACCTGGCTTTTATTTTTTTTAATTTACTTACAAAGTAAGTTTACTTTTGGCGTTACTGTTTTCTTTCTTCCTTTGTTTCCTTCTTCCTTACTTGTTTCTTGAAACATGTGACACTCTCTATAGGAGCCCACGTTCAAATTTGTAAGACTACTCCTGCTTTAGCTCCTTAGTGCTCAGATTGTAGGCATGGGCTTCCATGTCTTCTTAATATGATTTTCTTTTTATTATTATTTATTTTATGTATATGAGCACACTGTTATTGTCTTCAGACACATCAGAAGAGGGCATCAGATTCCATTACAGATGGTTGTGTGCCATCATATGGTTGCTGGGAATTGAACTCAGGACCTCTGCAAGAGCTGTCAGTGCTCTTAACCCCTGAGCCATCTCTCCAGCCTGTGATTTTCATGTTGAAGGTTTTCTTTATTTTTTTTTTTCTCACTGCTACCTGGTATGCATTTGTGTACATACCTCTCCTATGTAGTTGCTACTATAAACTACTATAGACCATTCTTAAGTAGATAACACTTTGTTGTTTCATGCATGAGAAATTTTTTATTTACTTTTTTCAGATTGTGTGTGTGTGTGTGTGTGTGTGTATACACTGTTGCATCAGACACACCAGAAGAGGGCATTGAATCCCATTACAGATGGTTGTGAGCTACCATGTGGTTGCTGGGAATTGAACTCAGGACCTCTGGAAGAGCAGTCAGTGCTATTAACTACTGAGCCATCTCTCCAGTCCCAAGAGTTTATTTTTAAGATAAATTCTGGAAAGGCTTTGTGTGTGTGTGTTTGTGGGGTCTCTGTAAACACCATGGCCAGCTGCGTGTCCATCCATGAACCCCACAAAGTGTGAAGTTTTTTTAACAAACTTGTTTGATGGGCTGAAGAGATGGCTCTTGTGGAGGATCTGGGTTGGATTCCCACTACTAGGCGATGAGTTTACAGCCATCCCTAATTCCAGTTCCAGGGGATCTGTTGCTCTCTTCTGACTGCCTAAGGCATAAGACATGCACTTGGTAATGCACATACATTCATGCAGGCAAAATACCCAATGAATAAGTGTTTTTAAAGTGTGTGTGTGTGTGTGTGTGTGTACTTATGCCACAGTATAGGTATGAAAGTCGGGCAGCCTTTGGTTCTTTTGTAGGTTCCAAAAGTTGAGCTCAGATCATTAAGCTTTGTGCTTTTACTCACTGAGCCATCTTGTAGGCTTCAAAAGAGTATAATGCTTTAATTGAGGCTAATCACTATTAAACGCCAAAATAGCATTGAGTTCTGGTTTCTTTGCTTTCTTTATAAATTTATTTTTAATCTTTTAAAATTATGTATAAATTTGTGTTTGGGAAGGGTGGTGTTATGTGCTCATGAGCGCAGGTACATAAGGACTCCAGAAATGGGCTTTGGCTGCAGCTAGAGTTACAGGTGATTGTAAGCTGCCCCATTTGAGGTGCTGGGAACCAAACTTGGGTCTTTGTATGAGTAGTATGTATTCTAACAGCTGAGCCATCTTTCTAGACCCTTCTCTTTCTTTCTAAGTATAGGGTCTCTTGTGGTTCAAATTGACCTTCAGCTCACTATGAGCCACACGATGGCCTGAACTCCTGATTCTCCTCCCAACTCTACCTCCCAAGTACACATCCAAATCAGTACCATCATACCTGGTTTTATGTGGAGCTGGGGATCACTCAGTGCTTCATGATGCTAGACAAACGCTACCAACTTAACTCCATCGCCAACCTGGTTACTACATTCCTGACATACTGATTGTTGTTGACATCCTTCTGTTCTGTAGTGTGCATATGAAGATTGAAGAAAAGATCACACTAACCTGTGGGAGAGATGGAGGATTACAGAATATGGAGTTGCATGGCATGATCATGCTTAGGATCTCAGATGACAGATTTGGCCGGATTCGTCTTCATGTAGAAAATGAAGATAAGAAAGGGGTGCAGCTACAGGTATAGAGAGGCTTTTTCATACTGAGTACTAGCATAGTCTCTGTTCTGGATTTTCTATTTGATTTTTGCAGTAAATTGAATACAGGCTCTCGCTCAAGCTAGGCTCAACTATAGTCTTGGCCATCTTTTTTTAAAGATGGTCTAAAATCTTAAGTCTTTATAGAAGGCAAATCTTTCCACAAGATTGATTTTATTTATATATATATATATAAAAATTTATTAGGAACCCTATTTATTCACCATGTAAGCCCAGAGATGTTTATTTTCTGGTATCCGTCCTCTTCTTTCTTTCTGTCTTTTTTTTTTTTTTTTTTTAATGTGCTGTAGTTGAGACAAGGTCTCACATAGGTCAGACTGATCTCAGACTCACTATTTAACAGAGTATGACCTTGACCTTCTATTTGTCTGATCCTCCTCCTTCTAACTTCAGAGTGCTAGGACTGTAGGCAGTTGAATCCAGAGCCCCATATATGCTAGGCAAGTTCTTTGCCAACTGAGGTACATTTTCAGCTTCTTCTTTTTTATTTTTAGTGCATTTATTTATTTATTCTGTATGTGTCTGTGTTGTGTGCTTACGTTTATATGTCTGTGTGGGCATGCATGTGCCATGTCACATGTGTAGAGGGCAGAGGATAACTTTCAAATGTTGGTTCTCTTCCCTTCTTTGTGAGTCCCAGGGACTGAGCTCAGGTTATTGCTTAGAAGCAAGAGCCTTTACCTACTGCTGGCCCCTTCATTTGTCACTCTGAACTTCAGGCTTCCTTCTCTTCTCATTACAGACCCATCCAAATGTGGATAAAAAACTTTTTACTGCAGAGTCTCTCATTGGCTTGAAAAACCCAGAGAAGTCATTTCCAGTCAACAGTGATGTAGGGGTACTAAAGTGGAGACTACAGACAACAGAGGAATCTTTTATTCCTTTGACAAGTAGGTATCTGTGATGCGAATTCTCTTATCTTCATTGCCATAGCAAGTTCTTTTTGGCAAGGTGACTTTTCAAAATGTAATTGATGCTGTATGTTATATATTTGAATTAATCATTTTAATTTTTTAAAAGATTTATGTGTATGTGTCTTTGAGTGGATGTATGCCACCTATGAATAGGTGTCTGTGAAGGCCAGAAGAAGTCATCAGATCTCCTGGAGCCGAAATTACAGATGGTTTTGAGCCACCAGTGTATAGTTTACATTAGGATGCTATAGGTCTGCAGTTGCTGGTCAGCTCTATTTGCCATCTTGACATTTCCTTTCTTCCATCTTGATCTTAGCCCAGTGGCCAAGAACAGCTGTACTCTTTTTCTAAAGCTGAGGTGTCATGGCCTTGTTTTTCTTCTCAGTTAATTGCTGGCCTTCTGAAAGTGGAAACGGCTGTGATGTCAACATAGAATATGAACTACAGGAAGATAATTTAGAACTCAATGATGTGGTCATCACCATTCCACTCCCGTAAGTGAAATTCTCTTTAATGATCCTTATCCGTGTGTTGATTTGTAGAGCTGGTTTCTGGGGCTTGGGGATGAATTTTGGAGTCAGTACCTCACTGAATATCCATTCTGAAAGGTTTGCTTGTTTTCTTCCCCCTGTGGTAATGCTGATTAAATCTAGAGGCTTAAACACAGCAAGAGCTCTACCACTGAGCTATATATATTCCCAGTTCTCTTTTTACCTGTTTTGAGACAGAGTTTCACAAAATGGCCCAGACTGCCCTTTCTTAATCTCACAAGTAGCTAGGATTATAGTCTGAAGCACTAGGTATAACTGATACTGCTTCTTCATAAGTACCAGTTGTTCATCACTCTGGAGGAAGAGGATCTCTTGAGTTCGAGGGTAGCCTGGTCTACAGAGCAAGTTCTGGGGTTATACAAACCCAGTTTCCAAAAACAATCAGTTGATTAAAAAATAAATTAAAAACCAGTTGTGGTATGGTGGCACAGGCCTCTAATTCTAACACCCGGAAGGTAGAGACAAGAGGGTCAGAGCTTTGATCCTGGGCTTGTGTGACCCTGTTTTGAGGAAGAAAGAAGGTGTGGTGGGGATGGTGACTAGTGTAAAGGAAGGCAGACACATATGGCTTTCTAGTAAACGGTAATTCTTTTTGAACAGAAATCAAGAGGTAGAGAGTAAAATACTTATGGGAAAGGGGACCAGGTGGTGAACATGTCCTATGCCTTGAGTTGGTAGACCTCATAGACAGTGTACATTTGTCAGTGTGCATGGAGCTGTATACTTCGATTGGTTTGGTTTGGTTAGGATGAAATTTTTGTGACAGAGTCTTACTATGTAACCCTGGCTGGTCTGAATTCCGAGATCCACCTTACTCTGTCTCTTAGTGCAGTGGTTAAAGGCTTCACCACCATGTTGAAGTGTGCTTTACATTGTGGAAGGGGTGAAATTTACTTTGAAGCCAAGACAAATTAATTGTAGTGCTAGAGCTGTTTTCTTGAATTAGGCTCCACTTTGTAGTCTTCCCAAGGCCAGGAGGATAAACCCATTTCTAGTCAAACCTTTCTTGTACATTTCCAAGAAGCTTAGTCTGCCAGCCTGTGTTTCCCTTCTCTTTCACTGAAGGTGGGAGTGTGTTTTGGATACAGTATACTTACCTCGGTTTTATTTAGTTTTCTAGAAACTCAATGATTGACATGAAGCATGCAGTGCAGTAAGTTTTGACATGTATATACCTGGGAAACTTTCAGCACAGGCAAGATAAACACGTATGTCAAGCTGGGTGTGGTGGCTTACACACTAATCCCAGCACTTGGGTGACCAAAGCAGAAGGATCCTCTGAGTTTGAGTTCCAGGTCAGCCTAGGCTATGGAGTGAGACCCTGTAACACACACATGCATCTTAACATTTTCGTTCCAATGATGTCTTGTGTACTTCACTGGCATATTCTCAAAGTCCTCTGGAAATATCATTTGTGTCTCCAGTAGAGTGCGCACTGTCATTACCTCAGCCCTGCCATAGGCAATACAGGGTTTAATTGTGAGCCACAGAGTATTCCTATTGTTATATGCCTCAACTTTTATTGCAACCAAATAATACTTAATTTCTAGTTTTGTTTCCTTTGATTACTGAGGGATTTATCTTGGCCAAGTCTAATTTAGTCAGGCTTATTTCTGCTCTCTCACACTCGTGCTATGTCTCTCTGTCTCTGTTTCTCTCTTTCTCTGTCTCTCTGGACAGGCTTTCTCTGTCCTGGAACTCTCTGTAGACCAGGTTGGCCTCGAACTCATAGAGATCCACTTGCCTCTACCTCCCAAATGCTGGGATTAAAGGCATGCTCTGCCCTGCCTGGCTTTATTTCTGCTTTTTAAAATACTCTGTATTACCAATTGTTTTACTACTCTGAAGTGATACCATGACCATGCCAGCTTTAAAAAAAAAGAAGGCATTTTTTTAAAAAAAGATTTTATTTATTATGTATATAGCATTCTGTCTGCATGCATGTTTGCAGGCCAGAAGAGGGGTACAAAATCTCACTATAGATGGTTATGAGCTGCCATGTGGTTGCTGAGGATTGAATTCAAGACCTCTGGAAGAGCAGATAGTGCTTTTAACCTCTGAGCCATCTCTCCAGCCCCCCTATAAAGGAAAGCATTTAATTGGGGCTTGCTTACAGGTTCAGAGGTTTAGCACATTATTGTCATGGCAGGAGGCATGGTGGCATGCAGACACACATGGTGCTGGAGAGGGGCTAAGAGTTGTACATTCATATCCTTAGGCAGCAGGTACAGTGAGTCACTGGGCCTGGCTTGAGCTCCTGAAACCTCAGAGCCTATCCCCAAGTGACACACTTCCTCCAAAAGGGCCGCATCTACTCCAACAAGGCCACACTTCATAATAGTGCCACTCCCTGTGGGCTTAGAGGAGCTGTTTTTTATTCAACCCACCATGCCAATATTTCCATTAATAGGATTAACCAGCCTTGAGAGGCAGGAGAGTTCTGATTTCAAGCCTCTGTTATACAAAAAGGCCCTAATTTGAAAAAAAGTATAATAATAGGGTGACTGTCTTCACAAGTCAGTTGTTCCTTCAGAACAAAAAATAGCTACCTTGAACAGTGGTAGGACTTGGGCACTACTGATGGGTGGACTTTGTTTGTTGAGATTTATTTTACTAGACTATTTTTGGAATGCCACAGTTTTTAGGTCTCTCTGTCTACTCTATAATTATGGCTGTGGTGGTTTCCTGTGTCTTCATTCAACTTTGCAGTGGCCTGAAGAAATCTTTGAAAAACATTTTATCCCAGTATCTATAGCAGATTAGAATTCAGTCAGAACTGGAAATGGAGAAGGAACAAACACTGTAAAATTGATAAGAAAGTCTTTTAGTCTTTTGCCACCCTTAAAGTAGTCTTTGTTTTCCTCATTTACCCTTCCCCTAATGTAAGCATTGAGTGTCACTGGTGAACTAAAAGAGAGTAAATTTAGAATCTGTGGGAGTAGGTGACACTGCCTGTCAGCCGTTTGTGGGAGTACAAAGTACATCCTAACTAGCCCCGAATCTTCTGTAACCGAAGACAACCATGAATCTCTTTTTCCAGTCTGTTTGCCCACACCTTGTAGTCATGCTTTCACTTTGCATCTACCAAATAAATCCACTAAGTTATAATCAGATCACCTCACTAGCATTGGCTTCAGTGAGGTTTGAAACATTCTGAACTCTTTTTGGGGAAAAAAGTCTTCTCAGAGATCTCTCTATTACTGGTGTATAATTGGTCTACTACCAAACTGCTTTATTTTCATGTTATTTATTAAAGAGTTTCATGGTTAAAAAGTCCTTAACAGGGGGCTGCAGAGATGGCTCAGTGGTTACAAGCACTGGCTGTTCTTCCTGAGGACCAGGTTCAATTCCCAGCACTCCCATGGCAGTTAACAATGGTTTGTAACTCCTGTTTCAAGGGATACAACACCCTCATACTGACATATATAGTCAAAACACCAATAAATATAAAATACATTTTAAAAATGTCCTGAACAGGCTAGCAAACCATTAGTGATTTTTACAATGAAAATATTTTTATAGACATCTGCAGTCTTGTGCTCTGGTAGCTCCCAGGTCTAGTTAGCCCCAGGCCGTATCCTGAGTGCCTGCTGTTCTAGTTGTCTCTCTCAACAAAAGGAGTTAAGTGATGTCCTTAGCCAAGGTATTACGACTTTGACCCTTAAAGTTACCAAGCAGCATAATTTTTAGAGAATTTGAGGCAGACTTTGAAATATGTAATCACATTTGAGGTTGGTTTTCCTTGTTGGAGTTCTCTGAGCTCTAGACATCTACACTGACCAATGTTTCTCATGACAGATCGGGTGTTGGCGCGCCTGTGATCGGTGAGATCGATGGGGAATATCGACATGATAGTCGGAGAAATACCTTGGAGTGGTGCCTGCCAGTGATTGATGCCAAAAATAAGAGTGGCAGCCTGGAGTTCAGCATTCCTGGGCAGCCTAACGACTTCTTCCCTGTTCAAGTTTCTTTCATCTCCAAAAAGAATTACTGCAACATACAGGTACTCTGTTGTAACAGAAGGCAGGTGTTGGAAAGGCAGGACAAGTGTGATAGGCAGCACAGTTTCATGTCGAGGCAAAACCCAAAGTTGAAGTCTTCTGCAGACTCCAGTTCGGACTCAATCATCATACTTTTCTTTTCTTTTCCCCCTTTTATGACAGGGTCTGCTTATGTAGCCCCGGCTGGCCTAGAATTGGCTATGTAGACCAGGTGCCCTCCAACTCATCGAGGGCTGCCTTCTGAAGGCCTTTTGTTTTAAATCTTCTGTTTGTAGGGCCAGAAAGTTCTGCAGATACAGAGTACGTACTGTCTTGTAGAGAACTTGGTCCTGGTTCCCAGCACCAACCAGAACTCCAGTTCCAGTGGATCCAATTCCCTCTACTGACCTCTACAGGCACCAGGCACATAACTACATACACATTAAATAAAATCTAAAAAGAAAAAACAAATTTATTTTGTGTGTATGTATATGTGGGACCATGTGTGTGCCAGCACACTTGTGGAGGTCAGAGGAGGACGGGTTAATGGAGTCAGTTCTTTCCTTCGCAGCAGCAAAGCAAGCACCTGTACCTATTAAGCTATCCTGTTGGTCTCAGATTTCTTCTCTAGATAAAGTTTAAAAATAAAAAAAAAAATCTCATATGAAAGTGCTTGCTGATTGTACGTGATTATAGTGATATACACTAAATTTGTTCTAATTCCATATATCTTAAAGTCTATTTGCATATCCAGTGCCTTGTTGTTGCTTTACCTTTTACCCAGGAAATCACACTCCTTTATGTATTTAATTGTGCTGAAAATCCAACTTGGAGCCCCAGCATGCTAGACAAATGCTTTATTATTGAGTTATACTCTTGGCCCCCAATTTTTTTTTTTTTAAAGAAGCAAAATTTCTGCATAGAACTGGAAACACAGCTCAGTAAATAGTGCTTGGTTAGCATACCTAAGCCCTGAGTGTTAAAAAATGTGATTCGGAGCCTTGCATAGTGGCTCACACCTTTAATCCCAGCACTTGGGAGGCATAAGCAGGCCGATTTCTATGAGTGTGAGGCCAGCCTGCTCTAGAGAGCAAGTTCCAGGATAGCCAGAGCTACATGGAGAAACCCTGTCTCAAAAAACAAAAGCAAACAAACAAGCAAACGAGAAGAAAGCACTATTTCCTGCGGCTGGAGAGACTGCTCAGTAGTTGAGAGCACTGGCTGCTCTCCCAGAGGACCGGGTTTAACTCGCAGTACTTACATGACAACTCACATGTGATTCCCAGCTGACCCAGTGCCTACTTTTGGCTTTTGCTTTCACCAGACACAAAATGATGCACAAACATGAACGCAGAACACCCATACACATAAAATAAAATGTAGAAAAAGATCTTGCAGCATAGTCCGGCTTTGGACACAAGAGACTGAGATGGATTTAGTAAGCAGTGCAGGAGAGGAGCAAGCTTATTTAGGATCAGAATGTTAAATCGATCGTCCTTATAGAATGTCTGGCTTTCTTGGGTTTTCTACAGCAGGCTGAGCCTTGCCACTCATTCTGACTTTTACTTGTGGCAGCTGCTGTCTTACTGTAGCAGTCATTTTTCTCTAGAAGACAGATTAGATGATGACACAAGTAACAAGTATGAGCTCTGAGTACTTTTTGGTATTTCCAAGGTACCGTTAGTGCTGCTTTTAGAGAATGATGTAATCTGTAATGAGAATGTGGTTAACTTCTCGGAGACTTACCATTCTTTTTTCCTCTCCCCTCCCTCTCTTTATTTTTCTAGGTTACCAAAGTGACCCAGGTAGATGGAAACAGCCCTGTCAGGTTTTCTACGGAGACCACTTTCTTAGTGGACAAATACGAAATCCTGTAATAGTAAGAAGGGAAAGTTGAAAAGGAGGGATTTCGGATTAATAAAGAAGAAGCCAAAAGTGGCTGAAGAGTTTTTCCAAATTTACAAGCCATTGGAGATCCCCCCTCCCCTTTTCTGATACAGTGCACGTTCTCTGCGCGCAAGGACCCTCAACTCACGCCCAGTGTTGCGGTGTCACAGAGACATTTTTGACAAGAAATGACACTGACATAAAGGGAAAGGCTGCGATTTCTTTGGCAGATTTTACTGGCCAGAAGGAAGCCAGCTCTCCAGGGAATGCCCCAGTAAATAGCTCTTCTGCCTTCACCTAAGTCTCCTTTTATTTTAAGCCCTAAATATAGGTATATTTCATACTTTTATTTAAAAAGTTTTCTCTATAGATTTGAGTGCTTCACACCCTTTACTTCTGTTTTCTTTTGGTACACTTAGTCACACTCTGGGGTCATCTGTCTGTAGGTATTGTGTTCAGCACTCTGAGAACAAGGTTATCTTACCCATTCTTGCCATTAGACAGTACCATTGAAGGGATGTGGAGTCTAAAAGTTGAAATACAAGGTTGTCCTGTTTCTCTCCTGTATCCATCCATTGCTCCATTTCTTTATGAAGTCGTTCCCTTGTGAGCCCTGCCCTTTTAGTTGCAGGCAGTACTGTGAATCCCATTTATATCAGTACTAAAGGTAGCTAGCTGAGAAGCATCTTTTACATGTACACAACTTTTCAAGATGCCTGACAAGATGGCTACTTCAATTTTCACATGTAATCATGTCTGCTGCTAATACTACCCAGACTTACAGTTCTCTACATGCTGTGGGACAATTGAGTTGAGGCATAGTCACTCAAGGTATCGTAGTCCACTTAGATTCCTTGTGTCCATCTCCTCCCCCTTCCCAGATGCTCTTCCCTTCATCAGTCTTTCCAGCAGAAATTAGTCTACTGAGTCTGTGCCATTTCTTATTAGCCCTAAACTTACACTGAAAAGACCCCATCTTCACCATTTGAGTGGTAGCATTTTGAGAGGCAGGTGATCATATTGGTATGTAGTGAAGGGTTACTTAAATATACCCCATCTAACCTGACATTCACCACCTGCCTGTCTGTCCTTGTCTCTGAAAACCTTAATCCTCCTCAGCCTTTTTGGTGTCATCATGTAATAATTGTAGAAGTCTCTCAGCTCATTATGATCCATTACCTTTTCAATGGAGGCTGAATCAGCCAGTCCCACCAAGCTTTGCACTGGGTGGGGTGGATGGTCGGTTGCTGCAAGGCTGCAGGCTATAACAATGGGAAGCAGTAAATGACAGTAGATGACTTCCACTCTCAGGTGGCTGCAGAGCAGAGCTCTCACTCTGAACCCCTGGCCTTCCCTGGCAAGAGTATCCTATCCATGAAGCAGACCAGTCACACAAAAGGCTGTGGCTGGGATGGCTTGCCAAAGAAATTTCTAGCCTTTCCCTTTCCCCTAAACTGCATCAGGGAAGAATCCTTATCTCTAGCTTGGTTTTCACTCAAGGTTTTCTGAGGAAGGGGATAAGAAGTCAGTCATGTAGTAAAATAGACGAGGAATCCTATTAATCCAGTTGTATTTCAGAGTTGTTCATCCCTATGATTTTTAAAGTCAAGTTTAATTTCACAAAGACTTTTTTCTGAAATTACTTTTGGGGTAATATTTAAAATGAGAGACATTTTGTAACCCTGTAAAATACATAGGGAATATAACATTCCAATGTACACAATGAAGGCAAATTCTTTAATCAAATAAAAGAGTATTATAAAATGAGATGTTTACTGGACTCTAACTTTGAGGTCTGCTTAGTGATTCATGATACTGTAATAGGATCTAAAATTAAAGATTAATGACATGTTTTTTAAAAAGAAAACAATCTATCCAAGTGTATTCATTGCCTTGTCTCCATTTCCCAGGTATTGTGCCTCTGCTGTGTGTATTTGAGTACACACAACTCAATCCTGGCAACATAGTTTTTAGTAGGATTAAGGCTTCTTAGAGCTTTTGCCAGGTCTGGAGTCTTCCATTTTGTCAGCAGTTTAGAGTCAGTCAAATGAAGTGTTTTTTAAAGGATAGCATTCTGCAGTATCCTGGAGCATTCCCTTTGTCAGACAGAGTAAATGAACAAGGAAGGAAGGTATGGAAATTTGCTTATTTCCTCAAACAGCTCCTTAGCAAACATGGTAGTACTTGCCTTTGGTCTCAGCACTTGGGAGACAGAGGCAGGTGCATCTCCATGAGTTTGAGGCCAGCCTGGTCTCCATAATGAGTTCCCAATACTATCCAAGCCCACCTAAGTAAAAGGTAATACAACATGGAAATGAAAAAGGAGTGTGTATGTGTGTATGTATGTATGTATGTATGAATGTATAATTACTGATATGTATAGACTATTGAGTCCATTTAATGTTGCCCTAATTAGTGCACATGGGTATAGTTCTGTCCACTGTAATTTTGACAACCTACCTGATGCTCTACCTCTGAAGAAACATGACTTTCTCTCCACTGATAACTATTAACTGCCTATAGCATCTTAACTAGGAGTCGGATCTTGTAAGATATCCCCCCACAGAGAGAGCTCAGTTGGCAAAGTGCCTTCCATGCAAAAACCCAATCCCAGCGTCCTTGTAAAACCTGGGTTATGGTGGCCCCGCAGTGGTGGTGCATGCCTTTAATCAGAGCACTCAGGAGGTAGAGGTAGGCAGATGTCCAAGTTCAAAGCCAGCCTGGTCTAAAGAGTGATTTCCAGGAGAGCCAGGGCTACACAGAAATTCTATCCTGAAAAATAAAAAAAGAAAAAGAAAAACCACAACTCTATCCAGGGGCTAGAGTAATGGCTCAGTAGTTAAGAGCACTTGGTGCTCTTACAGAGAACCTAGGGAGTTGGTTTCCAGCACCTATACTATGGCTCAGAACTATAATTCCAGTTCCAGGGGATCTGCCCTCTTCTGGCTTCTATGGGCACCAAGCACACCCACAGTGCACACCTTTAATCCAGCATTTGAGAGGCAGAGGCAGTCAGATTTCTGTGAGTTCCAGGCCAGCCAAGATTACATTGTGAGACGGTATCTTTGAAAAACAGAAGAGTGAGGAGTATGCTTCTTACCTTGTAGGCTTCTGAGAAGCAAAGCCTTAGGAGTGACCCTTTACTACAAAACCATCCCCCTCCTTTCCTTGCACCTTTTCATAGACACACTTGCAGCTCTCATGCTTTTTCAACACATTGGGTAGGAAAACACTAATTGTTGGTGGCTATACATTGCTGTTCTCCAATGGTAAGACAAATCTCTAACAACACTGTGCCTCACTTTGTGCCAGGGAGTTTGTGACTGACACAAAGCAGGCCTTTATAAAATCGAGGTCACCTTGCCCTACTAGGCTTTTTCTGCTCACAAACAGAAGTCAAGTTGTCTTGCAGTTTTAGAAGCGTGGACTTCTCATGTCCCCTGACAAAAAAGGAAAGGTCTTTTACTTTGCTACTCATTGGGCAGGGCTAAGTGATCATATGACTGAGGACAGCAATGTGACCCAACAAAACCATAAACTTACTCAAAATATTTTTTTCTTGCTAATTTTTAATTTTTAGTATTTCCAATGTGTTTGTGTCTGATTGAGTGTAGATAGATCTCACATGAAGGTGGATGCTGGCAGAGGCCAGAGGCATCAGCCTCCCTGGCATTGGGGTCATAGGGGTGGTAAGTCACTTGGTGTGGATGAACTAAATTCTGGTCCTCCCAAGCAGTTTACTAAGCCATCTCTCCAGCCCCATTTGTTTGTTTGTTTTAGTTGTTGTTGGTTGGTTTGCTTTGGTTTTAAAATAACTTTTGTTGCCACCAGCTTTGGTGGCACATGCCTAATTCCAGAGGCAGAGGCAGGCAGATCTACAAAGAAATCCAGGGCTTTACAGAGAAACCCTGCCTCAAAAAAAAAAAACACCAAAAAACAAAGTTTTAAAAATAATTTTTATTGTCTTATACTTTTTTAAATTTAAAAATTATTTTATGTGTATGAGTGTTTTGCCTACGTATGTATATGTGCATCACTTGAGTCCTGGTACCAGCAGAAGTCACAGGAGGGCATTGTATTCCTTGAGACTAGAGTTGGAGACCATTTTGAACCACATACATATGGATGCTGGGAATCAAACCCAGGTCCTCCAGAGGATCCGCCAGTGGTCTTAACCACTGAGCCAACTCTATAGCCCCCAATTAGACTCTTTTAACTCATTTACATGATTCTTGAGTCCCATCTTTATACATGACAAGTTGTGTTACAATGTCAAATAGTTGAAAACACCTCATAGCTCCTAAACATCCTAATCCAGTCCTGGGAAACTGTCCCGTTTGATCAGGTTTATTAACAAACCAGAACGGAACTATCTGAAAGAATGGCCCTGCAGATCCAAGGCAACGAGAGAAACAACTGATTTTATTTCCCAAATAAGTGTGTATGCCATGCTGGAGATCGCATTCAACACTTTGCATACCAAACAGCATGTGCTACATGTGCTGCACTCCTAGTCCTCAGTCCTTGTTCTCCTTTGCTCATAGGCACGTCCTGAGCCACAGAAGTAGACATGACCAAGTCTCAGTAGTCTTTAGTCCTGGCCAAATTTCCCACACTACCTGATTGCATTAGGTTTGCCTACAAGTGTGGACTATGCAAATTTTGTAAGACCAACTGATAAAATAATGGCTTACCACTGTTAAGGTAAAGTTTGAGTACTCTTTTTACCAAAATGGATGGAGTGAGGCGGTACCTGGCATCACTGATGACACCACACCTACACCACACCCACACCAATGTGGTATTTAGGACCCAAAGGGGTCACAGAGGTGTACGATGCAACTTTTCCTAGGGAGACACAACACACAGGTCTATTTACCCACAGCAAACCAAAGTAAATATACCACCCATCTTAGGGTTTCCATTGCTGTGAAGAGACACCGTGGCCAAGGAACTCTTAGAAGGGACATTTAACTGGGGCTGGCTCACAGGTTCAGAGGTTCAGTCCATTATCATCATGGCAGAAAGCCTGGCAGCATCCAGGCAGACATGGTGCTGGAGAAGGAGCCAAGAATTATACATCTTGATCCAAAGGCAATCAGGACAAAACTGACTTCCAAGCTG
The DNA here is from genome assembly GCA_019843965.1 of Rhynchomys soricoides. Classification (NCBI taxonomy): domain Eukaryota; kingdom Metazoa; phylum Chordata; class Mammalia; order Rodentia; family Muridae; genus Rhynchomys; species Rhynchomys soricoides. The sequence goes on along the minus strand of JADRCH010000188.1, from coordinate 117,061 downwards.
CTAGAAAGAGGGTCTCTAAGCCTACCCCCACAATGACACATTTCCAACAAGGCCATACCTAGTAGTGCCTCTCTCTGGGCCAACCACCACACTACCAAAGTCCAACTTAGTAAACCAGTGAGTTTTACGGTGGTTTCTTTATTTTTATTGTAGTTGCTTATGGGTGATAGGTTACTTACAGGAGTAGAATTGACTCAAAGATAGGTAAATCACAAGCCCACCCCAGCATGAGAGCTCCCAGAGCTGGGAACCCTGAGCACAATACAGAGCCTGCAGGCTGCTCAACAGCCTGGAGAGCAGCTTTTCCAAATGATTTAGTTGGTTTAAACCTCTTCTAGGCAGCTGTTGTGGTCTGTCTTGTTTGAAGCTCAGTTTGTCTGAGAAGCACTCTTGGCTTGCTTTTATTCCTTACTGTGGCAGGGAGGGACCTAGAGAATCTGGTCAGTTTCAGGGACTTCCTGAAGCTCTTTTGAATTGTTTACCTTCTTAAGGAACTTCCCTGCAGGAAGGTATGTGTCAATCTTGAGGAAACTATTCGACACAACAAGAGGGATCTTTTCTGGGAGAGGGAGCTGCTGGCCAAATGAGTAACATTCACCCTCTTCTGGAGCCAGAGGGAACACAATTTGAGAAGGACAGAATGGGAAATGTGCCAAGGCAAAGACAGGAGAAGTGTGGAAACCCACTCTCCACAGCCACAGCTAAGTGCAGAAGGCTTTGAAGAGCTCACCCTCCCGTCCACACCCAGCCTCTGTCCTCTTCCCTGCTTCCATTTCGGAAAGTCTGAAGCATGCTTGGAAAGCTGTTCTCCGCTTTCTTCTCTTCCTCCCCCTATTCAGCTCTGAGCTGAGCTCCCAGCTGCTCGACCTCTTGCATAACTGTGAGAGAGCACTGAGCTGCTTGATGGGCTCCAGATGTGGAGTGGGATGGGGGTGGAGGGATGGGGGCAGGAGGTCCTTAGTCCCCTGAGTGCTCTAACTGTGGGAACACAGAGGCTGGACACAGCAGGAGATAGGACAAATTTCATAGAGCCTTGATTGTAGGGTCATCTGGACACTGAGACACTGAAAAAAAAAAAATAGGTGCTTTTTAAAACCCCCTGCCTCAACATCATCTGCCTCTGGCAGGTGGGACCCTTTCTCCGTCTCCCTCTTGTCCTATCTCTGGTTTAATTGCCAGCTGTGGATGCCCCCTACTAATGCTAGTTCTGTCAATGAGTGACCAAATTCCTGCAGTTCAATCTCCTGCCATTCCTGGGAGAGGGAGAGAGGGCACAGAACAAAAGCCACTGGAACAGAATGGACTTATCCATTCCAAAGAGAACTTTCATCTTACATTCTTTCCAACCTATCCCATCTGGAATTTAGGCCAGACTAGGGGGCTTCCTGCTCTTTCCTTCACTGAAGAAGAGCGTCTGCCAATCCTTTAGTGCAGGTTAAAGAGGCCCAGTCTAGTCGAGTTCAGCTCCCAAGAGACCTCCCAGCTGTCTCCTGGGGCAAGAGCAGGCTTTGCAAGGTGCGGCTCCACTGTCAGCTTGGATTTCGGGGTGAGGGTTGAATTGCTGAATGACTTCTCACCAGGCTGGGTTTATAGACCGCCCCCCTCTTTTCTTCTTCCTCAAACTCTTGCTCTTCAGCCAACCTGGTGTCTCTCTACCCTGCCTCCAGCTCCAGCTATAACCCAACAAGTCTGTGTTGGAGATGAATGAACGGAGGCAAAAAGGCAACCTCCATTCAGCTTTCCCGAGTCCTGTGGTTTGCGCCACACTTTTTTTGGTTTTGTTTTTCGAGACAGGGTTTCTCTGTAGCCCTGGCTGTCCTTGAACTCATTCCTAGACTAGCCTGGTCTCAAACTCACAGAGATCCACCTGCCTCTGCCTGGGATAAAGGCCACCACCATCTGGCTTACAGCACTCTTTTAACAAGCTTTCACGTTAATTTCTGAAGCCTGGTGTGCAATTATTAATTCGACCGACACCTCTCTTTGGTGGGGCTTGGAACAGGAAACGGTAGGGGCTGACCTGGGAGCCCTCAGTAGATGTTCTGAGAGGAAAGTTGAGGTAGGACTGTGCTAGGGCTCATTGGGAGTCAGTGGAAGATTCAAGCATCTTAGGGTAGGCAGGGATAAATAAAGAAGAGCTTCGAGGCCCAGAGTGGAGGGTGGTCTAGGAGGGTCGGAAGGGGAGGGCGGGAAGAAAGTATGCTCGATGGTGGTGGTGGTGGTGGTGGTGGTGGTGGTGGTGGTGGTGGTGGTG
>JADRCH010000188.1:104430-114797 GCA_019843965.1 Rhynchomys soricoides | reverse complement strand
GGTGGTGGTGGTGGTGGTGGTGGTGGTGGTGGTGGTGGTGGTGGTGGAAAGCCCAGCTGTACAGATGAACAAAGCGGGCGCTGTGCAAGCGGGGGAGGCGCTGCTGTGGGAAAGGCTGGGTGGGGGCCTTGGGCTCCAGCACCACAAGGGCGGCTTCTCTAGCTGGCCAGGCGGACAGGATGGGATGGGGGCGGGGACTCAGGGAAGGGGGGCGGGACAGTCTCCTTCTCCTCCTACTCAGCTGGCTGCAGGGGAAAAGCAACAGTGTCCTCGCCAGCCTGAGGCCGCCGCGGCCCACTTGGGCAAAGAGGCTGGTGTCCCCCCAACTCCCCACAAGGTAAGCGTGCTCCTCCCACCATGCCTTGGGGATCACTCGCCGTTTGGCTGGGTCTACAGAAGGGAAAGTCCCCGGGACCAGACAGGACCAGTCCGTCCCAGAGAGCTGGGTAGAAAGGTGCGGAAAAAGGGGGCCATGCCAGGTGAGTGCGTTGGCGGAAGGGGCTTTGTGGGCCGCCCTCCGCGAACTGCTTACGTTTGCCCTTCTGAGTCGTTGCCAGCACCACCGCCAGAGGGGGCCCTGGTATTATGCGGAGGGACCCCCCCCTCCCCGAGCCTTGCGGGATCTCGATTCTCCTGTAGGCACCCCGACGGCCAGTATCCCACACTCGCAGTTTTGGGTTGAGTATGCGCGCGGGACCTTGTCTACAGCATCTCACACGGTTCCTCTGTCCACATCAGCAGGACCACAGGAAGGGGGATCCCCTAGGCGTCTCCTAGTTCCAGCTGCCCGGATGGCCTCAAAAAGACGTGGAGTCCAACTCTGAGGCGTGGGAGTCAGGGAGGGATCCTGGGGTTTCCACGTCTAGGGTCTCCTGGGCACTCTTCCAGGACCCCTGTTATCTTTGAGGGTCCCCGGTGACCTGGAATGACTGAGCCGTAGGCTATCGCTCCGCCCCCGCGGTCTGGATCCAAATACTGCGCGGAGTTCCCCAACAGAGGCCGAGCCCCGTCATCGGGCTCCCCCGGGATGGGGAAGCGCGGGCAGGCGACTGGGTGGGGCCGCGGGGCGCCGGGTTGCCCAGGCGCCGCGGACGCTTCCGCCCAGGCCAGCGCAGCGGGGACTTGGCCCGAGACTGCGCGGCCCGGCGGGGGACCCAGGGAGCCGGGGTGGGGCTGCATTCTGGGCCCGTTAGCTCAGCGGTCCCGGAGACTCCCGGGGACTGACTCATCGCACTTCGGGCTCACCCCACAGCGGTCCCACAGACAGAACTGGCCACTCACACGGGCGTCCGCACAGCATCCCACGCCTCACCTCCGCGCATCCGCAAGACACGTCACACCGACAGTCCAGTGTCACACCACGGGTGCACTCGTGAATCCTTCACATGTGCCTCGACTTCACACACTTAGTACGCTTCACACCACGCACTCCACGAGCTGGAAAGGGCTGCTCCACTCACGCAACCTCCCTCCACATGCCAGCCCCCTTTCTGCAGCTGCGAGGCCGCCCCCTTTTCCTGCCGTGCAAACAAGCGACTTCTCTCGGCCCTGCTGAAGAAAGGCCGCTTGTCCCCGGGGCCGGACGGGCGGGGCAGCCGCAGCAGGCGACCCAACACTGCTGCCTTGTCCCACCCGGTGGCCGGGGGAGGGCCAGGCCTCTGATGTGCGGAGATCCACGAACCCTGCGGGTTTCCCAGAAGTGCACTTTTCCAGCACCGCTCCCCAATACTCCCTCACCCCAATTACTCTTCCCAGCTCTGTCTTCTCTGTCCCCAGACCGTGCAAGACTCTCTTCTCCCGCTTCTGGGGATTCCTCTTTTCCTAGCTGCCCTCCAATTGTCCCCTCCAAGAGGCTCTGAAGCGCCTGGTTCTTCCTCTCCTATTTGGAGACTATATGCCAAGTCATGCCCCCCCCCCCCATCACCACTTCGCGCGCTTCTGAGGGTCCCCTGCTCTCCCCTACAGTCTCTTCTCCTAGCTCACTGTCTCATCCCAGCACTGCTGTTATTTTTTGAGTCAAGGTCTCATGAAGCCCAGGCCGAGCCTGGCCTTGAGTGCTTGATATCCTGTCGCCACATCCGGAGTACAGGGAATTGAGTTTACAGGCGCATACCACCACACCCGGTTCTCCTCGCCAGCTTTCGGTATTTCCTCCTGATTTCACACACTATTATCCCTGCGCCTCGTCCTTCCTACAGACCCCTTTTCTCTCTGCCTATTTTTCTTTTTTCTAATTTCTTCTGTACACGCCTGGTCCTTGGACACTCACCCTGCCTCTCCTGGCCATTCTGCCCACCCAGCCTCAGTTTCCTTCCAGTCCTGATTCCTTCCTCTACGGGTGGCCCTTCCTCGAGGGCAGATGTGAGCAGGGAAGTCATTGTGATCAGAAAGGCCTTGGCCTACAGCTATGCCTTGCCCCTCCAGAACCACCAGCTGGCCCCATGAGACCCAGGTGAGGGAGGGGGACTTGGATTTTGCTCCAAGGGTGTCTTTGGACACCCTTCATCTTGAGTCACTTGGGATCCCAGGAACTTTCTTCAGTGTTTGCTGAAGTGCCAGAGCTGGTTGGCTCTTCCCAGGACTCCCTTCACTTTTATTCAGGTGGTGAGACCTGGAGACAGGTGTTGTTAGCACACTGAGGTTGAGGCTAGGGTTACATGTGTGAGTCTCCAGTCCTTATACTCTAGGGCCTCTTTGCCTACGTTGATAATACAGGCACAGCCAGGCCCCTGCCACCTAGCTGGCTGGCTAAGAGGTGCTTGGGAGTCTGCTTTCAGGTGCAAGAGGGTTGCAGAGAAAGCTAGGCCTGCTCTACAGCAGTGGGAGCCACACACCACAAAGGTGGGGTTTTTTTGTTTGTTTGTTTGGTTGGTTGTTTTGTTTTGTTGTATTTGGGCATAGTTCACTTCTCCACAAGTGCTGCACAGAGTGGGTAATTAAAGCCCTGGATAGAGATAGCAGCTCGGTGGGACCATAGCGAGCCAGCCAAATGGAGGGTGTCAGGGCACAGTGCCGCTTCTCCGAGGGACATGGGATTGGGGTCAGAGAAGAGGGCACCTGGGCCACGGTGAGATCCCTCTATCAAAGCACCATCTGAGCCCAGGTCAGGTTGGTCTGGTGTCTTTTTCCAATACTGTAGGTTAGGTTTCTTCTGAGCTGAGGCCATAGCCTAGCACCTTCCAATTGCTGTGTGGTTTCTTATCTTCTCTCTACACCTCTCTCCTTATCTCTGCCTCTCATTTCACCTCCTTTTCTCGTCCAGTCTCTCCTTGAGTCACTCTTATTTCCCCACTAACCTAATTCCTTTACAGTCTTTATCTCCACTTGAATTTATTCACTGTAAAAAAGTAAGGGCTTCGAAGGTGACAGTGGCAAAACACTCCAGTGTGACAGATAGGGAAACTGAGGCACAGACCCAAGTGCCTTCCACAGCTAATTATAGCTGCTATTTTTAGATTGCTATGTAGCTATGTGTGATTTAGTGGCCTGCCTGGATCTTCTGATAAATTTTAATTTAAAAAAATTTTTATTTGTAATTTATGTTTGTGCACCCTGTATGTGTCTGGAGCCCACTGAGTCCAGAAGAGGATGAGGAATCCCTGAAACTGGAGTTACCAATGATTGTGAGCCACTGTGTGGATGCTGGGAACGGAATTCCCGTCTTGTAGAAGACCAACAAGTGCTCTTGATGAAGAGTGATTTCTCCAAATCCCAGTCTCTCTTCAGAGATTCTTAAGGATTAATCTGTATAACATAAAACCAACCTAAATTAACTGTGCAATTACTTTTAGTATATTTACAGAGCTATGTAACTATCATTGAAACTTAATTTAAGAACATCCTGTTGCAGGCTGGGACAATAGCTTAGCAGATAAGAAATAGATGTTACTCAAGCATGAGGAACTGAGTTCAAATCCCCTGCATCCGTGTCTAATTCCAGAGCTGGGGGTGGGAAAGAGGCAGGAAGATTGCTGGGGTTTGATGACCAATGGCCTAGTTCAGATTCATTGAGATAACCCTGACTCAAGGGAATAACGGGGGCATCTGCTTCTGGGCTCTGCACGTGTCCTAGACACACATGTGCGTACATGACAACCCCCCCCCAAAAGAACATATCTGTTGCACACAGCTCAAAGATCTTGTGCCTATTCACAGTCTATTTCTGTTCTATGCCTAGCCCTAGGCAAGTACTATTCTAGACAAGCCCTGTTTTGGCTAATTTTTCTTTAATTATTATTATTATAGCTTTATAGAAGATTGCCTTGACAATGTGAGAAGTTTAATGACTTGTCCAATTCAGGCATGGTGGCTTACATGACCTGTGTAAACCCAGCAATTGGGAGGGGTAAAGCAGTTCTAGACCAACCTGGGATGCATAAAAAAATTCTAGACCAGCATTAGCTACAGACTGAAACTCTGTCTCAACAAACAAACAACAACAACAACAAAACAAAACTCACCCCAGGATCCTGGGGTTGTAGAATGGTCTCTAAAAACAGCAACAACAGAAGCCCTGGATTCCATCCCTAGCACCACATAAAAAGAGGGCATGATGTCATACACCCAAGGAATATCACGAAGATTAGAAAGAAATTCAAGGTCTCCTCCACCACCACCACCTTCTCCCACCCCCTTATACAAGATCTTTCTGGGATGAAACTTTAGCTGGCCAGGAATTTGCTGTGTAGATCAAGCTGGTCTCAGACTCATAGAGATCCACCTGCCTGTCTTCTGCATGCTAGGATTAAAAGCATGTCTGACCATACCTAGCCTTCATTTTTCATTTTACAGCCAGCTTGGGATATTCTAGATCTTGCCTAAAAAAAAAAAAAAAAAAAACTCCGAAAAACCCATGTGTGTGTGTGTGTGTGTGTGTGTGTGTGTATGTAAAATACATTGTATGAGATTGTACAGCTAATGAAGAAGTAATGAAGTCAGGGTAAAATTTAGGGGTCTTGCACCCTCATCTAAAAGTCTTTCTACCCAAGAACCTTTATTGGTTTTGGTTTCTTTTCTGGTCTTTTTACATAGGTTCCCCAATTTCAACCCACTCCCTTGCCTTTCCTCCCTTTAAAAAAAAAATGCTGAGAGATTTCTCTGTGCATAAGAAAAACCTTGGGACTGGAGAGATGGCTCAGTGGTTAAGAGACCTGGGTTCAATTCCCAGCACCCACATGGCAGCTCACAACTGTCTGCAACTCCAGTTGCAGGGGATCTGGTGCCCTCACGCAGACCAGGCAGGCAGAATACCAATGCACATAAAAATAAATAAAATCTTGAAAGAAAGGAAGTAAGGAAGACGGACAGACATACAACTTTGTCTCTAGGAACATTCCTGTGACTAAGAGACTGGAGAGGGGTCAGTGAGGGCCGGTGGCCTAGGTCTTCCCTCTTCCAGGCAGTCCTAGAGTGGGTCCCAGGCACTCACTGTTCCTGCCTCTTTTCTGCCAACTTGGGTGGAAATGGTGACAGAGATGATGAAGGCCAGGCCAGGAAGAAGGCTGGGTGTGGGAAAGATACATTAAGTAACTCCATGGCTGAGAGCCTGGAGGTCAGGAGGGGACAATCCTTGGAATCCAGGCTCTCTACTTCCGTTGACAGTCACTTGTGTGACAGCTGGACGAGAAAGTAGCAAGAGACCCTGATGAGTTCATACCCAAAAGTGAGAGAGCAAAATACATAAGCCTAAGAACGAGGGGCAGGCAGTAGTGCTGGTCAGTGGCTTAGACTCCAAGGTTACACGGCTTGTAATAGCTGCCATTTCCAGATTGACTTGCACTTCATGGGGTGTGACCTAATATACTGCTTGGGTCTTCACACATGTTAAAAATATAACTAAGAGATTCAAGTTTGGGCTCAGGAATCTACTTCTGGTTCCTCCAGCACCAAGCCACTGAAGAGCCTGAGTCCAGTACTCAAAAGCACTAAAGGTTTACAGCTGATTATATTAGGCGAGGTAGCTTTCAAGGAAAGAAAAAGTTACAGGAGTTGAGAGTACAGGCATGACAGGAATGGCTGGGTTTCCCTTCTCTGTCTCCTTTAAGAAAACATCCTATTGAGACCCTTGGGGAAAGAGACAAAGGGAGAGGAGGAAAAAGGAAAGGTTGGGGGAGGGGTTGCAGTTATATCAGCCCTTGCACCCGCCTGGCTGATCTCTGGGTATCTGTGTCCTTAGAGGGGCTTCCTTCTCTTGGTAGGCCCTGCCTGCTCCGTTTAAGGCTCCAGATGGCTAGGGTGTGGGGAAGGAGAGGGAGACAGGGGGCAGGCATCTTCTGCTGTTAAGTCAGAGGATGGACATGCCACCTCTGCTCCCCCTGTCTCAAGCTCCTTAGCTTCTCTCCACCTTTTCTTCATCGTATGGGTACTGGAGATAGTTGCAGCTTGCACTGACTTTGCCCTGAGAACCCCACCACAAAGCCTACCTCTCACCTTCATCGTGGGTCTTCCCATTTACCTATTTTAATTATGTTCCCAGGAGCTCTGGAGCCTTAAGACCATGGATACTCTCAATAGGAGCCAGCTAGGCCCTGGAAGCAAGACCCAGGCTGTGGTGCAGGTAAGTGGGGCCAGGACCATAGGGTAAGAAGGCTCCTTGTGAGGGTGGTTCAAATCTTTTCCTTTTTGAGTTTTATTTTTATTTTAAATTATGTTAATCTGTGTGCTTATGTGTATGTGAAGTGCAGGTGCCCAAGAAGGTCAGAGTCAGATAACCCTGGGGTTGGAATTATAGGGAATTGTAGCCTTCTGATGTGGATGCTGGGAATTGAACCTGGGTCCTCCACAAGAGCAGAACACTCTGTCACAGCACTGAGTCAGCTCTCCAGCCATGGGTTTAGCTCTTTTACTCATCAGTCATCCACGTCCAAGGATGAGAGCAGCAGCACTTTGCCACTTACCGTCCCTAGTTGCAAGCCTATTATCAGCTCAGTCATGGTCTGAGTCAGGTTAATTAGTTCAGCCCGGAAACTCCTCTGTGAACATCTGAAATCGGTTTACAGCTGTTTGGGCAGGATCACTCTCCTGGTTCATGCCTTCCTACTCCCTTGTAGTTCAGTTTAGGAGGAGGAGGCCAGCCACATGGGTAGCCATTACAAGCCTGCCAGGAGCAAGACTGGCCCTCCTCCTAGTAGGTATTTCACACCCTCCTCAGTTCTGTTTTAATAAACAAAAGAGACACCTGAGCCTAGCCTGGAGATAAATCCAGTGGGATGAGCTAGGGGCCCATTTTCGGCTGTAATTAGAATTTAGTGCAGTAATGCTCTGCATAAGATTTTTATGCTAAGCCTTCCAGACCTCAGAGGCTTTGGAGAGAGCCAAGGGCTGCAGGGAGTGTTGGTGTGACAGGGAGTAGGGTGCTGGCTTGGAGTCTCACCTCCCATCCACATTACCTGCAGAAAGGGCCATTGGATCTGATTGAGACTGGTCAAGGACTGAAGGTGCAGACGGACAAACCTCACCTGGTGAGCCTGGGCAGCGGGAGACTCAGCACAGCCATCACTCTCCTGCCACTGGAGGAAGGTGAGCTAAAGGCTGGCAGGCCAAGTCTCCTGCCCTCTTCACTGCATGCACTCCTGCCCCAGAGGCTGTGCCTGTGGCGGCCCTTCTGCCTTATGCAGGCAATCCTTGCCTCATGCCTGCCTCCTGTGACTGCCTGCCCTTTTTGGCAGATGAACTGATTAAAGATTAGAGTAAACAAATAAATATGAGTTTAGAATCAAGAGAGCCGGCAGAGGGGAGGAAGAAAGCACACTGCTCCTAGCAGTCTATGGGATCAAGAGGGAGCTCCAGGATGATGCCTGGCATGGGAGACTTAACTATGTGGAACTTGAAAAGATGGGCGCATATCCTAACCAGAGGAGGTCCTGGCATGGCTTTGCTTGCCCTTCTCCCTTCCTGGCTGCACCTGTTGCCTGGGTGACACTGCATTCCCCACATTCTCCAAATGCCAGTCCCAGGGGCTCTACCAGGGAGGCATGGAGGGGAAAGGCTGCCCTAGAGAGAGAGGACAGGAGAGAGGAAGGGAGGAGGAAGGAGAGAAAAGGGGGCCTTTCTAAGAAGATAGGGGGCTAGAAAGGAAGTACAGGAAGGCAGTTAGGGGGACAGAGGGAGGTTCCCCTCTCTGCCAAGGTGTCCTGAGTTCTGTGGCCTCTCTCTCTGGATCCCACTCAGACAGAGTTTTCACTGCTTGCTTGAGAGGAGTTTCTACTCCCTCTTACGGACCATCAAGGGGTAGCCAGACCTGGGCAGGGTCTCAGTGTAAGTAAGAGATAGACATAAACTCCCACAGTGGCCCCCTCACCGCCTCCTTGCCTGGATGATCATTTTGACTCCACTTGTCTCCTGTCTCCAGGGAGGACAGTGATTGGTTCTGCAGCCAGGGACATCTCACTGCAGGGTCCAGGCCTGGCTCCAGAGCACTGCTACATCGAGAATCTGCGGGGCACTCTCACCCTGTACCCTTGTGGCAATGCCTGCACTATTGATGGGCTCCCTGTTCGGCAGCCCACTCGGCTCACTCAGGGTAAGGTTTGATACTTCCACACAAACGTGTGTGTGTGTGTGTGTGTGTGTGTGTGTGTGTCTGTCTATCTGTCTGTTTCGTAGCTCATGTGTGTTAGGTGCAGGGGAGGCCTGATGTGGTTCCCATGTCAGTTGGATGGTTAGCTATACTCAGGTTCTGTGTCGGAGGTGTCAGATCATCTTAAAAATACCACCCCACCCCCAGCACCCAGACTTTCCCAGACCCCCACCCCCACACTCTTTCTTCACAGTCACTTGAGAGAAGAGGTTTTAGTTCCTGCTATCAGAGGGTCCTGGGCAGAGTATGGCTTTTAGTGTTTGGGAGAGAATGGACAGAATAGAGAGAAAGGGTCTGAAGTTTCTATGATGTCAGCAGGGTGTCAGAGGATGAAGTCCCTGAGGACATGCCTGTTCCTGCTGCATATAGCTTAGGGTCACAGGTTTATCTACCTCTCTGTTTCCTAAGGCACCAGGCTGCTCTGTTTGGTAAGGTAGGCCCAGGTGGGTCCCCTGGGACCCCTAATTAAGTCCCCTAATTACCTTGGTTACCAGGCAGGTAAGGACTGGCTAGGTGGTACTTTGAGTAGGCCTAATATATTCACCTTGGAAACAGGCACTAAGCATCCTTAGTTTATTTGTGGGTCTTCTTATTAATGGACTGAGAAGAGAGGATCCGGCCAGGTGTGACTCTCTGTGAGTCAAGTTCACAAAGGATAGAAGGTTTGAGTTGAGCCTGGCCCTCACAAGAAGCTCCATTAGCTGGAAGCTTCTTTGTCAGGAAAATCCCATTCACCCCACTGTCTCTCAAGCTCCTTGGGTGTCTTCTGTGACACTCCCTCCCTTCTGGTATAGGAACCACTCCTCCCTTGTGCCCTTGTAGTGTAGCAGAGCATGTTTCTGGGAGGTAGGTCCTACAGCAGCTAAGGGCAGACTCACCTGCTCCTGAGGTTCAGGGTCTCTGACTCTGAATGAAGGAAGTCCCCACAAACTGGAGCTTTGGCTGGGATACTGTCTGGTCCCTGGCAGTCCTGTTCAGGGTCAGAGAGGGCATCTGCTCCAGGATTTAGTGAGTCACAGAGCAGCAAAGGAAGAGACTGGGCAAATTCCAAGACCTCTCAGCCCCTACCTCATATCCCCCAATCCCATCACTTCCCTGGGGTAAAAGCACTCTTGCCCTCTATAGATAGTGAAAGGCCTGGAAGCATCTGTGCTGACGTCCAGTTTCCTAGGTCATCATTTAGCTCTTGAGAAGAGGGAGGGTCTGAGGCCACGGCAGAGTACTTACACATTTCCTGTGGTCCTAGTGACCCTACTTTCCAGCTCCAGAAGCCCATCTTGCCAAGTATGTACCCTTCTACATTCTTCTGACCCTAAACTCCCTTTGCCATCTCACCCCCCACCCAGCCTTCTTGTCTGGGCTCGCCTGTTTCAGAAGCTTGGCAGGGTAGGCAGAGGCACAAAGGAATGGGTGTTCTTCCTAGCTTCTACCCCCCCGCCCCCCGGGTTCTAGGAGCTGAGAGTTTCCTTGTCTCATCTCTGGAGCAAGGCACCGAGCCCAGCCCTGCCTGGCCCCAGTCCGGACATTCTTGAGAGTACGTTTCCTTGGATACTGGCTGGTGCGGGGGTGATTGCTATCTCTGTTTGTCTGTGTGACTGGACTGTGTTTATATATCTCTGGATATGTTTGTGTCTCTGGGCTTGTGTGTTTTTGTGTTTATTTGTGCCTTTCCTTGTGTTTACAGACCTGTGTATTCAAATGGGTGGTGGGTGAACACAGAACTGATGGTATCAAAATGTCTATGTGTGCATTCCTGTGTGTACATGAGAACTCTGTGGCATGCCGTGTA
>JADRCH010000188.1:58326-94975 GCA_019843965.1 Rhynchomys soricoides | reverse complement strand
TTCTTCTTCTTCTTCTTCTTCTTCTTCTTCTTCTTCTTCTTCTTCTTTCTCTCTCTCTCTCTCTCTTTTTTGGTTGTGTACCCCAGTGTGGCTTCCTGTGTGGCCCAGGTTGAGCTTGAGTTCATGATCTTTCTGATTGCCTCCTGAGTAGAGATTATGCACACATGTCACTGTGTCTGGGCTGGGGTTGGGGGGAGTCCTTCCTTTGAAGCTCTTATGTATTGAGAGAGAGAGAGAGAGAGAGAGAGAGAGTGTGTGTGTGTGTGTGTGTGTGTTGATGGAGGCCTGTGGCATGAGGAGTGTGTGGAGACCAGGGGACAATTTTTGTGGAGTCATTCTTTCCCTTTGCACGGCTTTCAGGGATCAGACTCAGGTCATTGGGCTTGGTCAGTAAGCACGTTTACCTTGGACTTATCCTTTAGGAAAACTCTGGTCCCCCTTTCTTCTCTTTGGCATCTACAAATGGGCATGAATCACTTACTCTGGCTCCAAGCGTGTGGTGCTAAGGAAGAGGGAAAAGCAGGGTGGGCAGCCCCCCTGGTCTGCCTCCATGATTGTATGTGTCTGCATGCATAAATGTGGGTGCTGCCGAGTCTGGGTGTGGTTCTGGGCAGCTGTTCTAGAGATGGCTTCTGAGCTGGGAGGGTGCTGGGATTCCCCCAAAATAGCATAGGGAGCTCCAGGGGCATTGGCTGTTGTGTACGTGCTCAAAGCCCACACACAAGAAAATGGATTTTCCCCTCCTTTCCTCAAGAGAAGAAGCCCAGGATATCCTGGGATTGGTATCCTGGAATTGGTTTTGATGAAGACGTTTGTCTGAAGAATCTGGGAAGAGACTGATCAGGGTGGGGTGAGGGTATGGGATGGTATACTTGTGGGAGTCAGGACTCCTGGACTTTCTTTGTTACACCTTCTTGTCACTGTTGTGCTTCGGTGACCTGGGATCCTCATCCCAGGAGGGCTGATGAGCCTGGCATAGTCAAGTGCTGGGCCGAGCCTCCCCACCCTAATCCCCACACACAGGCACACACCTCACCGCCAGCCCCAACCTGCCCCACCTGCCACTTTAAGTCAGAGGCCTCCCGCACCCTGCCCCTCCCACCTTAGCCAGGCTGCTTATCTAGGTCCTAGGGCTGGGGTGAGGCATTAGCCCAACCTCCTAGGTGCTGAGGCTTGGTTCCTGGAGTTTTTGCCACAGAACTGGGCAGGCAGCAGGAAGGAAGCTGGGTAAGTGTCGTGGGCTGGGAAGGTGAGGCCAAAATAAATAGAGGTGGTGAGAGACGCTTGGGATCAGAGACCCCAGAAAGCACTATAAGGCTCTGGGCTTGAAAGTCGGGGCTCGGGTGTTACAAATGGGTGCATAGGATAGGGACCAGGAACATGACTGCCGTAGTTCCCTCACGTCCTAGGCACCTGAGAGGTGACCGTATCTGCATCAGGATTTATAGTGAGAGAATAGAGTGGCAAGCCATAGAGTCCTCGATCACACCTGGCCAGCTTACGTTGCCTTAAGGAGCAAAGGGATGGCAGCCTGGGTGACTTGTTGCTGAGGTGAGGCTGGAAAGACAGTGTCCTCTCTGCCTTTTCTCTGTGTGTCTGGACTGTCAGGTCCTATAGCCCGTGGTCTACTTTCCAGCCCTGGCTGTCTGCAGGTGCTCACCCAGCTGTATGTAGACTGTGTTTATCTCTCTGTGTGTGTGCGTGTCAGGGCTGGTGCCTTAGTGTGTGCCTACCTGTTAATGCTGATGTACCTCCCAGGGCACATGGAGTGTCTGTGTGTGCCTATGTGACAGAACTAATGTATCAGTGTGTGCCCTTGTGCCCGAACCTGTATATGCACCTGTGTCAACATGCATACTCGATGGCTCTATGTCTTACTAAGGTCTTTTTGTTTTTTCTGTGTAGCTTTGGCTATCCTGGAAAATTCTCAGTAGACCAGGCTGGCCTCAAACTCACAGAGCTCCACCTACCTCTGTCTTCGAGTACTGGGATTAAAGGTGTGCAGCAGCAGCACCACCACCTGGCTTCATTATGGTCTTTAGGCTGCTTACCCTGTATGTTCCCATGTGTGTTTGGGTGTCTCTGTGTGACTTTGAAGAAGCTGCCTCCCTGGGGGAGTAAACAGGGAGATAGGAGGGGCTGGCCAATGGACAGGTGACATATGGCCACATTCTCTTGCCTACTTTTAAGGAACCCTCTTTCCTTCTGCCTCCCATAGATTTTTCTTTTAAGGAAGGTTCTCACTATGTAGTCTTTAGCTGGATGGCCTGAGTCTTACTCTGTAGACCAGGCTGGCCTCAGAGTCTGAGATCTGCCAGTCTCTGCCTCCAGACTGCTGTGTACCACCACCTGGTCTCCCACACTTCTTAAGGTTGAGGTCATCCTTATGATGCTGAGCCCAGAGTTTCTAGGGTTCAACATGCCCTGGCCCAAGCCACCCTGGGTCTCAGACTTCTGCTCCTCACATTCTGCCTTGTCCATTGTCCCTAGGAACGCCAGCGCCTAGAGACCATCCTGAACCTGTGTGCTGAGTACAGCCGAGCTGACGGAGGACCTGAGACTGGGGAACTGCCCAGTATTGGAGAGGCCACGGCAGCGCTGGCCTTGGCAGGCAGGAGGCCCTCACGAGGCTTGGCAGGAGCCATAGTAGTCTCTGGAAGGAGCGGTGAGGAGTCTGGAGGTGCCTCCCAGCGTCTGTGGGAGAGCATGGAGCGCTCTGATGAAGAGAATCTCAAAGAGGAGTGCAGCAGCACAGAGAGCACCCAGCAGGAGGTAAGGGGACTGGGGGCAGGGCCCCTGTGGTGGTAGTGAAGGGATCAAGGCTTGGGTAAGACCAGAAGTGAAGAACTGTGGGTGTAAGGAGGGAAAGGAGGTGACCATGACTTTCCCAAGCTATAAATGAGTTTTATGACCTGTTTTTCCTCTGGGCCCCACCCAACCCTGGCACTCTGGTAAATCTTTTCCCTATAGCTTAGTGCCCTGACTGGGAGGAAAATGGCCTCTTGTTTGAGTCTAGTTACCCCTTCCAAGTGCTCTCAAGAGCATGTAATCCGCCCTCTTTCTTAGTCTGATCCTGGAAGGTTCTAGACTTCTCCCATGGTGCTCTCCTCCCCTCCAGCATGAAGATGCTCCTGGCACGAAGCTCCAAGGAGAGATGCTGGCTGTGGAAGAGGAACGAGCTAAGGTTCTGGGGCGCGTAGAACAGCTGAAGGTCCGAGTGAAGGAGCTGGAACAGCAGCTGCAGGAGGCAGCTCGAGAGGTGACCTGTCTGGGAGAAGTGCAGGCCCTGGGATGGGGCCCCATGCTTATTCCCCTCCCCCCACCTTAATGAGGATCCTGGTGTCTGTGTCTAGGCTGAAATGGAGAGAGCATTGCTGCAGGGGGAGAGGGAGGCTGAGCGAGCCTTGCTGCAGAAGGAACAAAGGGCCATGGACCAGCTGCAGGAGAAGTTGGTGGCCTTGGAGACAGGCATCCAGAAGGAGAGGGACAAGGTAACCCATACCTGACTACCAGTGACCCAGAAGAGAAGGAGATATGCCTTCCCTGGGGAATTGCATCCCTCAGCTTCGGTCCTGCATACCAAGTGGTCTCTGTAGCCCTCTAGGGACAGGGCGCCTTGTTCTCTGTGGAAGATACAAGCTTGGATGGTACTGCTAGGGCCTGGGCTGGTGTTTGGGGTCTAGATCTCTGTGCTACCTCTGGTTGCCTGGGTGCCTGCCATTCTGGGGTATGTGTGGTTCTTCTAGGAAGTGCCAAAGCCCTTTCTTGGGCAGTGAGCACAGCCTGAAGGACTGGTGCTGCTGGGGCAGGGGGCATGTCTCGGGTTTGGAGCCCACCATGAGGAGAAACCCCCCTCAAGCATGCCTCAGGAGCTTAGGGTGTGGTCTTTGGGAGGTGGCCCACAGGCCTCTGTTTCTTATCGTCAGGATCTGCAACCTCCTATCCCAGATGGTCCCAGCCTTGCCCCTGACCCTTTCAGATTGAGTGCCAGTCTTCAGGGGCTGCTCCGTCCCACAGGGGTTGTGCCAGCCATGTCCAAGATGCCCAACGGCGTGCCAAAAGCTCTGAAGTGGAGAGGGTTCATCTATTTCTGGATTTGACAGTATTTTTCTAAGAAGTTTAATTTTCCTTCTGGATTATTTTTTTAGTTATCTTCCTATTCTCAGTTTTGAGGATCTTAAAAATTCATTGCTCCTTTTTTTTTTTTTTTTTTTTTAATGGAGCTTTGGCTCTGGCCCCCAAAACCACACTCCCAGATTCTGTGCCAGATTAATCCTATGCTTGCCGACCAGGCCTGCACTAACGTCCCTCTAATCACTGTCCTGGGCTCTTCGCATGCCCCTAACTGCCAGGCCGCCCAGGCAGGGCTAAGTTATGCCAGCTTTACTAACTACTCCATGGGTGCCTTTGCGCCCCTGGCCTCTCCCCTCTAATGTTGTCTCCTTTTCTTGGTGTGGGTCCCCATTATCAGAAGGGAACTGGCAGGAAGGCACAGCTAAATTTTGCTTAGCGGAGCACTGACAGGAGGGGTATAAGAGGGTGTGTGTGTGTGTGTGTGTGTTTTGCTGGGAGGTATGCATGACCAAAGAGATGCTCTGCCCAAACAGCACCTCCTACTGGAAAGGTCTGGGCTTTGCCTCCAGAATGTTGGCCGTTTACTGAAGGTCAGGGGTTGGAGGTGGAGTGAGCTGTTTGTCCCTCCTGCCTAGCCCTCAGGAGCTGAGTAGTAAGGAGGTCCAGATGTGGACAGTCTTGGAGAGCTTGGACAGGACCTTTCTGAGTGGCTGGCTACCCATTTTTGCTTCCCTGAATTCAGATGCTCCTTTCCCTCCCTCTACTTCTGGAGGCCACCTAGAACACAGGATTATTTAAAGGCAGTAGTGTCTAGACTTCAGGACTGGCTTGACCAAGGCCTTCCCTCCAGGATGGGTAGGTGAACTGGGCCGGTACAGCATAGGGGTATATTCCTTAGGGGTAAGGCGTTCCACAAGCAGCTTGGCTGGGCCTCGCTTAGCTGAGATTGCTCACAGGCCTGGACTTTGCCTTCACTCTGGTCCAGGTATTTGAGGCGTGAGGGTAAATGTGACAGTGGTGGTGGTGCTGATGCTGATGGTGGTGTTGGGAAGGTTCTCTTGACTTTCCCGCCCAGCTTCCAGCCCGTGGCCCCACTCTGGCTTTGGAATCAGTAATCAGTTTCTCCTCTGCCTGTCCTTCTGAGGGGTGACTCACCAACTCCTCCCTCGTCCCCCTTTCCGCCCTCAGAGGTGTCATCTCACCCCAGACAGAGCCATCCACCTCCTCCCTATATCCACTCCTGGGGCTCCTATTACCATGGCAACGGGCCGAACTAATTGCAACCCTCATCCCTACTGAAGTTCAGCCTGCTTTGCTGGCACCCCACCCCCACCCTGGGCAAAAGGGGAGGGAGGCCATGGGGGTTGGGCTGGGGTCCCTTTGCTGCACCGCTGTAACTCTTAACTTTAGCTCCTCTTTTACTCTCAAATCCTGGATTTAACCCTTCCCACCACCCCCATTTCCTCCAGGGTTAAATTTTGGTCTCGGGACAGTGATAGAACTCGAGGTTCGGTACTTGCTCTGTTGCATCGGCTTTAACTTTAGTTTGGAGCGGAAGTTGAAGGTCCTGTCTTAGGACCTACCTAAACATTTCTAAAGGGACCAACATTTCCACCCTGCCCCCACACCTCTGCCTTTGTTACACCGTCCCCTGCCTGAGTCCCATCTTAAACCTCTGCTTCTTGCCTTTCGTCCCCCACGTGCCCTGCTTCTTCTCCTGCTCTCTTCCGTCTTGCTGCTTGTCCCTCACTCCCGGTGTACCCCTGTGCTCGCCCCTGCCCCCCGCGCCGGGCCGGAGTTGAGGAGTGTGTGTTCTCTCTCCCCTGTGCCCCGCCTCCCTCCCCTCCCGCCGACCAGGAGAGGGCGGAGCTGGCCGCGGGACGGAGGCACCTGGAGGCCCGCCAGGCGCTCTACGCCGAGCTCCAGACGCAGCTCGATAACTGCCCCGAGTCAGTGCGGGAACAGTTACAGGAGCAGCTGAGAAGGGTCAGTTCCACCAGCCCCCTCCCCCGGCCCCCGTGGGCCACCGCCCAGACCGAAGATAGGAGAGCGGTGGGACAGGACCGCTTGACCCCTGCAGTACTTGCCGGACAACAGGGTCGGTGCAGTGGCTTGGAAGGGGACCGGCCAGGTTGGGTGGGGATCAGCGCTCCAGACCGCGATGTCCCGCGAAAAGGGAGACTTGGCTATTAACTTAGCCAAGTTAATAGAGGGAGTTGGGCGGTGGGACCGGTTCCTTCCCCAGTTTCCCCGGGTCCAGCCCACCCACTACTCATGGCTCTGTGGCCTGGCCTTCCTGGCCCAGAGTGGCTTTGAGAACATCCCCCCACCCAAACCCGATGTCATTGTCGTTGAAGGAGGCAGACGCTCTAGAGACTGAGACAAAGCTCTTTGAGGACCTGGAGTTCCAGCAACTGGAGCGGGAGAGCCGCGTGGAGGAGGAGCGGGAGCTGGCCGGCCAAGGGCTGCTCCGGAGCAAGGCTGAGTTGCTGCGCAGCGTGAGCAAGAGGAAGGTGCGCACTGCTCACTCTTGCATAGCCCTGGTGCAGGATGGAGGCTAGTGATCCGCGGTTGAGTCACAGTCTGTGAACGACACAGAAGACACCTTTTTGTGCCCCTGTTACTTAGTGACTATCACTAAAAGTGGGAACTATAGGACTGGTGTGAAATGAATGTGGAAAGGCAGAATAGCAGATGATGGTGGCCCGGGCTCTGCAAGGAGAATTAGTATTTCTAAACCCTGGCTCTCCACAGTCTCAGGGGAAAGTGGAATTGCTCACACTGTTAACTCTCAGTAGTTTGTCCAGGAAAAGAAGGTGGAGGAGGAGTCTGTAGATGAGGTGCCCAGAGCCGCCACCGCCGTTTTTTTTTTTTTTTTGGTTTTTTTTTTTGGTTTTTCAAGACAGGGTTTCTCTGTATAGCCCTGGCTGTCCTGGAACTCACTCCGTAGACCAGACTGGCCTTGAACTCAGAAATCCGCCTGCCTCTGCCTCCCAAGTGCTGGGATTAAAGGTGTGCGCCACCACTGCCCGGCTCAGCCCAGAGCCTTCTGTATGCTAAGCACATATCTGCCATTCAGCAATATCTCATTTATTCATCTCCATCCCTGTCCATGCCCTTCTAGAGCTGTTGGAAGTTCTGGGATCCACACAGAGACCTAAGATCTGGATGCTAGCCTAGCTTGGAAGAGTATCCACCTGGGTTCCTGCTTTGATCCCACTCAGACTATACGCAAGGAGAGAAGATGGAGCATTGTCCCTGGTCTGCTCTGATTTGCTAAAGCTGTAGTCCCAGGCACACCAGGCATAGACAGTAACAGAGGATGGGGCATATGTTAGCAAGAAGCAGGTGTAAGGCTTAGGGGCATGGCTTAGGTGCTGCCAGAGCCTATGGATGAAACCGATTCAAAGGCCCATATAACATGCAGTTTCCTCTCTAGAGTGTGTGTGGAGGGTGAGGAGAGCGAAGTCTGGGGAGTAGGGTTCAAATGGGAGATGGGGACTTGCTGGCCAGCCTGGGGATGGATGGTAAAAGGGAACCACTGGATGTCATAAATTCAGATCCCTTGTTTCCTTCCCTGAGCTGTTCTGCCATAAAAAATGTGCCCTTGGGGACCGGAGAGATGGCTCAGTAGTTAAGAGTACTGGGGGGATCCAACACCTTTTCTGACCACCTCTGGCAGTATGTCTGGTACTCAGATAGTACACAGATATACACGTGTAAAATTAAGTAAGTAAATATGTTTTTTAAATGCACTCACTGTCCTGATAGAAGATGCAGAAAAGGAAGAAAACTACCATTTCCTAGACTCACGTGGCAGATCCTACTAGGACCATTCCTTGAGTTTTCTTGTGCTGTTCTTGGGGTTTTGCCTAGTTTTATAGATGAGTAACTAGGACTCAGAAACTCCGTTTGCACAGAGCCTTCTATCATATAAGCTTCAGAGTTGGGGTGGGAACCCAAGCCTGCTAGGCTTCACTAGGCTTCAAAGCCCAAGGCATTTCTTCCGTGCTACATGTCATCTGGGTTGGCATTTCTTCACTCTTCTTCCTCTTCGCTTGGCGAGGATACAGCCAGTAGCTCCAGATCAGCTGATTCCCTGGGGGTCCTGGAGGGTCCAGGGACTCTGTCTCTTCTTTTTGTGCCCAGCCTAGGGTTGGGAAGCCAGCTTAGGCTCTTAATGCCTGGACTGTGTATGAGTGTATGTGTATGCTCACACATGTGTATGTGTGTTGTGACATTCTTTCCTATACTGGCGGGGTTTGTCCGACCCTTGTCCCTGCAAAAGTCCCCTCAAGCTCTGTCTTCCCTGGAGTGTGTGTCCGCTGTGGTTCAGAGCTGTTGAGAATGCTGTCCTGCAGGTCTGGTTCTAGTCCTAAGTTCACCACTACTGCCCAACAAATCTTAGCTCCTAAATATGTCAGTGTTCTCTCTAAAATGGGCATAAAGCACCTGCTGCATAAGGTTAGATGAAGTAACAGATAAAACACCCAGTAGCACTTCCAGTCCTCCTACATTCCCAGTAAGCTGCGGCTGCTGCCCTGAGAAGTCTTGTCTGCTGTTTCCGTTTTTCTCATGGGCTGACTCCCAGGTTTAGGGTAGCTCCCTTCTTCATCTTCCTCCTCCCGTGTGCCGCTCCTAAGTGATGGCTAAAGATCGCCTGAGATTAATTCAACATGTTTTACCTAGCTCTCACCTTTTCCTCTCAAAATATTTCCATTTTCTTTTAGCACGTGGTGTTGAGCCAGGTACTGCGCTAGGCCCTGGGGGGTTTTGAAGACAGAAATGACACTGCTCCTGCCCCTGATTGTACAGAGAGGGTAGGGCTAATTTGGAGACATGGTCATAGATCACAGTATGACGAGGTAGATGGAGATGAACTAATGTGAATGCATAAGCAGGAGCAAGGAAACGGATTAGCAATTAAGGAAGGTTTTGAAGAGGGGGTGGCATTCAGCCTGGCCTTGGAGAAGGAGCCTTGGAATACTGGAAAAGACTGGGATGACCCTCATCCCAACAGGGTGATAGGCTACGAAGTCTACAGTGGCATAGTTTAGAGTACAGCATGGTGGAGCTAGGTGTATGGAGGGACAAGCAGGCAGGGCACCGGTTCTCAGAGCCCTTAAATGCTGGCTAAGGAGTTTGTGTTCTAGTCTTTGGGGAGTGAAGAGCCACTGAAAGATTTTGAGGCGAGGGGTGATCCGGCCATGCTTTTTTTGTTTTGTTTTGTTTTGTTCTCTCCCCCTGCCCCCATACACACCTTGTTTGTTTTTTCTGAATGGGTGTTCTGTCTGTATGTGTCTGTAAACCATGTGTGTGTTGGATCCCCTGGAGCTGGAATTACGGGCAGGTGTAAGCTGCTGGAAATGAATTCTGGTCTTCTAGAAGACCAACCAGTGAACCCCCTGAGCCATCTCCATTCCCAGCTTGTTGAGGTTTTTCTTAAAGTTACGGAAGAGCCAGTGTTCTGGTCCACACTGAGGTTCTAAGGATGTGTTCCAGTTTCTCTGGTGACTGAGGCGAGCAGAGTGCCTAAGCCTGGGAGCCAAGTCCAGCCCGGGGTGTATGAGCCCTGGTCTCAAAACCAAAGGAAAACTGTAGCAGGGTGGTTCAGAACTCAGGAGGCTGAGGCAAGAGGATTGCCGTGAGTTCAAGACTTGCCTACACTCCAAAGCCTGCTTAAGGCCAGCCTGGACTGCAGAGTGTGTTAAAGCAAGCTTGGACTGTAGTGTGACTTTAAAGCCAGTTTGGAGTATATAGCAGACGAAAAAACCAAAATCAAGCCGACAAAATGACTCACGTAATACGGGATTTTTTTCAGGATGGTTAGGAAATTCAGAGAAGCAGACAGGGTTCAAAGGTTATTTTCAGACGACGTGGAAATGTGGAGTGGGTCTAGAGATTGTGAGAGAGATGGTAAATGAAGCCGAGAACCTGGATTCCAGTGGTGGCAGTGGGGGAATGGGCAGAGGGCTAACTTCAGTGTCACCAGGCTTTGGGAGCCATTGGCTCTGGGGTGAGTGAGTAGAGACCAGGGGATTGGTTTCATCATGCCTGATGATACAAGGGTCACTGGCTTGGGGGAGGGAGGAAGGAACAAGAGAAGAACTTGACCTCCTCAGCCAGAATTCTCCTGGGGTGAGTTGAGGCCAAGCAGGAGAGTGTGGTAGTTGCCTTCACAGCTTCCTGGGTCTCTGGACAGGAGAATCAGTCAGGCTGTGGGCTGAGTTATGTCCCTCCAGGGCCTGAGTGCATCCTGTTTCCTCAGGAGCGCCTAGCTGTACTGGACAGTCAGGCTGGGCAGATCCGGGCTCAAGCAGTACAGGAGTCGGAGCGTCTGGCCCGGGAAAAGAATGCTGCCCTGCAGCTACTGCAAAAGGTAGCTGGCCTTGGGTCCGGAGGTGCTGGGAGTGGGGGAGGGTAGACGAGCACCAACGTTGGGGTGGGATTGCAGTACAAGAGTGAGGTCCTCACAGGGTTCCTCCCTCCTGTGTCTCTGACTCATCATGTCTCTGACCCCTGCTATTCTGGGCTCCAGGAGAAGGAGAAGCTGACTGTGCTTGAGAGAAGATATCATTCACTCACGGGTGGCAGGCCTTTTCCGAAGACCACCTCCACCCTCAAAGAGGTAATGTGGCCAGGCTAGCCCCATCTTTAGGCCCGGGGGGGGGGGGGGGGGAGAGGATCCTGAGTGGCTCCAGAGTTTGGTGTGCCACCTTCTTCCAGGGTGGTTGGATTCTGGGTGAAGTTCCTGGGCACTTCCTGAACTGGAGAGATTTGAATCAGATGGCCCTGGAGGGCTGACCTTCAGCCCTCCACAGCCACCGGCCTTTTTTTGGGACCTCACCCTGTGGTGGGAGAGACCCAGGGGCCCTGGAATCTCAGGGTGGAAAGCTCAGAATTTAGTTGCGGGACTAGGTAGACTCTACCTAGGATACCGGGGTCTAAGGTTCCTTACCCTGGAGCTCCTGATGATCTGCCTGAAGCTAGGCTTTCAGCTTGGAAGTGAACCTTGAATTGAATGTCTTCCCCAGACCTTTACATCTGGTGTGACTTGTTTCCCCTTCTTCTGTCATTGCCTAAGCAATTTAGGTTTGGGATAGGGTGGTTGAGTTGAGCCTTAGGGGTGAGACTTCCTCTCATCATATGTCCTCTTGTAGGCTCAGCTACTTATCTCTGAGGCCTTAGAGATAGGGCTGGAAACCAAAGCTCTGGGTCAGTCCCCAAGGTCTTCTGAGGCTGGGACCTCCTCTGTTCCCTTAACCCCTCCTGCTTCCACCCAGCTCTGTCCCAAATCACAAGAGGTAACCCCAGCTGACTTGTTCTGCTTTGTCTGCTGCCTGTCTGCCTGCTTCAAGCTCTTCCCAGGGAGGGCTGCAGGGCATGTGATATATCCTTTGGCTGGCAGTTTGAGAGTTTGCTTGTGTATCATCATGTCATTCACAAAGTGCCTAGGCAGCTCATGCAAAATAGTAGCATTAATTTGCATGTAATCTGCATGCCATTCTCGACTGTTCACAGCACACTGAACTCTCTGGCCCATCCTCCTTTTCTTTGACCCCAGAAGGTCATCTGGCTCTGGGGTTAGATTGGACACTTTGGATAGGCAACCTAGGGATCTTTGCTTTGGTGAGGATGACCAGCACCCAGATAATCTCAGGACTGGTGAGGATAGGTGATGGAAAGTCACAGTCCCTGTGTTCGAGCCTTCAGTGAAATGGGCTGACATCTTTCCACATACTTACCCTGAACAGTGGGCCCACTTTTATGCAGGCACAGAAGATGCTCTCTGCTAAGGTCAGGCCTGTTTCCCCAAGCTTGTCTTGCTCAGACCTGAGTGGTATCTCCACTCCCCTGCCCCCGTTCTGATGATCGTCCCCTGGGGACCTTTCCCCTATCTGAGTACTGCTGAGTGCTAGTGCTTAGTGCTGCATGTGTGTGCCCAACCGGGGATGCCCAGTGTGACAGAGGCAGATGGGGGTTCTAGGATCTGGGTCCTGCTTTTCCTTGTGTTTTTGGAAGGTCGTCTCTGGGCTTCCTCAGCCCAGGGCCAATCTGTAGAAGTTTATATTGGTTCTCCCGGCAACAACTAAATGCTATGCTAGCCTCCAAAGCTGAGGTGGAGTGGAGCTGTCCACTGTCAGTTCTGCCTGCCTCTTTCAAGCCCACTTTCCCTACAGCCTTTGTGGCTGTAGTCGGCTACTGACTACCCTACTTCATTCTGGTCTTTGTGCCAACATGAAGTGATGAATCTAGCTTGGCATGGAGTGTGGAGTGCTGACTACTTGGTTGAAATTGTTCATTTCTTCTCTGTCCCCCACGCTGGGCACCCTAGGAGTATGTGAGCCTGGCCGAGGTTCGCCAGCTGTGCTCTTGCTTGGGCAGCTGTGCTCTTGTTTGGGTGCCTGTGCTTCTGCAACCTGCCCCAGCAGGCTCCCCCAGTCCCTGCCTGACAGCAAGGTACCAGCCACAGACTGTACCCACCTATGCCCAAGGACCTCAATTGCCTCTCAGCCTGGGTGGGGGCCAGGGGCAGACAGGATCTTCACTTGACATTCAGAGTTGAACGTGGTTCACTTTCTTCCATGGGACCTTGTGAACTCTTCTCAACACCTAATGGCCTGGGAGGGGCAGGCCCTGCCTCCTGATCTTCAAGGCGAGAATCTTGCTGAGAGGATGCAGGCTCTCTCCCAGGGTTGGTCTCTCTCTATGCTCCTGCCCTTCCCTACACCCTTGGTCAGGGCCATCTCTTGGGTTCTACTCCCATTAATCTTTTGTATTCCCTCCTGTGGCTGCCATTCTCTCAAGTACATGACGCTTGAGCAGCTAAAAGTGATGTACAGTACCCCACCCATTGCCCCAAGCCCTTGGCCAGGCCTGCCTTCCTGGGCTTCTGTCTCCCAAGACCTTGTTCCCATCACCTGTCTTCCTCCCATGCTGCCCTCTTCCTTCGCTTCCATCACGCCTTCATCTAAGGTTGGTGGGCTGTGTGTCCTTCTCACCCTCATGCCATGGCTGCTGTGACTGTGTGTTGCCCTGCTCACTGGCCTCAGTGTTCTAAGCCAGCTGAGGGCCTAGGGCTGTGCCTGACGCCTGCAGGTGCTGGCTGCCCAGCTGCTGACATAGTTCGAGTCTGTGCTCTGGAGCTTGTACCCTGACTGTTTCTCTTTGCTCTCAGCACAATCTGCGCAATTGTCTCACTGTTTTTCTCTTCCTTCTCCTTATACTCTCCTCCTCCCTCCCTTCCTCCCTCAAACCTTCCTTCCCATGTCCCCGACATGGCTTCCCTTTACCTTCCCTTCCTTGCCTTCTTCCTCCTCTTCCCATCTCTCCCCTCCTTGCCTTTCCCCTGCCCCTCCAGATGGAGAAGCTGCTGCTCCCTGCTGTAGACTTAGAGCAGTGGTACCAGGAGTTGATGGCCGGGCTGGGAACTGGCCTTGCTGCAGCCTCCCCTCGCTCCTCTCCCCCGCCTCTGCCTGCCAAAGCTTCCCGTCAGCTGCAGGTAACCTCACCACCTGTCTTCTTCAGGTCCTGTTTCTGTCTGCTCTGAGCACCTCCTGACAATCCTTCAGGCACAGTGTGTACCTAGGGTCATGGGGTCAGCCCAACAGAGCAAGGGGGATCCTTGGGGCCCAGGGAGGGCAACAAGGCTCTTTTCTTGGGCAGCCATGTTGCCATTCTAGTACCTTGGGCAGTACCTGGGTACAAGGGGGTCAAGATTGACAGACCAATGGAAGGGAGTTTTCTCCAGAGATGCTCACTCAGACCTGGCATTTGACATGACCTTGGGTCTGTTGCAAGTAGGACTAGTGTGACCTGGGGAAGCTATTTTGGTATTTTGTTCTCCTGGTCTTCCCAGGGTAACTTAGAGGCAGAGAAAAAAAATACAGGTTCTATGAAATGACAACCCTGGAGAGGTAACTGTGTGACCACTGTAATATCTGAGTCTCCAGCCATGTGCTGACTGTAGCAGGCAAGGGTACTTGTATACTCTTCCACCAAATTTTGCTCTCTTGACATGCCATAGTGCTTATGATCCCACCTTCAAAATTCATTCTTCCGTGAAAGAGCCATATCTCTGAGGCTGTGGCCTCGGCTAATATCCTGAGGTTCCTCTGGGAAGATTCTGATTCATGTAACACATGTGGTACCTCTACTGGATGGAGGCTTGAACAAGTTCTGATGTGTTGACTCCCCACCACAGGCCTTTGAGGTAGATGGTGTTATCACTCAGTATAGATCAAAGGCTGGGGGGGGGGGTGCTTTTACCTATGCCCTTCAGGCAGAAGCACTGAAGACTCAGAGCTCCTGACTCCAAAGAGCAGATTCACCTCATGTTGGCACTGGGAGAGAGTTTGGCAGTTACTTGTCTAGCTCTGCCCTTTCCTTTACAAATGAGAAAGCCCAGGTGCAGGGCAGGGAGGTGTGGCCTTGAGCCACACAGTCGGCCAATGGCTGACCTTCGACTAGGAGCCTGGCCTCCACTTAGCCTCCTGCACAGCTCTGTCCAGCTAACACTAACTTCTTGCATGGGTCAGTTTATGGGTCCAGGGTTGGGCTGGAGATTGGCTCATGGAGGAAAGTCCTGGAAAGGAGGCGTGTCAGTTGCCAGTAGCATCTGCCTACTGTGTTTGCTTGGGAGGCTCAGTTCTACTGTCTGCTAGAGACAGAAGGTCTTAGGCCCTATGCCAGGGTAATACCTCGGATCACAGCTGGGTTAGGTGCTGTGAGGTGCCAGCCAGTGGGGAAGCTGGAGGATCACTGGACAGTATTTTTCTCCTCCAGGTTTACCGCTCCAAGATGGATGGTGACGTGGCCAGCCCTCTGCCCAGGACCCGCAGCGGCCCTCTCCCCTCCTCCTCAGGCTCCTCCTCCTCTTCCTCACAGCTCAGTGTGGCTACCCTGGGCCGCAGTCCTTCCCCAAAGGTCTGAGGACATGGGTGATGGTGGGGATGGAGACAGCCATGTTGGGCAGAGGCTAAGAGTGGGGTTGGGGTCTACTGATCCCCAATACCAGTGCTCGTACATCCCCTCCCAGAGTGCTCTGCTCGCCCAGAATGGCACCAGCAGCCTTCCTCGCAACCTGGCAGCCACGCTGCAGGACATTGAGACCAAGCGCCAGCTGGCCCTACAGCAAAAGGGTAAGTGGCTGTAATGCCAGACTGTCCCTGCCTCCATTCCCTGGGTAGATCCTCTGTCACCTCACGCACACTCGGCCCTCTCACAGGATATCTTTCCTGTCCATTGGGGTTTGGGCAAGAGCAGAAAGGATTAGATCTCATAAAGATCTGTCTGGGACTTTTCAGAAGACCCAGTATGGGATGAAGGGTCTGAGGGCCTGTGACATCTTAGAGGGCCTGTCCAATAAGGGAAAGTTTGGTTGACCAAGTAGGGCAGACTTTGGAAACAGAGGGGTGGATGTGGCGATGACCTCCAGAAGCGATTTCCCAAAACACTGGCTCTTCAGGAGTCCTATGGCTGCATGTTCCAGTTGATTTGAAAGCCCATGTCTATGCCTCTCTCTCCTCTTACCCCCTCTGTGTCTTTCTCCTGCACCCTCTTCCCTGGGCCCCCACACCAGTCGAGTTACCTCCTGCCGAGCCCCTCCCACCCGAAGACCCAGCAGGTAGAGCATTGGTACAGGACATTGCTTTGGCCAGACAGCCCCTGCCCTGACATTAGCATGATGTGTTCTGCCCAGGCTCTGCCGCCTGCCGGCATACCCCTGCGCCTCGCTGGGCTGGGGTTCCTGGCTGGCTTCACCTCCCCTGTTTCCCTGAGCCTTGCTCCAAGTCTCCTTGCCTCTCCTCACCGTCCCTCCTGCTCTGGCTGTATTTGCTTCTGCACTGTTCAAGGGTTCCCACCAGCTCCCCTCCTCCTCCTCCAGGAGACATGGTGGGTGCATGTGACCTGCTCATCTGTACAGGCCTCAGCCAAGAGCTGGAACAGCTGACTGGCATGCTGCCTGGGCACGGCTAGGGCAGTTCTGGTGCCCTGTGTGTGCTCAGGATGCAGAAAGAAGCCTGAAGTCAGACCACAGACACTTGCCTGCACAACTGCACAGTTGGTAGGGCCACGGTCTGGAGCTATGGGAACTACGTGGAAGCTGTGAGGGCAGGGGCTGCTCTGTGTTAGCCTCTTCCTGCTTGCCTCCTCTCTTGTCTGTGATGCTCCAGTGTTTCCTGGTGAGTAAGGAGCCTTCTGTGACTCCCACTGTCCCTCCTGCATGCAGGGCACCAAGTGATTGAGGAGCAACGGAGGCGACTGGCTGAGCTGAAGCAGAAGGCAGCAGCAGAGGCTCAGTGCCAGTGGGATGCCTTGCATGGTGCAGCACCCTTTCCAGCAGGCCCCTCTGGCTTCCCCGCACTCATGCACCATTCCATCCTGCACCACCTGCCAACTGGCAGGGATCGTGGAGAGGAGGGCGAACACGCTTACGATACCCTGAGCCTGGAGAGTTCAGACAGCATGGAGACCAGCGTCTCTACAGGGGGCAATTCAGCCTGTTCCCCTGACAACATGTCCAGGTGCCTCCTACCTCCAGCCCTCTGCTTCTGCCTGATACTCCTGAGCTCACTTGACACGCTCTCTCTTCCCCTTCCCTTCCTAGCGCCAGTGGTCTGGATATGGGCAAGATCGAGGAAATGGAGAAGATGCTAAAGGAAGCACACGCAGAGAAGAGCCGGCTCATGGAGTCCAGGGTGAGGCTGACTGGAGCCAGGAGGCAGCAGGTGGTGAGCACGGAGTTGCCCTCCGCCTTCCAATGCCTACACTCCACCCCAAACCTTCCACTCACATTAATTTTGCAGTGAAAAGTTTGCATCTCTCAAATGTGCCATGGGAAGCTTGGGCAGATGTCAGCGTCCCAACCCTGTGGAGCACAAGGCAGTTGTCACCTTGTTTAACCACAGGTCTCCTGTAGGGGATCTCCAGTCTTGTGCCCCATTCTGTGGACCTTGTGGGAACCCAAGTAGGGGGACATTCTCCTTCGGAACAGTTAGGAAAACAGAAAGTCGGAGTTGAGGTTGAAGACAAAAAATAAATAAAAGGTTTCTAAGCCAAGGTAGAGAGCTGTTGGCTCAAGGATTCTGGGGGATAGCTGGGGCTAAACAAAGAGGGATCTAGGTTTATCCTGGGCACAGGTAGGCAGAGGAAACCAGTGCCTGGGTGGTAAGCTAAAAGGGGGTTTGTAGAAGCAGTCCTAGCCTGCATTTCGATCCCACTCTTCCTCCCTGAAATAGTGGTCTTGCTGGCCTCAAACTTCTGATCAAGCAATGCCTTAAAAACAAACAAACAAACCTGTATCTGCCAGGTATGGTAGCGAATGCCTTTGATCCTAGCACTTGGGAGACAGAGATGGGCAGATCTCATGTGAGTTTGAGGCTAGCCAGGGCTATACAGAGAAACCCTGTGTCAAAAAGCCAAAACCAACAACCAAGCAACAGTAAAATCCCTCCTAGTCTCTTGATTGAGAAGCAGTAAGTAGAACCCAGGAATCACAGGGGGAAAAAAAAAAAGGGAAGAACTGCCCACATGGATGGAGAGCCAGCTAAAAAGGAAGTCTTTGTGCCGTTTTCATGAAATCAAAGGCAAAGCTAGAAGCCTCCCCTGGAGGGAAAGCTGAGCTTTAAGCTGTAGCAAACTAGTGCCAAGGCCTCTATTGATTAAGACACACAAAGTTCAGTTTGACATTAATCTCTGTAATTGTTTGCCCGTTAAGTTTGGAATTCAACAGTAAATGTCACATATAGAGTTCTAAAGAGCCTTATTAAGTCAGTGACTGGGGAAGGACTGTATGTACCAGCCGTCAAAACGGTTGCTAAATTCTGCCTTTTCTAGGAATTCAGATAACGTTTTAAGAGCCTGGGGCTGGAGAGATAGCTCAGCAGTTAAGAGGGCTTGCTCTTCTTTCAGAGGACCCCAGTTTGTGTCCTAGCACCTGTGACTCCAGGTCCAGGGGATCTGACAATCTTCTTGTTCATTTATAACTGGATGTGATGTTATTGTTTATTATCTTCTTGTTTGTTTATAACTGTTAATCCCAGCACTTGGGAGGCAGAGGTGGGCAGATCTTGTAAGTTCAAGGCCAGCCTGGTCAACAGAGAGAGTTCTAGGCCAGCCAGAGTTACATGAAACCCTGACTCATTAAAAGAAAGTTATATGAGACCCACTTTACTGCAGGCTATTTTTGTGCTGGAATCTGATGGTATATCTGGATTCTGGATTCTTTGGGTTTTTACCCCACTCCCAGAGCAGGCATGTTGAAGCCCATTTTTCTAATGAGGTATCTGAGGCTTAGAATGTGTAAGGGAATTTGTAGGGTGGCAGCCATAGACTGGTGACAGAGCCCAGGAGAGGGTGACAAACCTTTGAGGGCTTGCTTTCTCAGCCAGGCCATTGTCCAGGGTTGGTGCCCCCCGCAACTCTAGCCAGACTTGAGGGCACTGAGCTCTGGTTTTTTGGTCAGGAGAGGGAGATGGAGCTGCGGAGGCAGGCCCTGGAGGAGGAACGGCGGAGGCGGGAGCAAGTGGAGCGGAGGCTGCAGAGTGAGAGTGCCCGTAGGCAGCAGCTGGTGGAGAAGGAAGTCAAGCTCCGGGAGAAGCAGTTCTCCCAGGTGAGTGTCGATATGGCCTAGCTTGGCATGATGATGAGGGATATGAAGGAAGTGGGATGCCCAAGGCCCCTCTGCCGCCCTGTGGAATCCGTTCTCCAGAAAAGATGGCTGTGGGCTTAGCATAGACAGGATTCCACTTGGGACTCATTAGCCCCCCAAAAATAGACCCACTAGGGATTGTTGAAGAGTGTGTGTGCACGCGTGAGTGTGTACTGGGGTGGGTGGAGTGTGAGACCACCCCACCCCAGTACACGGTCTATAGCAGACCGCCTCTATATCTCTGGAATCAGATAGGGTCTAAAGAAAAACACATCTAGACAAACACTATAAAAATATATATATGTAGAGAGAGAGAGATAGAGACATGGGACTCTGGACACAATTTTAGAGTTGGCAGAAGCTGATTGCTATCATCCAGGATGGCTGCCTTGGCCTGTCCAGCTTTGGAAGCCTATGCTACACCTTGTACCAACTGCCCATCCTGCATGTGGCACTGCTCTGTGTCCCAACCTTCGTCACCACACAAGGCCTTTGGGCTTTGGTCTCCATCTCCTGTGGACAGCCTCACTTTAACGTTTGGTTTACATCGCTGAGAGACACTGGCTTCTCCTTGAGGAGAAATCTCTTCATTGTTCAAAACCAGACCTTACCAGGGAAATCTGAGCAGAAGGTGTAAGAAATGGAGCTGGCCAAGGATAGCCACCTGTGTGCCTGGTTCCTGACTGAGAACTACAGAACTCAGCCACCCCACTTCTTCCTGGTCTCCGGTTCTTCCCAGGCTGAGGTCTTCCGGGATCTCCTGCAGAGGTTACCACCAACCACAGTCCTCTCATTTTCTGAGATGCTACAACACAAGACATAAGGGATAGGACCACAAACTAGGCTTTGGTAGATAATATACCATCAGAAGCTAGGCAAGGTAGTACATGTCTTTAATCCTAACACTCTGTAAGCAGAGGCAGGTGGATCACTATGAGTTCAAAGCCATCCTGATCTACATAGCGAGTTCCAGGACAGCCAGAGCTACATGGTGAGACCCTTTCTCAAAAAACAAAAACACGGATTGAAAGAAAAGATACTACCAATAGGGCTGGAGAGATGGCTCAGCTGTTAAACACATTTACTATTTTTGCAGAGGACCTAAGTTTGGTTCCCAGAAAATCATACAGTGGCTCGCAACTGTAGCTCTAGTTCCAGAAGATCCTGGTACCCTTCTGGCCATGGTGGGCATGCCCCAGTGTGGCATACATATATATATAGCAGGCACACACTAATGTACATAAAATAAATTAAAATCTCTCTAGAGTTTTACTTCAGTGCTTTGACCTCTATCAGAGGCCTCGTTCCTCTTTACTGTCCCAGCTCCTGACACCCCTCAGACTCCGTTCTCCAGCCTCCATCTTTGAGGCTCAGACCTGGTGTAAGAGGGAGCAGGGCCAAGCCATCTTTGCATCTCTTTGCAAGGTATACATCTCGTGTTTAAGTAATTTGTGACATTGTAAGAGTACATGACATTTTAAGGTCTGTCTGGAAAAGCAAGGGTAGAAAAATATTTCAGTTAATGGAGAATTCTTGTTAGTAACAGAGGTGAAGTGGACCTTAGCGTTTGTCTAATTTATAGTTTTTGTGCTAAATACAAGGACACTAGAAGAATATGACCCAAAGTCACTGAGCAGATCTCTATTTTATTCATTTTTTTAACATTTTTTTTTTTTTAAAAAAAGAGGTTACCTTGACTCTTATCTCTATCAGTTATATTATGCATTTAGTGTATGTGGGGAGCTCGGGGGGGCTGGTGAGAGGTCAGAGGACTTGTCAGATTGTCTTCTATCATATAGGTCATAAGAATCGAATTCGGGTCATCTGACTTGGCAGCAGACTCCTGTACCCACTGAACCATCCTGCCAGCTCTATTCATTGGTCTTTTGATACAGGGCCTCGAAAGTGCCTGGGAGGTGCTCATCTGTTGAGCTGTATCCGACCCCTTGGGCCTCATTTTCCCGGAACATGTTCCCATGTGGCCTCTTGTCAGTTCTGTCAGGAGGGAGAGTGTCAATGGCCGTGGCATGATCCTAAGTGGGAGAACTGAGACAAGAAGTTGACAGCATCTTACCAGGGCCTAGGAGAGTCAGGTCTCTACTTTCACAAGTCCTGTGAAAGCAGTGAACACTGCAGAAGCTGAGAGGGCATAATGTGAAATTGTGGGAGCGTCGGGACTCAAGCAGGGGAACGAGAACAGGGAGTGAGGAGAAAAGAGAAATAACTGCTGTCCCTGCACTTCTCCCCCAGGCACGACCTCTTACACGTTATCTTCCCAACCGGAAGGAGGACTTTGATTTGAAGACCCACATAGAGTCGTCAGGCCACGGGGTGGACACCTGCCTACATGTGGTGCTTAGCAGCAAGGTACCAGACCTACGTGGCTTGAGGGTAGGGAGGTGCGTTACCAATAGATCATATTCAGAAGCACCTCCGGGGCCCTAGGGATTTGGCCTCAGTCTGCCCCAACATTGTCAGGACTATCCCATCCCTCGAGTGCTAGCTGGGGATAGCCTCTGGAAACGCAGACACAGGCGAAGGCTAAAGGAGACTAAGGGAGCTGCTTGGAGAGGAAGCTCGGGGGCCCATGTTCACATACTTCTTCACTCTTGCTCCCCACCAGGTCTGCCGTGGCTACCTGATCAAGATGGGTGGCAAGATTAAATCGTGGAAGAAGCGCTGGTTTGTCTTTGATCGGCTGAAGCGCACCCTTTCTTATTATGTGGGTGAGTTCCCACAGGCTGCCCTTGGGCCAGTGGCGGTGGGGGGCTGTTGCCTCCAACGGCTGGGTTGTCTGGTCTGCTAGAAGGAGACCAAGCTTCCAAGTAGAGGGCCTGAGGCTCAAATGGGCTTTGGCTTCCCACCCCAAAAATGTACAGCATGTACCTGGTTCACATCCGTTCATTTGTTCATTCATTCATTCATTCATTCTGTGGTGGTGTTGAGCATCTAATAAACTCCAGTCCCTGTTTTAGGCTCTGGTGACAATGAAGTGGCCATCCCTTCTCCCTTGGTGCATATGGAAGTTAGATGCTAAGCAGAGAGTTAAAGTAAATACAGTGAATGAGCTTGCTGAAAGGGGAATACCCTGATGCTGGGTGCAAAATCTGGGCTTCAAACTGCCCCTTGGTTTCCCTCAGAGACTTTAAGGTAATCACTTCAGCAGTTTCAAGAACTCTTGGGACAGTCCAGGAACCAGGAACCTTATTCACAGTGCTCTTCCTCACCCAGTCCCTGGTGTAGACCCATGTCCCAGAATACCTTTGAACTTTCCCATTGGAGCATGAGGTTCTGTGTGGCCCTCTAGTCGGTGGAGGGTCAACTGTGCAGTGATTGTCAGCCCTCCATATGCATAGCATGAACTCGCTGTGCATTGTGGGCTGGTTGTCTTCGCAGCACAATGCGTCTTTCTGGAACATTGCTGGGCATATTGGCGAAGCCAAGAGAGTTTTGAGGAGCTTTGCTTTGACATTTAGGGCCTCAGCTGGGAAGTAATGTGTGCCACACCTGCCTACCAGTCACTCAGCCCCACCATCTGCAAAGCTGGGGAAAGCAGTCCTACCTACCAAGAGCCTGGAAAGGGGAGGGCTTCCAGGTCATGAACGCCCAGGCCCAGTGCCTTGCTTGCCTCTCACCGTGGGTCCTGGGTGTGGAGAGACAGAAGCCTGAGTGTAGCTGGGCTGAGACAGTAGAGGGAAGTTGTCAGTCTAAAAAGCA
This sequence comes from Rhynchomys soricoides, assembly GCA_019843965.1. NCBI lineage: Eukaryota > Metazoa > Chordata > Mammalia > Rodentia > Muridae > Rhynchomys > Rhynchomys soricoides. The sequence continues at coordinate 72,531 of JADRCH010000188.1, read as the reverse complement.
GAGGCCCACTTCAGACATGTTGAGGCTGAGATATGTCTAGCTGGGTCCGGGAAAGGGAACAGGCTATGAGGCAGACCCTAGTTAGGCTGTGAGGCAGACCCTAGTTGAATGTCTTGGCATAAGTCCCAGCAAATTCCGGTCTTGTTCATCAGATACTTGTACGGTCAGTACTCTGGATGCATCGGCTCTTCTAAGTTTTGCTAAAAGTAATATATTTATACCTCCTTTATGTATAAGGAAAGCAGGGCTCAGAAAACCTCTGCCCACAGTCTCACAGCAACGACAAGGCAGAGCAGAGGGGAGGAGCAGCCACTTGTGGAGAAGAGGCAGGTAGAGAAACCAGCAGAGGCAGAAGGGCAGGAAGCAGGAAGCTGGCTCTGACTGTGTGCCAGGTGCTGGGCTGGCACTTGGCAAATGCGATCTTGGTTCGTGTCTATGAAACAAAGAAGACCACGTTCAGATGGGCAGCGGGAACAGAAGGAAGCCAGCCAAGGGAACAGACATTTGTAAGCTCAAAGTGTCGCCAGCAATAATAGATATTACCAGAAGGCCAAGTAGGATGTGGCCCAAAGGCCATTTGCTATGAGTCTGAGATTTGTGGAGAGAAGGTTTTCCACCATGGAAGCAGGCAGAAGCCAGATTGCACAAGACCAAGGATAGGTGGGTGGGGCAGAGTGTAGGCAGGTTACTGTTACTATTTCCAGGGAAAGAGGAAGGGGGCGGGGCACAGTAGGACTGGGGGATGGCCAGGAGGAAACGCTGAGATGGGTTTAGGGCTGGCTGCACCAGGACCTGGGTGTGACTTGCCTCTGGACCCACACCATCCTCCTTCCTACATCAGGAAATCACATTAGATTAGCGTGGGTGAACCCTTCAGGCGCTCGCCTTACCTGGACCGGTGCCCGTACTCCGGCAGTCATCCCTGTCTTGCTGGGTGACATCAGCCCACAGCGTAATGCTGTAGTGACAGATGCTGAGTTCTGTGCCAGACTCTGCTGGACGCTCTGAATGGGCTCTCGCTTTTCACACCTCTTCCCTCCCTCAGATGTGGCAGAGTACTCCTGAGCTCCAAGCCATGCTGGCAAGTGACTAGGCTGTGTACCTGTGCCTTCTCCCCATGTTGTAGCTTCCTAGCTCAACAGTGTATGATTCCTTTCCAGGTGTCAGTTCCTGGGACTCAGTCATTCTGCCATGAGAGAACACCTGTTCTGTGCCTGGCACCTAGCCATTGTCGTTGGGGGAGAGGGTGTGGGTAACAGAGGTTCAGATTCAGTGTTTCCAGTTCTGCGCTGAGGATTCGTGATGTCTGTTGTAGTGGTCCATAGTGGGTCTTGAAGGTTGGTTAGGAGTTTGTCGTGCGTTTAGATGGGAGGAGAGGGTCCTGGGGTGTGAAGAGTGAGGCTGCTGAGGGGACAGTGAGACACTCAAGAGGTTCCACCTAATCACAGGAGGAGACTGTGAGACAAGTATGGGGGGATGTGTTAGCAGCAGCGTGTGCTGAAACACAGAGGCAGCTGGTTCCCCAAAGAGGAACCATCAGACAAGGTTGTACACTGAAGCTTTTAAAGCTCATCCCTCAACCCCAGGTTGGGTGAGTGGCAGGGCTGGAGGCTGGGGCAGGACCTTTAGGAGGCCGGAGCCGGGAATTGGGCCTGAAATAACCTGGAGTGTGGGGACGGACCCATGGGAAGAGCTTGCTATAGCTGTCACTTCTGAATTCGGTGGCTGGCATCATCATCTCCTGGAGGACACGGACTGCTGGCTGAGGGTGGCAGTTATACCATGTGATCAGTGTTCGCATCGCCTGATTCCCAGAGGTCACCTCTGGTTCACCCAGTGGTCACCTCTGCTCTGACGGTTCCCCTCCCCCTTCCTCATCCCCCCCCCACCTGACCTTGAATGTTGTATGCTATGTGTATGCTCCATGCTGTTCACATGAAGGGAACAGAAGGGCCTGAAGAGCCCAGTAGGGCTCATGTTCTTCTGTCCTCCTTAGCCCTGCCCCCGGGGGCGAGTCAAACCTCAGCTTTGTGCTCTACCACTGAGCTATATGCGTCCCCAGTTCTGTGGCTGGTTCCTTCTGTGTTTGGTTTTTGGTTTGTGTTTTGTTTTAGGTTTTCCTTTTTGAGACAGACTCTCACATAACCCAGGTTGGCTTTGAATCTGCTGTGGTAATGATAACCTTTGAACTTCGGATCATCCTGCCTCTACTTCCCAAGTTCTGGGATTACATGTGTGAAACATTGTTTTAATTATAAAATAATTTAGAGGGATTCGTATACGTGTGTGTGTGCGTGTGTGTGTGTGTGTGTGTTTGTATGTATATATGCACACAAGTACAGGTACCTGCAGAGGCCAGAGACACTAGCTTCCATGAAGCTGGAATTACAGGTGGTTCATAAGCTGTCTGATGTGGGTGCTCTTCACTGCTGAGCCATCTCAGCCCCTACCATGCCTGGGTTGTGTGATGTTAGGAGCCCAGGACTCCATGTGTGCTAGGCAAGCAAGCTGCCAACTGAGCTATACCCCCTGCCTTTCATTTAATAACACAAGATACATATCTATATGGTTCAAAATCAAAACAGGAAAAAGTTTACTTTGAGAAATATGTCTCCACCAAGCACAGGTAATATAAGTTATTTAAGTGCGACACTGTCTCTTATAACCCACACTGGCCTAAAGCTCACTATGTAGTCAGAACTGGTCTTGAACTCCTATCCTTAAGCGCTGGGACTATAGATGTGCACACATTCAGATGAACAACGTTTTTACCCCCAGGGGCAGCTAACACATTCTCCTGGTTGCCTCTTAAGATGTCTTAGAGGTCTTTGTGTTTCCAGAACATCTAGGAATGTGTACTGACACTTGGTGCATTTTATAGACCCACCCCCGCACCTGTATCCCTGTCAGCTGTTTCTTGGGGCTGGAAGGGTGGCTTAATGGGTAAGGGCGCTTGCTGCTCAGGCATGAGGATTTGAACCCAGGTTGCAGTATTCTTTAGACCTGATGCATTCCTGTTACCCCAGTGCTGCAACAGAGGCAGATGGGGAGTGCTGGGGTTTGCTGGCACCCAACCCAGCCCAGGGTTCAGTGAGAAACCCTATCTCAAGAGAATATGGTAGAGAGGACACCCTCCTCTGGCCTCGTGAGTGTGTGCACATGGGTGTGCACATCCTCACACATATGCATAGATGCCACACACACAAATTCTCTATCATCTTACGTAACAGCAGCTGTGTAATATTACATCACGTGGTATACTCTAATTTATTAATGCATCTCCACTTGAGGTATAGTTAGTATGCTTACACAAAGCTGTAGTGCCTATTTTTAAATCTGTTATTTTATGTAAGCCAGATAGATTATTTTTGTTGTTTGCTTGTTTCTTGACACAGGATTTCATTATGTAGCTCTGTCTGGCCTGGAACTTACTAGGTAGACCAGACTAGCCTCAAACTCACCTGCCTCTGCCTCCTGGGTGCTGAGATCAAAGTCTTTCTAATCTATTATTTGTATTTATGTTAAAATGTAATTATTTTAGAGATATGTATTATGTCATTTAGGCTTGCCAGGAACTCAAAACCATCCTACCTCAGCCTTGGCAAATTGCTAGGATGCCAGGTGCCTACGTTTAATCGATGCAGTCAGGTTATCTGTACAAGCCTCTCCGGCTTTGCTTCCAGCTGTCATCTCCTAGCAGTTTTGTCTTACGGTGGATCATATCTCAACAGAGTTCTGATTCACACCATCCCTGCCTTTTGGGTCCCTTTAGACTTCGTTTTGGAGTCCTAGAGGCCAAGACTGTAAACCGTTCCTCAGATGAGGTCTTGAGCTCAGGCTCGGGACACTCCATGCTATGTCCAGCTCAGCCCAGCCCTCATTCCTTTGCAGACAAACATGAGACGAAGCTGAAGGGGGTAATCTACTTCCAGGCCATCGAGGAAGTGTACTATGATCACCTGCGCAGCGCAACCAAGGTGAGGCAGGGAGGACTGGAGTGTGGCTTCAAGAATGACCACCGGGCAGGGGTGTGGTGGCGGTGTTCTGGGCACAAAGGCCTCGAGCCTGTCCTGTGCCCAGCTCCAGCTCCGCTCCACGCTCCCTCTTTACCAGTTGTCTCTTCCTTTCTTCCTCTCCCCCTCCCAGAAAAGGTTTTTCCACTTCACCATGGTGACGGAGGTACCCCCAACCCCACATGCCAATAACCAGAACTCATGTTAACAGTTCCTGTGCCCTTTGGCTCCTGACCTCTGACTCCCTCCATCCCTCTAACTTGTTCTGGGCCAGAGACAGGAGGGAAGCAAGGAGCTCCTGTGGACTGAAACCCAGTTGTTGCCTTCTTTTCTGGCCAGGACAGCTGGGAAAGCCCTGAGGGCACAGACAGTGCCTATGGGAGCTGCAGGGGGGATGTGCAGGCACTGGAATTGATAAAAGGTGGCCTTGGAGGCTGAGCCAGCTAGCCTTACACAGGTTGCCCTCTCTTACTAGCCCTCAGACCTCACCTAACCCTGACCTCTGCCCTCTAGGGTCTGGGCCACCATCCTACTTACAGCCTTCTTCTGACTCTTTTTTGCTTAGAGGAGAATCTGGTTCTCATTGGGACAACCTTGTGACAGATTCTCTTGTACTAACTTTGGAACTGAAGTATGCCCCTGTTGAAGTTGTGAGGGTTTAGAGAGTCTAATACTGCCATGTGTTAGAACATAAACCTGTGGGCTCATGGGGACTGGGGTCATTTGGCCTGTTTGAGACTCAGCCTTAAACTCAGGGCTTCCTAGGGACTTTGAGGAGAAAGTCAGATTACACAGTGAACAGAATGTTCTAGGCATGGAATCCCATCTTAGCACTTCCTATCTTGCCTTCCAGAGTCCAAATCCGGCCCTCACCTTCTGTGTGAAGACCCATGACCGGCTGTACTACATGGTGGCCCCATCTGCAGAGGCCATGCGCATCTGGATGGATGTCATCGTCACAGGAGCTGAGGGCTACACTCAATTCATGAACTAACTACTAACCCCCTCTGGGTTCCCCAGGTCAGCCCCAGGATTCTGTGCCCTGCCACTTGCTGCTCTGCTTGTCCCTGGAGACAGTGGCACATTGGGCACGTGGCCGCAAAGGATCAGGATGTAGTTGTGTACCCCAGGGCTTTTGTGCAAGAAGACAAATTGTTCTGTGAGGAGTTTGGTGCTTGAGAATCGGACTCCGGTCCCTAAAGAGCCAGCAGAGAGGAGAGAAAGAGGGAGAGGCCTTGTCGCCTCCTGGGAGTCCAGAAGTGCAGGGTTCCCTCCTGGGTCCAGCAGGCTGCGCTCTCAGCTCTGATCTGGCACCCACTCACCCCAGCTTGTTTTCTCTTTGTAAAGGACAAATTATGGTACCAGAATCTGCCAAAGATTCCCTTCTCATCACATCCCCTCTGCAGGGGCCTGGGGAGGTTCTGAGCAGGGCCATGTATACAGCTGGGGAGCGGCTCAGGCCTGCACCTCCCACCCCAGATCTGCCTCTTCCTCCTTCCACCTCCCACTTTTCACTACTCAGCTCAAGGACCAGAGACCTCAAGTGTCATTCTCGAAGTCCAGCCCCATTGTCATGTTACAACCCATCATCCTTGTCTCCATGGTGACCGCTTCCTCACCATGGTTATACACTAATTGCCATGGCCACTCTGTGGCTCTGCCCACTGCTTTGGCTGTGGGCCGTATGAGGGTACGTGCCATCATCTCTCCAACCCAGGCCTGGGGGCATGTCACCTGGTGGGAGGAGATGGAGTTCCTCCCTGCTGCAGTGTGTCTCCAGCCCCCAGCCCAGCCCTCTCCCTTTTACTGTGCCTTGCTTAGAGCCAGAAGGGATGATGTCCGGGGATCCAAGACCAGAGGAACAACATCACTGAGGGGAGAGGAAGCTAAGAGGTCCGCCCTCCCGTTCTGACAGGACTAGTTCCCAATAAGGAACAGGGTAGCTCAGCTTGCCTGGAAAGAAGCCTGAGTTGGGGTGGGGTGGGCAGAAGCAGAGGCCCTGAGCTGGGGCAGCCTCCCTTCAGTGTCCCAAAGGCATGGGAAAGGAGAACGAAGGATCAAGTCTCCAGCTGGCTGGCCTCAGTCTTGCGCCTTAACACTAAGCCACCTTCCCTGCCCTCCCTAGCACTGGGCCCTTAGTTGCTGGGCCTGGCTGGGTGTTTTGCAGTATTTGTAAGCATTTCAGCAGAACAATAAAAGCATTTTGACTATGTACGTGAGTGTGGAAGGCTAGGCTGTGTGTGATTCCCAATGGGAATGGACACTTTAGGTATCAGGATTCCGTTTCCGCCCTAGTGAAAATTACAGTCTTGACCTCTTGGTCACTTCTTGGCTCAGTACACTGTGGGAAGGAGGAATGAGGGAGGAGAAGGGAAGAGGAAGCCAGGGTTTAATGAACCATGAGCTGGGGTCAGGGGAGAAAGTGCAAGCAGTGAGTCCATTCTTGTCCTTATCACTGTAGCAGAAGACTGAGAAGAAGGACAACCACTAGGCAGTGGGATCCCAGGGAAGCTAACTGGGTCCCTGAGGTTAGCTGGTTACCATAGCGGTCCAGAAGCATCAGGGCTAGTCCGTTTGTCCAGCCAAATCCTTCCTGGAGAGAGGTCAGAACAGTAGGGCTAGATCACTGAGGTTCTCAAGCCCTGTTTGGGGGATCCCCTCTTCCCAGGGTTTCTGGCCCAAGGGGCACCAATGGTTACCATTCATAATCTCTCCCATAGGCCCACTTACTGGGCATCTCAGGCCTAAGGGGGACGTATATATTCTGGGACAGCAGATCCTAGGAGTTGCCTAGGAACTCTAGCTTGCTCACCTGAACTTCATACTCTCCGCCTCCACCTGGATGTCCACCACTGCTGATGTCATACTGGGGACAAACACAGGATTTATATAGATAGTTACTCCCCCTAAGCCAGACCACCCTAACTATAGAGTAACAGCCACTGAAGGAAAAGATGTACCAAGCTGCCGCTCAGAACCCTGCAGTGCCCAAGAATGGCCACCAGGGGTCGCGCCATACTGGCTTGTTTTGTCTTAGACCTGGCAAAGCCTGCCAGTCCCCACTTTAACCGTGGGATGAGAACCCAATGACACAGATGCATACCCCAGCCAGCTCACCTTCTCATACATGGCTGACTTCTGGGAGTAGACTTTGAAGTTGGTTTTGATCCAATTCTGGGCCAACTGGAAAGCCACTTCCTGAGTCCGGGGGGAAGCTGACTTGGCCAAACCTAGACCCCACCCCAGATAAGGCCTGGGTATTCAGAGGCCCCATCCTGGGCAGAAAAGCTTTGGCCCTACTCTTCCCAAGGCAGGAAGAAGATCTAGGCCCTCAGATCTCCTTTCTGGACCTGTGAACCCTATGTTCTTAATCCAGGGCTTGGGGTTGGTGTGAAGGAGAGAAGGGTGGGTCTCCCGGACAAGTGAAATGGGAATATCAGCTGTCCTCTTTCATACCTCTAATGACCAGGTCCTGCAGTGGGGCCCAGGCATTGGGGAAGTCCCACTGCTGGCCTGTGTTACGAAGAGAGGTTGGGATCCCATACTGGTAGGTCAAGATCTTGCTGTCCTAGAATGTTCCAGACGATATGACCGTGAGTGATGGCTGAAACTGGAGCCAAGAACCCCTGGGCCCTCAGGGAAGGCAGATCTGCCCCTCCTGACCCTTCTCATCCTGCCTCCCAGCTACTCCCAGTGGCCTCAGCAAGACTTGCAGGGAAGGGAGGTCCTGCCTCCACAATGCCAGGCCTGCCCACTGTCCCCTCACCTCCAAGTACTTCAGAGCCCTGTCAGCAGCACCAGGGTCTGAGAAGCAGCCAGCCCAGAGTGGGGTGAGGTTGGAGGGATAAAATTCCAGGTTCTTCTTCCCTTTTTCCAAGTCGTAGTCGAACCAGACACCCTTCTGCTTGTCCCACAAGATGGCCTCCATGGCGGCCAAGCGCTTGGCTCGCAGGTTCCTGTACTTTGTGGCCTTGGTGTCATTCCCTGTGTGGTACTGCCTTTAGTCTCACCAGGCAGAGCACTGGGCACTGCCGTTGGGTCCCTGGCTTTAGATATCTTAACGTTGCCCCCTTCCATATGTGGTGCCCATACAGGCTAAGAATCCTAAGGACCAAGGACTGTGATTCCCAAGTGCTCACTAGAATTCATGGCCCCTTGAACTAATAGCCCTGCCCTCTTCCTTGAGACTGGTTGCTCTGTCTCCTGGGTCCATCATTCTGAGGACTCTTGCTCTGAGGGGGCTGAAGAGAGCTTCCGGGAATGGAGAGAGATCTGATGTATGCACCAAGGTACCCCTCACAGGCCCAGGATGTCCTCACAGAACAAAAGGAACAGTAATGTGAACATAAGTGTGAGGTCCTGTCATATTCTCTCTGTCTCTGTCTCTCTGTGTCTCTGTCTCTCTGTGTCTCTGACTCTCTGTGTCTCTCTTTCTGTGTCTCTTGCCTGTCTCTGTCTCTCCCCCTCTCTCAATATCTCCATAGGGTGAAGGCTTGAACTGGCTGAGGAGACCTACCTCCAGTTTCATGGCCAAGGCTGATGCAGGAGCCCACACTGCCACACTGGCCTGTCTCCTGTCACGGGGTACTCACCTAGTCTGGAGTAGAAGTTACTCATCAATTCCTCCGCTTGGCACAGGAACGCATTCAGGTCAGCAGGTATCATTTTGCTGGTTCGGATGCTGCTTAGCAAATCAGGGTCTGGGCCTCCAACAAGCCAGCGTGAAGAGAAGTCCCAGCCAGACTCAGCACCAGCCTTGAGCTCAGCCCACAGAGTCTCTCGGTCCCCTGTGAGTACAGAACAGTAACCCCAGGCCACAACTGACTACAGGACCAAGCAGCCACAGATCAAAGTTGGACACTCAGTACCCCCACCCCGTCAGTCCTTCCTCCTCCTGTTTCTGCTTACCTTCTGCCACAGAGTTTGCCAAGTCTGCATCTTTCCTGTAAGACTCTGGCCTGGCCAAGAGAAGGACAGCAGCCCAACATTGGGAGGTGCTAAGCCAACCAGAAAGCCAGGTTGTCTTGACTCAGCTACTCTGCCACCCAACACACACAGCACAAGGGAGCCTAAGGCTCACAGGGTCCACGTCTGATGAGCTAAGTGAGCCCTCCAGCTCCAGGTTGCAGAGATGCTCATGTCAGAGTGAGCTGACTGCAGGCCAGTTTCTCACCTGGGTCCCCCATAAGGGACATAGTAGCGATTCAAGATATAGCTTTGTCCTTTTGAGACCACAGAGACAGTTCTGTTCACAGTCCAGAAGTCCAGTTCCAAGGCTAGAGTCTCAATATTCTCCCTGGGTTGGAGCAAGCAACACCTCAGCCCAGGTACGAAGCCATTGCCCTTGGCCCTGGGAAGTCTCCAGCACTGACAGGGTACCCACTGAAGGAAGGTGACATCCTTGGTGTGAGCCACATATCGATCCATCATGAGAGTCAGGAGTGGGGGTTGGCTCCGTTGCAGGTAATACACACGCCCACCGTTGGGGATGTGTCCATAGCTGCCAAGAAGAACGCCGCTTAGATACCTCCTGGCCCAATAGCAAAGCCAAGGCAAGCCCAGCTCCCTGCCCAAGATCCCTTCTTACGTCTTCACCATATCCAGAAAGTTCTGCAGCATACCCTTCACCGTTGAGGCCATCTCAGAGAGAAGCAGGCCTTCTATCACCCAGTATGAGTCCCTGAGATGGAGCCAGTGCTCATCAGCCAGTTTGTACCCTCTGCCCAGCACTCCCATGTCAGAGGGTGCTGGCCCTGGGTTCTCCACACCTCTGCCAGCCTCCATGAGCCCCTAGCCTTTTAGATGTGGGTACTCACCAGTAGTAGAATTCGACAAAGCGCCCTCCGGGCACAATGAAGGGGTGCTCTGAGTAGATCAGGGAGGACCTCTCAGGGTGGCTGAGGACTTCTGCTTTCATCTGGAATCAGGAGAGAGGGCCCAGGGCAGCCTAGCATCAGCCATGAGGGTAGAGGTTGCAGAGGGTGGGGGCAGAGGGCCTGACAGCCCTTGCTGGGGAGGCTGCATCTCTGTTCCTTTTGTTTTGCTGTGTGCTCAAGGCTGGATTCTGGGAGTCTTAGTATCCTCACCCTCCACATGCCAGCCTCTGGGGTCCTGGCTCAACTTGGTGGTGTGCTGACACCCAGATCACTCAGCAGGGCATCAGGCAGGTGACCACTGGCAATATCTATTGTTGTGACCCAGATCAGGCTAATACTATTCAAGAGGTTTCCCTTAATCCCTTTATCATCCCCTCCCATGCCACTTGAAACCAAACCTCCCTCCTGGTCCCCCCACCATGATGATGAAACCCATGGCCTTTCCCCAGGGACAGCTGAGATCGGGAGCAATGAGGACTGGCATGGAGCCATTCCCTTTGGTCCTTCTTCAACCTGTCCCTGCCAGTTCTAAGTGTGTTAGTGGGACAGCAGGATGGGGGTCAGGTGTGTCCCTACTGGAGTGGCTGGTCCTGGGCAGACTGCCAGACAGGAAAGAGAGTCTCTCAGCTCTGGGCTGAACATAGGCTGGCCACATGCAGCCAAAATGACTGTCCTTGGGACTGAGCCTGGCCCAAAAGCTCAGGAAGGGAGAAAGGCATAGGCCATTCCCCCCTGCCATGCCCTTCTTGGCTGCAGGAGGCAGCACTGGCTAGCTCTCAGGCAGCAGGGCAAGCTTGGTTAGCATGGACTGATGTGAGGGGTTAGAAGCAGATGTCAGAAGAACATTCTAGAAGGCTTCTATTTGGAGCTCAGGGGTGTGATCTTAGGAAATATCTGTGCTCCCAGGCTCTGTGGGTCCCAACAGGCAGGGCTCTGTCCCATCCCTGGAGCAGTCAGCTGGGCCATAAAGCAGGCCCAGGCCACTGCTACCTTCTTTCCCAGCTTCTTCCAGATCTTGTGTAGCTCCTCTGCCCAGATACGCAGTTTGGCATCTGAGATCTTCTGCAGGAACTGAGGGCTAGAAAAAATGGTCCCACAGGGTCTGTGGAGGCTGCCCCAAGTCAGGGGCCCTCTCCTGTCTTCCCTCCAGAACAGTACCTGTCCTTCCAGTCCTCAGGGGTCCAGGGTTGCAGCTCCTGCCCCACGGGCTGGAAGTGACGCTGGACAAAATCCTGAAGCCATTCCCTGGGGATGCTGTGGTTGTGGGCCATGGCTAGCTCTCTGAACTTCTGCAGGACTTCATCTGAAGAGCAGGTGACATTGAGGGTCAGTGCTTATGATGAGACCCACCCCAATCAGGGGAGCCTAGGCTTCTCCCTCACCTGCCTAGTAGAAGATTCAGGACACGCCAAGGTGGCTTTACCTGGAGATGTGGCCAGTGACATATCCACAAACTGCTTGTCATCTTGGTAGATCTGGGCCATCTGAACTTGGTGCAGGAGCTCTCCATGGCAGTAGATCTGGCTGTAGAGACAGTCGGGTGGTAGTGGTCAGAAGAGAGGACTGGGGTGTGTGACAGATAACTAGTTATTGTTGTTGATGATGATGATGATGATGGTGATGGTGGTGGTGATGGTGATGGTGATGGTAGGATATCTCTATCATGCAGCCCTGGCTGTCCTGGAACTTGATATGTAGACCAGGCTAGCCTCTAACTCAAAGACCCACTTCTCTCTGCCTCCAGAGTACTGGGAGTCCATGCACCACCTCTAAGCCTGCTTGTGGAAATGCCTTAATAAATCTTCTGGGGCTGGAGAGATGGCTCAGAGGTTAAGAGCATTGACTGCTCTTCCAGAGGTCCTAAGTTCAATTCCCAGCAACCACATGGTAGCTCATAACCACCTCTAATGAGGTCTGGTGCCCCCTTCTGGTGTGCAGGCATACATGCAGGCAGAACATTGTATATATAATAAATAAATCTTTAAAAACAAACACACAAATAAATAAATCTTTCCAAGCATGGTGTGGTAGAACATGCCCTTAAAAATCCTAGGACCCGCCGGGCAGCGGTGGCACATTCCTTTAATCCCAGCACTCGGGAGGCAGAGGCAGGTGGATTTCTGAGTTCCAGGCCAGCCTGGTCTACAGAGTGAGTTCCAGAACAGCCAGGGCTACACAGAGAAACCCTGTCTCGAAAAACAAAAAACAAACAAACAAAAATCATAGGACCCCGGAGTCGGGGGCAGGCAGATCTTGGTGAGTTAGAGACCAGTCTGGAACATATCAAGTTCCAGGACAGCCACAACTACATAGTGAGACCCTATCTTAAAAAAGAAAAGAAAAGAAAAGTACTAGATAAAGAATCTCAGGCCAAGGGTGTCTCGAGGGAACTTCATTCAAGAAACAAACAAACAAGAGCACTGGGCTCATTTTCTTCAAAAGAACCAAGTAAGGGCTGAAGAAATAACTAGGCAATTAAGAGCACGTGCTGCTCCAGAGGACCTAAGTTCAATGCCCAGTGTCCACAGGGCCACTCACAACTGTCTGCAACTTCGGTTTTAGAGTTCTCCGGTGCCTCTTCTGGCCTCTGTGGGCACCAGGCTTACACGTCCTGGATGGGTGTACATGCAGATCAAATACCCGCACACTTTATAATCAAAAAAAGAAAGAAAGAAAGAAAAAGAAAGAAAGAAAGAAGGAAGGAAGACAAGGGTGGGAAAGAATACAGTCCCAAAGGCTGCCAGTGGTCCAAGTGACATCATATTAAATGGACATATAGGGAAGTGAACCCAAGCTCTCTGGAAGTGCTCTGAGGAGCCACCTCTGTATTTCCCTGTTTATTCCTAAGATGGGGGTCTCACTATGTAAACTAGGTTGGCCTTGAACTCACAAAGACCTGCCTTTTGTCTTGTTCTGAACTGATGTTTTTGTTTTTGTTTTGAGATGGGTTGTTATTGTGTGTAGCTCAGGCTGTCTCAAACTCTAGATCCCCTTGCCTTGCGCAGCCTCCTGGGTCTTAATATTTACAAACGTGCCACACTGAGCTTAGCCGGTACTTACTTTTAATGAGGACAAGCGTTCAGAGGTAAAGAGTTATTAATTAGAGCAAGCAGATCTCTCCCAGGAGGGGAGCAAAGGTTGGAAAAAGGAAGAGGAAGGGCAGGTCAAGCTGATGAATAATGCCAGATAATGCCAGGACCCAGCCCTGGGAGGGCAGTGCACTGCCCAGCAGGGAGGGCCTCCTGATTATTTAATGCATATTGAGGCCAAAGTAGTTATGGGCAACACCCTCTACCCCAGCCGTCAGGGCTCAAGAGACATCTCCCACCCTTCTGCCGTATTTCCTGCAGGCTTACAACATGCACTGATGCACTCTGACCTCTCTTGCTGCAAGGGTCAGAAGACACACCCCTTGGGGCACCAAGAAGGATAGTACTCTTCTGAGGACCACTTGTGTCTTCCCCTTAAGAAGGCTTGGGTTCTGTAATGTAATGAAGCACTATAGGGACCCATCTTGGTCCAAGATCTTGAACTGAGTCCAGGTGACCGACTTTGTTCCCAACCAACATGGAACCCAGAAAATAATCAAAGCCCCTCCCTCCCACCAGGCAGCAATGTCTGCACACCATATTTGGTAAATAGATGAGGCACAGAAAATTTCTCTGTAATTTTTGCAGACTTGTCTATAAGGAAGCTGAACATCACTGCGATACAAGGGATACAGGCATCACTGGTAAGTTTTAACTACCTAGTGTAAATAACTTTTAATGACACTTGAACTGGAAGCTCGAGCAAGAGTATCTTCTGGACAGATGCCAACAGAACAGACTGGCCTGAGAGTTGAGACCAAGGAGATCAATCAAGTTATTGCAAAACACATCCATAGAGGTTATTAAGTAAGGTTGATCATTTCTTTAAATCTGTCACTAGGCTTTATCAATGCCTTCAAATACTGCCATATACCAACTGACCAGCACAGTGTCTTTTGTGTAAGTTCTGTGATAAGTGGAAATGCAGATGTACAGGATGGCGCTGCTATAAGAGACTTGGCCAGGCCTGGAGAGATAGCTCAGCTGCTAAGAGCACTGGCTGCTCTTCCAGAGGTCTTGAGTTCAATTCCCAGCACATGGGTCACAATCATCTATAAGGGGATCTGGTGCCTTCTTCTGGCCTGCAGGCATACATGCAGCAGAACATTCATCCATTAAATAAATAAAATGAAGAAGAAGAAGAAGAAGAAGAAGAAGAAGAAGAAGAAGAAGAAGAAGAAGAAGAAGAAGAAGAAGAAGAAGAAGAAGAAGAAGAAGAAGAAGAAG